>ONZH01014736.1:0-26840 GCA_900303285.1 Rhinella marina
ATCAAACCATCATCTCATCCCGCAAAAAAATGCGCCCCTACCTAAGACAATCGTTCAAAAAATAAAAAAAAACTATGGCTCTCAGACTATGGAGACACTAAAACATTAGTTTTTTTGTTTCAAAAATGATATTATTGTGTAAAACCTAATTAAATTAAAAAAAATATACATATTAGATATTGCCACGTCCGTAACGTAACGTGCTCTATAAAAATAGTAGATGATCTAACCTGTCAGATGAACGTTGTAAATAATAAAAAAGAAAAACGGTGCCAAAACAGCTATGTTTTGTTACTCTGCCTCACGAAAAGTGTAATATAGAGCAACCAAAAATCATATGTACCCTAAAATAGCACCAACAGAACTGCTACCTTATCTCGTAGCTTCCAAAATGAGTTTCTACTCTAGGGGTGCATTAGGGGGTCTTCAAATGTGACATGACAACTTCAAATTTTCCCAGTGAAATCTGCCCTCCAAAAACTATTTATGCAAAATAACCGTTGAGCCCCAGTTATGGGTCTCCAACACAGTGAAAGCCAGGTATCCCTCAAAGGAAGGAGAACCAAGCAAAGGGGTGTCCCCATTACAGAGATCACCAAATCCACCATATTAAGTGGCCCCTATGTCAAGATCCCGCTCTTTTACAAGCTTTAAGGATGTGACGGGGAAAACCTAAGCCAGTTATCCGTCCACAGACAGCTGTTTCGGGGTATTGCTCCTCATCAGTGTGGAGTAGGATTCTGGCTAACCGGGAGAAATGCTTTGGAGACTGCTCAAACAAAACAATAGCTGATCTCATCTCCAAAAACTATTTGGCGTTCCTTTCCTTCTGCGCCCTGCCTTTTGCCCGTACAGCAGTTTACGATCACAGAATTAGGGTAATAAATATTGAGTTTTGTTTGGCTGTTAACCCTTGCTTTGTTAACGGAAAAAATGGATTAAAATGGAAAATCTGGCAAAAAAGTGAAATTCTGAAATTTCATCTACATTTTCTTTTAATTCTTTACCTAAAGGGTTAACAATGCTTGTAAAATCCGTTTTGAATACCTTGAGGGGTGTCGTTTCTAAAATGGGGTCATTTTTGGGTGGTTTCTATTGTGTAAGCTTCACAAAGTGACTTCAGACCTAAACTGGTCCTTAAAAAGTAGGTTTTGTTAATTTTTCTGAAAAAACTTTAAGATTTGCTTCTAAACTTCTAAACCTTCTAACGTCCCAAAAAAATAAAATGTCATGTTTAAAATGATCCAAACATGAAGTATACATATGGGGAATGTAAAAGTAATAACTATTTTTGGAGGTATTATGATGTATTTTAAAAGTAGAGAAATTGAAATTTTTCGAAATTTTTGGTAAATTCGGTATTTTGTTTATAAATAAAAATGAAACATTTTGACTCAAATGTTTTGTACGGTCATATTTTGACTCAAATATTTTGTACGGTCATGAAGTACAATATGTGGTGAGAAAACAATCTCAGAATGGCCTGGATAAGTAAAAGCATTTTAAAGTTATCACCACATAACGTGATATGTCAGATTTGCTAAAAATGGCCTGGTCCTTAAGGTGAAAAATGGCAGGGTCCTAATTAATTAATTTAATCCCTTAAAGACAGAGCCATTTTTCACCTTCCTGCCCATGCCATTTTTTGCAAATCTGAAGTTTTATTTTGTGTGGTAATAACTTTGGAACGTATTTACTTATCCAAGCCATTCTGAAATTGTTTTCTCATGACACATTGTACTTCATGACCGTGGTAAATTTGAGGCGATATATTTCATCTTTATTTATTTTAAAAAAAATCCATAATTTACCAAAAAATTGCAATTTTCTAAATTTAAATTTCTCTTCTTTTAAAACAGATAGTGATACCTCATAAAATAGTTATTACTTTACATTTCCCATATATCTACTTTATTTTTGCATTATTTTGTAAAGTCATTTTATTTTTTTTAGGACATCAGAAGGCTTAGAATTTTTTAAGAACATTTCCAGAACCCACTTTTTAAGGACCAGTTCAGTTATTAATTCACTTTGTGGGGCTTATATAATAGAAACCACCCATAAATAGCCCCATTTTAGAAAACTACACCCACAAGTTATTAAAAACTGATGTTTACAAACTTTGTTAATCCTTTAGGTGTTCCACAAGAATTAAAGGAAAATGAAGATGAAATTTCAAAATTTGACCTTTTTTTGGCAGATTTTCCATGTTAATCAATTTTTTATGTAACACAGCAAGGGTTAACAGGCAAACAAAACTCAAAATCTATTACCCTGATTAGGCAGTTTACAGAAACTGTCTATAGGTGGTCGTAAACTGCTGTAAGGGCACACAGCAGGGCGCAGAAGGAAAGGAGTGCCATATGGGTTTTAGAGGGCAGATTTTGCTGGACTGGTTTTTAGACCTCATGTCACATCTGAAGACCCCTGATGCACCCCTACAACAGAAACTCCCAAAAAGTGACCCCATTTTGGAAACTACAGGATAAGTTGTCAGTTTTGTTGGTACTATTTTTGGGTATATATGATTTTGATCGCTCTATATTATGCTTTTTGTGAGGTAAGGTAACCAAAATATAGCTATTCGGGCGCAGTTTTTATTTTTTACAATGAGAGCTTAGATCATGTGTACACACATGTGCCCACTGTGGGACTTTTGGGGGTATCATCATCCCCTCTACAATGCTTTACAACGCATTGTCTGTCAGAATTACACAGGTGCCTAGGAAAGCCAGCCTAAGGGGCTGGATCTCCTAGGCTTCCGCAGAAGGCAGACCCCAATGCTTGTGCAAGACATCTGGCTGCGTTCTCAGCCATTGAGTCGCCATCATCGCAGCATGGGGACCCAAAGGGGATTGGAATGGAGCGTCAGACTCCTGCAAACTCCTGCAAATTTACAGCGATGCTGGCACATACAGTAGGGGCCTACCGGATCCCTGCATTGATCAGACATGCACTAGTACAGTGCCTGCCTGACCATCATGACATTCTAGTATGCCAAATTGCATGAAGCCACTTCCCGTTATGACATACTAGTACGTCATTTGTTAATTTTTCCAATAAAAAGTACAATTCATCCCACAAAAACAGACCCTCATATGGCTACGTTGTTGGAAAAAATTATATATGAATTTTTTTTAAAGGGAGACGTATAAACAAAAGTGTTGGGTCCTTAAAGGGATTGTGCAGAACGTATATCTAATCCCTGCCGATCAGTTGTTTGAACAGGAGGAAACGCTTGAATTTAGCGAGTACTTGTAATTACACTATGCCACTGCTAGAGTGGAGATGATGCGTAGTGCAGTGAAGAGGAGGCAGCGCTCGCAAGGAGTGACATCTCCCCAGTTGATTGGCGGGGGTGCTGGGAGTCAGATCCCCACCGACCAGATATTGATGACCTAACCTGAGGACAGGTCATCAATATAAACAGGCTGCACAACCCCTTTAAGGGGTTTAGAATTTTAATTTTTGAGAGCTACAAACATGGGCTTCCTTTTCCATCACATTTCATATTAAAGCTTACAGCTAATCTTTTTTGAATCCTGTTGATATTTTTCTTTTTAGTAAAAACATTTTAAAAGTCAAAGAACAGTAACATCAACTACTGTAACTATCTTAGGGAAGTTCTCAGAAATGAATTGACTTTTTAACTTCAACCAGAATACAATCCTCTCTACGCAGTTTATGAAACAATGAGCGGCATGTTTCCTAAGCTTTCCAGATTTGAATTGTGAGTGAAAAGAAAGCTGAATACAGTAAAGTATCTGTTTTGTGTGCTGGTCCTGTGTACCTGAGCCAAAAGTTTAGAATGACTATGCCAAAACAGCAGTGTCAGGGGAAAACGTATAATATTGTTGACCTTTCCTTACAAAAACATATTTTAGTTTCTCATTGCTATGGGGGTGGTAAGTAAAATGGAGCCATTACTGCATTTCAACTACTAGATCATCTGCCAAATTAAAAGGCAATCCGGAGCTTGCGGTTGCATTCAGTAACCTGCGTTGAAATTGTGTGCTCTGGAATGAACTCATGTATCTATCATGTTTTAATATAATGTACTATTATCATGAGTTTTGAACTACTCTATACATGTTTCCACTATAAAAACTTGACATTACTGATATTTGGCATATTTATAGAAGAACAAAAATAACAAAAATATAGTACACTAACTGCTCAGAGTGACCGCTGTAGTAGTCCTCCTGGTTGGATGATACAGCTGGCACTCAAAGCAGAGGGGGGGGGTTTGTGGAGTGGGAGTAGTTCAATGCAGAATGTAGAAAAGCACTTCACAAGTGAGACCACCACTTCCATGGAACTTGTGGAAGTGGCAACTGGCAATATAAAAGTTCATTTCACACAGCTGCAGATAATAGAGGAACTATAATGGTACCACTTTGTTGACCAACCTGTTTAACTTTGGGCAAAACCTATGGGCATTCTCCTGGCACTGCCCTAGAATTCACCCTTTAACCCCTATACAGGGATCTGGACTTCGCTTTCTTCATATCTAGCATACTTCTGTCATCAAATTCATCCTCAGTACAATGGGAACAGATGTTTAAATATGGAGGAGTGGTAGTTCAGCACAAGAGGTCTGAGCTGGGACACATTGTAGATGGTAGGGAGAGCAGAAGTCCAGGTTAACCTCCAACCACCTACAAAGTGATCTCCAGAACCTTGAGGTGAACTGCACCTCCCTGTCCAAAATAATATGGTGAGGAAGACCGTGTGAATGAAAGATGTGCTTGTTAAAGAAATGGGCCAGTTGTATGGCTGAAGGCAGTACGAAATGTGCCATCTTCAAGAAACAGTCCACAATGACCCAAATCACTGTGCATCCAGAGGAGGAAGGAGCAACAGGTATTGGTAAAGGGAGAAGTAGCCCCAGCTGGCCTGGACAGCAATAAAGTCCTGGACATCCTGATAGAGAGTAGGCTAATAACTCCTGCAAATGAGCTTAAAGGGAGTCTGTCACCTCCATATGCCCCTATAAAGCACTTACATAGCCCCATAGCACACCTAATCACAATCTAATGGTACCTGTGGCGCTTTCTTGTGACTTGTAGAAGCTGCAAAAACGTAGTTTAAACCATATGTAAATTAGCCGTTGGAAGTGCCCGGAGGCGGCGTTCACTGCCATGGAGCCCGGGCTCCTGTGCTTTTTTTCATGCTTTCCCCGCCCCAGCCATTGCCTCCGCCCAACCTCCTCTTCATTTTGGGGTTGACATGGGTTGAGCCCCTGGCCAGACTGAATGAAAGTTCCCTGTCACCAATGGAATAGTTGCGCCAAGCTGAGGAGTTTGAAATAAGCCAAAGGTGATTATTTTACTGGAAGAAAACTTCTGGGTAAGGAGAGCTCATGGACCCTCCAAGGAGGTACTGTATCTACCTCCAGGAAGAACTATTTGGTGACACCTGGCTGATGAACAATACAGGCTAAGGCTTGCTTTAGGGACTGGAAAGCTGACTCAGCATCAAGCGTCCACTTCTTAGCATCCACCTCCTTGAAGGGAATGGACAGTGATGGGACTGATCAGGGAAGAGAAATGTGGTACAGTATAAACTTTCTGTAACAGTTGGCAAACTCCAGAAATCTCTGAATAGCTCGCAATTAGGATGGGGCCACTCCAAAACTGCTGACAACTTCTCGGGATCCATAGAAATGACCTTATCCAAAATAATGTATCCTAGGAAGGCTAAGAACGTCTCCTTAAACAATCATTTTTCAAATTTGGCATTTAGCTGATTCTCACACAGACGCTGGAGGACTCGGCGGACACGTCTGTAATGCGTAGCCTGATTGCGGAAGAAGACCAGAATGTTGTATAGGTAGACCACCTCACAAACCCAAAGGAGAATCCAGAAAATATCATTAAAAACCCCTGAAAGACAGTGGACACATTACATAGGTCAAAGGGCATAACAAGATATATGTAGTGGCCATTGTGAGTGTTAAACTCTGTCTTCTATTCATATCCCTCCCGAATGAGGTTGTTCTCTCTCCAGAAGGTCCAACTTAATGAAGATCTTGGCACCATGGATACTTTTCAAATAGCTCAGAGATTAACTATAGGGAATAGTTATTCTTAATAGTTATGTTATTTAGGCCATGGTAGTTAATGCACAGCTGCAAAGAGGCATCCTTCTTTTTAACATAGAAGATCTTCGACTGGTCATACAGATGCCAAGCAGCGAGAGTGGTATGCAGAGCCCCAACTTCACCTAGGTCTATGACAGTATATGACATTACAGACAAAGCTAGGGCAGTCCCAAAGGAAGGGGACTAGAAGACACAGGCAGGGCATAGAATGAAATCTTCTCTGTGTGGAGTTCACCCACTAGAAGATCCAAGGGCATGGTGGTGTACTGGATGCATTCAGAAAGGGCAATCCCATTGACAGATGTCACCACCAAGAACTTTTCTAGGTGCTGGGTTGGTATGCGGTATTGGTTCTCCAATGCCTGATAAAAGAAGTTTCCTGCCAAAACCAGAGTCCAGGAAGGCCTGAATGGTAAACTGAGTCTCACAGCAGGATTTCAACATGGGTAAAGTCAATTCTGAAGAGGTTGTCTCTCCTACTCTAGGCTCTAGAGTTTTCCTGTCTTGAGAGGACAGGTATGCATGTAGTGTCTCTGGGATCCCCAAATACATACACAGGTCGTTAGTGTGTTGTGCTGACACTCCTCTTCAGATAGCCTACCTAGTCTTACTGCAAGGGTTCTTGTACTGGAGACGGAGGTGGAGTAGTTAAGAGTCTCTTGAAAGATAGTGCCAGTCTTGGAGCACTCCTCTCATGTGCTAGCTCCTTGGCACACTCCTGGAATCGGAGGTCAGTATGGGCAACAAGAGAAATCATGTCATCCAGAGTTTAAGGTATATCATGACCCGCCAGGTCATCTTTAATTTACCCAGAGAGACCCTGTCAAAAAGCCACTATCAGTGCCTTTTTGTTCTAGGCCTGTCCAGAAGCCAGTGTGTGAAACTGAATAGAGTTTTGGCCAACTGTAAGTTTGCCGTGGTGCAAAATGCAGAAAGAAGAAGGGATGTGAAGATGTAGTTTGGCCAGGTTCCTCAAAGACCATGTGGAAAGTGGCCAGAAAATCCTGTAGCTTGTTGGTCAGAGGATCACGTCTGTCCCAGAGTGGGGTAGCCCAGGCAAGAGCTTCTCCTGTCAGGAGTGAAACCAGGAAGGCCATCTTAGCCTGGTCGGTCAGGAACTGCTGTGACTAATAAATCCTAAGCATAACTGAGGGTTCACTTCATAGCCAGGAGGAAGGGACAAACTATGTCACACACAGACACACAAAATTAAGTTCAGGTTACATGCACAGTCTTTTCCTAATTAATCCAAATTCCCAAATCGGCTAAGGGGTGCAATTTCTTTCTCTACATTTCTGCAATGCTCAACTGCAGGGTGCAGTCCTCAAACAGATGACTATTCTTTTGTGTGATGGGCCCTGGAAGCAATATAACCCCTGACCATGTGCACTGAAGTCTACAGCCCGTAAATGTGAGTTACCTTTCACTGGCTTTCTTGTCCAATTCTGGCCCTTTTGTAATGGCCCTCTGCAAAATTCAGTGCTTCTTTTTCTCAGAGGTTGGCACTGGTTTCCAGTCGCTTTTTCTGGTATCTCTCAGCTTGCAGGTCTGGTGTAACTCTGTCGGCTGCTTCTCTCTGACACCAGCTACACAAAACTAACTGCTCACTCTCTGGCTGCTAGCTGTACAATCTCTACATTACACTTGTAGTTCATAGGGGTGGGGACCAGCCTACTACTAGCAAGAGTCCAGGGCAAGAAAAATTAACTATCTCTCCAATACACAGCCCGTGAGACACAATATACACAGTAAAGTCACATTAACCCTTTTGCAGTGAACCACGTTACAGTATGGCATTAACCCTTTAGCAGTAAACCATAGGGTCACTGCATGTTTAAAAATGGTGTCCACTTTATATAATCATGACAAATGTGTTAGAAACATGCATATAACTTTACTACAGTAAAGTTATATACATGTTTTAGTTTACAGTTTTAGTTCTGTGCTGCTGATGGAGAGCCATGTGATGCGACCCATCCATTGCCGCTCTAATTCAAAGGCACTTAAAAGCTAGGTATGTCACTGTAGCTTGAAAGCTAGGTGATGGGAGCGGTTGGAACATGAGACTTGGCTAACTAGGGGCATGGATTCAGGATGAGTCAAAACAGCACAAAGCTTAAATAAAGATATATTACTACGTTGATGATATTCAGGTTTCTAACAAATTTGCCAAGAGATTATATGTAAAGCATCCGACCAACTTAAGGAGGACAAGTAGAAGAATGCTTCCCCAAGACACAGTAAAAAAGCCCCTTTAATAGGGGTTGTCCAGCTCCTTTCTATTACAACCCAATCTGACACTTGCACAGAGTAACAGTTTTAACCCCCAATGATCTGATAAGATCCTAAGAATAAGCCATCAATTTTAAAGAGCTGGAAACCTGATTGTGTATATTACCAACATTGTTTACCCCAAAACAAAGAGAGTATAATATTAGAGCATTACAATACTGTCTGGTAGAAAAATATAACTTGGATGTTATTTCATATACACATATGGATCTACGTAAGAGGAATCATTTATACTTACTGTTGCATCCTGTGAGTTTCCGTGTGGCACTTCTACTGCCCGTAATTTTAAATCTATAGATAAATGAGCCCGGGTCACAAACTGAATTACTGAAGAACTATCCTGTGGAGCATAACATATTATAGTTAAAGAATCATATTAGTTTACATAATGTTACACAATATATAGGCACCGTGAGATTTTGTCTATAATAGTGCAAACATTTATTACATACCTCCACTTTTGAGATCTGCTTAAATGGTATGAGTAGCTATGGAATCAATTTCATTAACATGACTTGGAGAAGAAAATCACAGAAATATTTTCATACAGGGAATAAAACTGACATCCGTGCCCAGGGGCTGTGTGCATGATACAGTAAGTGGACAGGACCTGAGGGCCCATTGGCTGAGGTATCCCAGATAATGTATCTCCCTTGTGAATAAGAGGGGACAATTGGTCCATGACAGCAGTTTCTTAATCTACCCCAGAAAATGTATTACTAGCACATACAGGCCCAGATTTAGTTGGTCTGCGCCAAAAATCTGTCTAAAATGTGGTGTTAATTTGGGACACCTAGGATTTAAAGCCTTTTTTTTCGACATGCTTAACAAGGGGGTAGGTCTTAGAGGAAAAGGAAGGGCTTAGCAGGAAAGGGTTGGGCCTAAGATGCGCCATTTTGCACCCAATTTAATTTTTGTATACCATTGTTAGCTTCTTTAAAATTTGCTGTGCAAATATGTCAAATTAGAAAAGAATTTTGGCTATTTGTTTAAGAGGCAACAGTGTAATAAAAAGCAAATTGTTATTATTCTGCAAGTTATATCTGTTCCAAACATGATCTCTCCAAGACTGTCTGTCTGCCAGTCTACTGTTCATATTTATTCCAAAGCAGAAAGTATAACTTTGTTCCTTTAGATATGTGTAGAGCTGTAGATATACAGAACAAAAACGGTCTTTTTCTAATGAATTAGCCAGTTTGTCCCATTAACGTGTATGTAAAATATGTCATATCAGAAAATATAACTGCAGTTGACAGTTTGATATTTACAATTATTCAGTAAAATAGCTAAATACATATGTTAAAGAATTTCTATATTGGACTAATTTAATGGTTAAATTGTAACTACAATTTCAGGTGACTTTTCAGAATAAACTATTATGTGTGTGTCCGAGTACAACAGAAAAGCAGTATATTTGACCATTATGACTTCATATTTAAAGAGCCGCTGTCAGCATGATCAACCTTTTTAAACCAGGCACACTGCCTGGTAGGGTTGATCATGCTGATTAAAATGGGTTGAATCCTTAAAGCACTGTTTTGTAACACCCATGTACTCTGCACACTCCGGTCTGCCCTTGATTGACAGCGCTAGACATCAGCATGCTGAGGGCAGAGCTGTGTCCTTGCATGTACATATCATATACACTACTTACTATAGCCTTACCATGTTGCAAATAGAGGTTTTAAATGCTTAGAAAGCAAATACATATTATTGGTTTATTTATTGGTCCAATATATGATTATAAAGAAACCAGTGATGTGTATTAGTTTCTAAGAATAGAAAACCTATCTCCTCAGTATGATAAAGCCTTATCACACTGAAAAAGAGTGATTTTCTATGCTTAGAAAACTAATACATATTACTGGTGTCTTTATAATCATAAAGACACTATGATTAAACTAGTAATATGTATTTGCTTTCGTAGCGTAGAAAACCTGTATTCTCAACATGGTAAGGCTATAGTACATAGTGTATATAATATGTACAAGCTATGGGAGATAGCTTTGCCCTCACAATGCTGATGTCTAGCCCTGTCAATTAAGGGGAAGGGGGAATGTGCTGCACACAGGGGTGTTATAAAAGCAGAGCTGCAAGGATTCATCATACTAGTACAGGCAAAAAAGATAATAAGTAATGTAAATTATCCTTGAAAAAGTGAAGGTAACTGAAGCAAAAATGCAAGAAATCCATATGTGTTTAAACATTTTTCTTATCTATATATGCAGTACATCTACAAACACTACATACACTGTGCATACACATGCGCACATTGCATAGCCATAGACTTCTTACCTTTTTCAATATCTCTGTATTAAGCAGTGTAAGGACCTCAATATTTTGGGTTTCTTCTTTAGCTAATGATGTGAAGTTACATTCCACTTGTAAACATGGCCAGTTTGACTTGTCGCAGTCCTAAAAGACAGTAAGTGTGTTTTCAACCAGGATGAAGATATAATATACACTACAAGCAAGTAAGAACAGTATAAAGGAAATCCAACATGGCCGGTATTTATTTAGGTTTATTTTTAGATAAGCAGATTATTTATAATGACTTATCTTTTTCCACTAATCCGTCATTCTCTTATGTGCTAATAGTGGGTAATGTCATGTTCTATCATCATGTCATATTTTTAGTATGCAGTATATTTTTTACAGTGTTTTTATAAAACTGTACTGTGCTATGTTCCCTCCTTTTCTTTTGAAATGATTCCAAAAATAAAATGCATATTTCATTTTTACCTCTATTTATGTTCCCTTTATCTTAAAGTGATAAAAAATCCAGAACAGATCTGTATATACACGTACATAAACTTCTGTGGGAAACACTTCACTTGATTAGGAATAACCAAACTGTATTGCAGCTATGAATTTAGCAGTGTATTTCAGCAGTGAAATTAGCAGCAGGTATCAACAACATAATTTGATATGCTGCAGATTTAAATGTACAGGTTTATCATATAATCGAAAAATGTTTATTTTTTTTCAGTAATTCAATTCAAAAAGTGAACCGATATATTCTATATATGCATTACACACAGAGTGATCTATTTCAAGCGTTTATTTCTTTTCATGTTGATGATTATGGTTTATAGCTAAATGAAATTCGAAAAGTCAGTATCTCAGAAAATTAGAATATTGTGAAAAAGTTCAATACTGTAGATTCATGGTCTCACACTCCATTTGCCTAATCAACACAAAACACCTGCAACGGTCATGGGGAAGACTGCTGACTTGACAGTTCTTCAATGACACTCTCAAGCCACAAAAGGCCACTGCTAAAGAAGCTGGCTGTTGATAGAGTGATGTATCCAAGGAAAAGGTGTGGTAAAAAAAAAGCTGCACAAGCAACAGGGATAACCACAGCCTTGAATGGATTTTCAATAAAAGGCCATTCAAGAATTTGGGGGAGATTCACAAGAAGTGGGCTGCGGCTGCAGTCAGTCCTTCAAGAGCCACCACACACAGACATATCCAGGACATGGGCTACAACTGTCATATTCCTTGTGTAAAGCCACACATGACCTAGAGACAACATCAGAGGTGTCTTACCTGGGCTAAAGAGAAAAAAGGACTGGACTGATGATCAGTGGTCCAAAGTCCTCTTTTCAGATTAAAGGGGTTCTCCGTGAAATAAGAAAATGAAAATACTTAATATTATTTCATTATAAATATATTCCCAAATACCTTTCATTATTTATAATGGCTCGTTTGTCTAGGGAGCAATTATTAGGAGAAACAAAATGGCTGCTGTCTTAATAGTACCTACAAAACCTGTCCTAATCACACAGGACAAGTTACTTCACAACACTGAGGTAAAGAGCTGCCTCATCCTCCTCTCTGCTCTGCTTGTCAGGGGTTGTGATCCTGAATACAGATAAGATTTTTTGCTGAATCTCTGTAGGAATGGAGTCCATGAGCAGATGTGGCTAATAAGCAGCAGGACTTGTATGCAGTCTCCATTACCACAGTCTGTCCTGTCCAACCTCTCTGTACTTCATGTCTCCTCATGAACTCCATTCCTACAGAGATTCAGCTGAATATCATGTTAAACTGTAGTCAGGATCATAATCCCTGACAATCAGGGCAGAGAGGAGGACGAGGAAGCTCTGTACCTCAGTGTTATGAAGTAACTTGTCCTGCTGTGTGATTAGGACAGGTTCTGTGTGTACTAATAGGACGGCGGCCATTTTGTTTCTCCTAATCATTGCTCCATATACAAAACGAGACATTATAACTAATGAAAGGTATTTGGGGATAAATTTATAATAAAGTAATATTTGCGTATTTTCATTTTCTTAATTCCCGGAGAACCCCTTTAAAGTAAATTTTGCATTTCATTTGAAAATCAAGTTCCCAGATTCTGGAGAAAGAAGGGGGGGGGGGAGAAGCACACAATCTAATTTGCATTAGTACCAGTGTGAAGTTTCCACAGTCAATGATGGTTTGCCATGTCATCTGCTGATTTTGGTCCACTGTGTTATAGCAAGTCCAAAATCTGCGCAACAATCTACCAGGAAATTTTGGAGCACTTCACGCTTCCCTCTGCTGACAAGCTTTATGGAGATGATAATTTCATTTTCCAGCAGGACTTGGTACCTGCCCACACTGCCAAAGCTACCAATACCTGGTTTGACCACCACAGTATCACTGTGCTTGACTGACCAGCAAACTCGCCTGACCTAAACCTCATAAAGAATCTATGGGATATTGTCAGGAGGAAGGTGAGAGACACCAGACCCAGACCCAGACAAGCTGAAGGCCACTATCAAAGCAACCTGGGCTTCCATAACACATCTGCAAGAGCATATACTGTATATACATTTCAGTAAGTCAACACTTATGTATTAAAATAAATTTTATATTGGTCTTATATAATATTCTAATTTTCCGAGATACTGACTTTTCGGTTTTCATTAGCCGGAAGCCATAATCATCAACATTAAAAAAAATGTTGAAATAGATCACTCTGTGATGATTAAGACTTTATGTCGAAACGCGTAGACCGCGTTGCTCTCCGGTTGGCCAATGGATTTTAAGATGATGCTGGGATTTAACAGTGGCCTGATTGCTGGAATTTTTGCATTTTTGCACCTTTGTTGGATTGTTTCCTGGTCCGGGGCTTCTGTTCACGGCCGTGGCATGTAAGGGTGAGCTCAAATGATTTATTTGTTTGAGATCACTCTGTGTGTAATGAATCTATAGAATATACAGTGCCTTGCGAAAGTATTCGGCCCCCTGGAACTTTTCAACCTTTTGCCACATTTCAGGCTTCAAACAAAAAGATATAACATTTTAAATCTTTGGTGAAGAATCAACAACAAGTGGGTCACAATTGTGAAGTGGAACGAAATTTATTGGATGATTTAACCTTTTTTTGTAATAATAAAACTGAAAAGTAGGGCGTGCAAAATTATTCGGCCCCCTTGCATTAATACTTTGTTGCACCACCTTTTGCTGCGATTACAGCTGCAAGTCGCTTGGGGTATGTCTCTATCAGTTTTACATATCTAGAGACTGAAATTGTTGCCCATTCTTCCTTGCAAAACAGCTCAAGCTCTTTGAGGTTGGATGGAGAGCGTTTGTGAACAGCAGTTTTCAGCTCTTTCCACATATTCTCAATTGGATTCAGGTCTGGACTTTGATTTGGCCATTCTAAGACCTGGATGCGTTTATTTTTGAACCATTCCATTGTAGATTTTGCTTTATGTTTGGGATCATTGTCTTGTTGGAAGATAAATCTCCGTCCTAGTCTCAGGTCTTTTGCAGACTCCAACAGGTTTTCATCTAGAATGGTCCTGTATTTGGCTCCATCCATCTTCCCATCAATTTTAACCATCAGTTTTATTATTACAAAAAAAGGTTAAATGATCCAATAAATTTCGTTCCACTTCACAATTGTGACCCACTTGTTGTTGATTCTTCACCAAAAATTTAAAATGTTATATCTTTTTGTTTGAAGCCTGAAATGTGGCAAAAGGTTGAAAAGTTACAGGGG
This sequence comes from Rhinella marina, assembly GCA_900303285.1. Lineage (NCBI taxonomy): Eukaryota > Metazoa > Chordata > Amphibia > Anura > Bufonidae > Rhinella > Rhinella marina. Next base: position 14,394 of record ONZH01014736.1, read on the forward strand.
GCCAAATACTTTCGCAAGGCACTGTATGAACTTCACTTTTTGAATTCAATTACTGAAATAAATTAACTTTTCAATGATATTCTAATTTATTGAAATGCACCTGCAAATATTATGCTTTTAAATCATTCTGAAGTATCCATATAGCACAACAGTGGAGACAATCAACCCTCTTTTTCGAAGCAGACAATAGGCAGATCAATACATTAGGCAGATGAATAAAATAATGCTCTATGAAAAACTTACAGCTATTCGTCTAGTAGGGTAAAAATATGGTCTACCTCGAAATCGTACTAAGGGCTTGTTCACACGTCAGTTATTTGATCAGTTATTTCCATCAGTTATTGTGAGCCCAAACCAGGAGTTGAGGCTACAGAGATCAGGTGTAATGAAAAGATCTGCACCTGTTCTGTGTTTTTGACCCGCTCCTGGTTTTGACTCACAATAACTGATGGAAATAACTGATCAAATAACTAAAGTGTGAACAAGCCCTAAGTTATTCCAGATTTGCACTATTAAGTTCAACTGTGATAAGTGTTGAAATCATACAAAATCACATAGGAATATACCTACTCTGTATGATTATTCCGCGGTCTGGATATTTAACTAGATATTGTTTGTTATATCCTGTTACTATCTTTTGTGTATATCCCCCCTGTGTGGAGTGTATTGGGAGCATGTTGCCGACTTTCATTGCTTTAAAACCCAATAAATATCTTTTGAAACTTAAATCATTCTGAAAATCTGCACCTAAAGCTATATACATTCACAATTACCGTATTTTTCGCCCTATAAGACGCACCGGCCCATAAGACGCACCTAGGTTTTAGTGTAGGAAAATAAGAAAAAAATATTTTTCATCAGATCCTCTTATCAGACTGCCCATAAATTTAAGGACATCACATCAGACCCCCATATCAGCCCCCTGTGCCCCCATACCATCTCACTGTGCTCCCACCAGACCTCAGATCAGCAGAATGTGCCCCCATCAGACCTCAGATCAGCAGAATGTGCCCCCATCAGACCTCAGATCAGCAGAATGTGCCCCCATCAGACCTCAGATCAGCAGAATGTGCCCCATCAGACCTCAGATCAGCAGAATGTGCCCCATCATACCTCAAATCAGCAGAATGTGCCCCCATCAGACCTCAGAGCAACAGTATGTGCCCCCATCAGACCTCACATCAGCAGAATGTGCCCCCATCAGACCTCATATCAGCAGAATGTGCCCCATCAGACCTCAGATCAGCAGAATGTGCCCCCATCATACCTCAAATCAGCAGAATGTGCCCCCATCATACCTCAAATCAGCAGAATGTGCCCCCATCAGACCTCAGAGCAACAGTATGTGCCCCCATCAGACCTCACATCAGCAGAATGTGCCCCCATCAGACCTCAGATCAGCAGAATGTGCCCCCATCAGACCTCAGATCAGCAGAATGTGCCCCCATCAGACCTCAGATTAGCGTTTTGTGCCCCTTCACGCCTCAGATCAGCATCTTGTGCCCCTATCAGACCTCAGATCAGCCCACCCAGCCACTTAAAGACCATACTTACCTGTTCTGCGCTGCCGTCCGGTCCCACGCTCCGCGCTCCTCTCTCTTCCCTGCCAGCACGCACTATGACCTGACGCTGCAGCGTCAGGTCATAGTGCGTGCCGGCAGGGAAGAGAGAGGAGCGCGGAGCGTGGGACCGGACGGCAGCGGCAGCGCAGAACAGGTAAGTATGGTCTTTAAGTGGCTGGGTGGGCTGATCTGAGGTCTGATGGGGGTCCCTACGTACAAGTGAGCGCTTCCTTATGGAAGCGCTCACTTGTATTCGCCCTATAAGACGCACCGCATTTTTCCCCCTACTTTTGGGGGAAAAAAATTGCGTCTTATAGGGCGAAAAATACGGTAAGTAAAAATGTGTGGCATTTCTGCAACAGGCAGGCCATGAGCTTTTGCAGGATTCCTATATAGACTCTCATGCAGATGTTTTATGCTGTAAGTGAATGGGGTTATTTAAACTTTATTCACTAAGATTATGGTGTACTTTGTTGTGGAATTCTGGTGTGGATTCTCCAATCAAAATTCTGCAACAAATATGCAGTTTACTTTATTGTCCTCAGTATATATTAATGCCCACCACACTGACCCCCAGAACATATAATGGCCCCGATTGTACCCCAGTCTAAATAATGCCCCCATACAGTGCCCACTGTAGATAAAATGCAGTCCTCAGTATAAATAGTGCTGCAACCGATCCGACCCCGCAACCCCTGTTAGCGCTAACAAATTTAAAAAAAAATACTCACTTCAACGCAGTCACACCGAAAACACTTGTTCTGCACTAGAGGCAGCTGGACCTGAAGTTCCCAGTGCTGTGACATTACATGATCATGCTGGGAGCGTCAGATCCTGCTGCATCTAGTGTGGAGGAAATATTCCAGAAAGTATCTACAGTGAGGTGAAAATATTTTTTTTTACATAGTGTACCCTTACACAGGTGCACTCTGTCTGACTGTCAAAATGGCAAAAATAGGATGCACCATTAAAGACAGCTGTGTAAATATTCCCACAGACTGCAATGAATCTGAAAATGGGCATATGACTGCCGTTCAAACAACATCCTTTTCACTTTTTTTTTAGTCCTAGCCTACACAGGTAATTTTTAACAGCAGTCACACTACTAATAGTGCTAGTATTTATAATATACCATATGTTTCAGATTATAAGACGCACCTGATGATAAGACGCACCTAGGTTTTAGAGAATAACAATTAGAAAAAAAATATTTTGAACCAAATTGTGTGCTTTTGGTGGGTTTTGAACCATTGGGGGATCTGTGATTGACACACTGTTATGGGGGATATGTGGATGTCGCACTATTATGGGGGATCTGTGATTGATGCACTGTTATGGGGGATCTGTGGATGACAAACTGTTATGGGGGGATCTGCAGATGACACACTGTTATGGGGGGATCTGTGGATGACACACTTTTATAGGAGGATCTGTGGAAAACACACTGTTATGGGGATCTGTGGGTGACACACATATGGTACCTTATGCTGGTATTAGTGTCATCAGTGTCCCTTTAAATCCCTGTGTGTCACAGTCACTTGTTTCATCTCACATCCTTATCTGTCTCAGTCCATCACGCGGCCATCACATGTAAAGTCTGATCAATTCAGACACTAGCAGTGGTGCTGCTTTGCTAAACTAATCACTAACCTGTAGCAGTATTCAAAGAAGCGGGCAGGCCGGCAGTTTCACATCAATCAGTCAGTGGCACTCCACCCACTTTATTAAAGGAAAAAGGAAAGGTGGAATCTGATTGGTTGCTATGGGCAACTAAGCCAGTTTTCCTTCACACCAGTTTTGATAAATCACCCGAATGTTTTGTCATCCAAAAACCCCTTTAATGTTTTATCTTTACTGGAAGAGAAAATTGGGGAGAACTACTGTATAAGCTAGGTAAGAGTAGAAAGAAACTGGAGCTACTGACTTTCCCAGGATACACTGGGACAATTTTATCAATATTGTTTCGGATACAAGTTCCTATATGTAAGAACTTTCATTATTTTATTGATGTCTGCAACATATTAATTCAAATGTCGTCTGACACATACAGTGCCTTGCAAAAGTATTCGGCCCCCTGGAACTTTTCAACCTTCTGCCACATTTCAGGCTTCAAACATTTTACATTTTTGGTGAAGAATCAACAAGTGGGTCACAATTGTGAAGTGGAACGAAATTTATTGGATCATTTAACCCCTTGAGGACAGAGCCCATTTTGGCCTTAATGTCTGGGCCAAATTTTTGAATTCTGACATGTGTCACTTTATGTGGTAATAACTTTGGAACGCTTTTACTTATCCAGGCCATTCTGAGATTGTTTTCTCGTGACACATTGTACTTCATAACAGTCATAAATTTGAGTCAATATATTTCACCCTTATTTATGAAAAAATCCCAAATTTACCAAAAATTCTGAAAAATTTGCAAATTTCCAAATTTCAATTTCTCTACTTTCAAAATACACCGTAATACCTCCAAAAATAGTAATTATTTTACATTCCCCATATGTCTACTTTATGTTGGCATCATTTTGTAAACGTCATTTTACTTTTTTAGGAAGTTAGGAGGCTTAGAAGTTTAGAAGCCATTTTTCAAATTTTCACCAAATTTTCCAAAACCATTTTTTTTTTAGCACCAATGCAGATATAAAGTGGTTTTGAGGGGCTTACATAATGAAACCCACCATAAATGACCCCATTTTAGAAACTACACCCCTCAAATTATAAAAAACTGCTGTTACAAACTTTGTTAACCCTTGAGGTGTTCCACAAGAATTAATGGAAAATGGAGGTGAAATTTCAAAATTTCACTTTTTTCGTAGATTATTCATGTTAACATTTTTTTCTTGCAACACAGCAAGGGTTAACAGCAAACTAAACCTCAATATACATTCCTCTGATTCTGCAGTTTACAGAAATACCCCATATGTGGTGGTAAACGTCTCTATGGGTTTGTGGCAGTGGTCAGAAGGAAAGGAGCGCCATACGGATTTTGGAGGCAAAATTTGCTAGAATAGTTTTTAGGCACCATTTTGTAATTGAGAGACCCTGACGTACCCCTACAGTGGAAACCCTCATAAAGTGACCCCATTTTGGAAACTACACCCTTCAAAGAATATATTAAGGGGGGTACTGACCACTTTGACCCCCTAAGCATTTTACGGAATTTGGAAACACTTGGCTGTGAAAATGAACATTTTTTTCTTCCAATAAAATGTTGCTTTAGCCCCAATTTTTTTTATTTGCATAAGGGGTAACAGGAGAAAAGCCCCCCCATAATTTGTTACCCATTTTCTCCTGAATACGGCAACACCCCATATGTTGTGGTAAACTGCTGTGGGGGCACATGGCAGGACTCAGAACAGAAGGAGCGCCATATGGATTTTACAACACAGATTTTGATGGAGTGGTTTGCGGGAGCCATTGATTTTTATTTTTTTGAGTTATTGTCTTATGTGGGGGCTCATTTTTTGCAGGATGAGGTGAGGTTTTCATTGGTACCATTTTGGGGTAAATACGCCTTTTGATCGCCTACTATTACACTTTTTGTGAGGGAAGAGGGAAAAAAATGGCTATTTTGGCATAGTTTTTTTTTAATTTTTTTTACAGAATTCGCCTGGGGGGCCATCTCATGTAATATTTTTATAGAGCAGGTTGTTACGGACGCAGCGATACCCAATATGTCCAACTTTTTTAATGTTGGAAAGTTTTACACATTAGATGCATTTTGAACAGAATAAAATATTTTTTTTGTGTTGCCATTTTCAGAGAGCCATATTTTTTTCAGTTTTCAGGCGATTGTCTCAGGTAGGGTACAGTTTTTGCGGGACAAGATGACGGTTGAATTGATACCATTTTGGGGTAATTACGCCTTTTTGATCGCCTGCTATTACACTTTTTGTGAGGGAAGAGGGGAAAAAATGGCTATTTTGGCATAGTTTTTAAAAAAAATTTTTACAGCATTCGCCTGGGGGGCCATCTCATGTAATATTTTTATAGAGCAGGTTGTTACGGACGCAGCGATACCCAATATGTCCAACTTTTTTATTGTTGGAAAGTTTTACACATTAGATGCATTTTGAACAGAATAAAATATTTTTTTTTGTGTTGCCATTTTCAGAGAGCCATATTTTTTTCAGTTTTCAGGCGATTGTCTCAGGTAGGGTACAGTTTTTGCGGGACAAGATGACGGTTGAATTGATACCATTTTGGGGTAATTACGCCTTTTTGATCGCCTGCTATTACACTTTTTGTGAGGGAAGAGGGGAAAAAATGGCTATTTTGGCATAGTTTTTAAAAAAATTTTTTTACAGCATTCGCCTGGGGGCCATCTCATGTAATATTTTTATAGAGCAGGTTGTTACGGACGCAGCGATACCCAATATGTCCAACTTTTTATTGTTGGAAAGTTTTACACATTAGATGCATTTTGAACAGAATAAAATATTTTTTTTTGTGTTGCCATTTTCAGAGAGCCATATTTTTTTCAGTTTTCAGGCGATTGTCTCAGGTAGGGTACAGTTTTTGCGGGACAAGATGACGGTTGAATTGATACCATTTTGGGGTAAATACGCCTTTTTGATCGCCTGCTATTACACTTTTTGTGAGGGAAGAGGGAAAAAAATGGCTATTTTGGCATAGTTTTTTTTATTTTTTTTTTACAGCATTCGCCTGGGGGGCCATCTCATGTAATATTTTTATAGAGCGGGTTATTACGGATGTGGCGATACCTAACATGTTTATGTATTGTGTGTTTTTTTATTTTTAATCAATTTTTTTAACTTTTTTTTTTTTTTTTTTTCACTTTCTTGACTCAGATCCACTTGGTTCTTCAAGAACCAGTGGGTCTGGTATTTTACAATACACTGCAGTACACTGTATAGTGTACTGCAGTGTATTTTCTTATAGCCTGTTCAAGCTCCTGCCTTTAGCAGGAGCTTGAACAGGCTTCCATGGCAAGCCAGACGAAAGCGTCTGGTTGCCATGGTAACCATCGGGACGCTGTCACAGCAGAGCAGCGTCCCGATGGAAGGGAGAGGGAGCTTCCTCCCTCTCATCTGCCCACACCATCGGCGCTGCCAGCGCACCGCAGCGCCGATGGGAGAGGGAGGGAGCGCTCCCTCCCTGTTAACCCCTTCCATACAGCGGTCCCTACGGACCGCGGCATGGAAGGGGTTAAACTGCTGACATCGGTGCCAGCACCGATGTCAGCAGTTTCAAGCAGAGTATCAGCTGTATGCTGATACTCTGCTTGAATACCGCTCGGCCATCCTGAGAAATTATTGCGGGCGGCACTCGCGGCAGCCGCCCGCACATTACAAGTCTCCCCCCCGCCGCCATCTGCCCACCCATGTGCCCACAGCCAATCAGGGGGGCGGGGGGGACACCCTGACCTCCCCCTAAATACTGACACTCGGCGGGGATTCGCTAGAATAGCGCTATCCCCGCCGAGTACCCCTTGCCTGCTGTGAATGGCTGGTCTGAATAGACCAGCCATTCACAGCGATCGCCTTTAGGGGGGGTGCACGGCACCCCCCGAGGCCTTAACTATGGGTGGCTGGGTGTCTTAAACAGCACCCATTACAGCATGTAACCCCCCCTGCACTGAGCAGGGGGGGTTTACATGCAGGGCGTACCGGTACGCCCTGTTGCACTAAGTACCTCGTGCCCAGGACGTACCGGTACGCCCATTGTCGCCAAGGGGTTAAACTTTTTTTGTAATAATAAAGCTGAAAAGTTGGGCGTGCAAAATTATTCGGTCCATTTACTTTCAGTTCAGAAAACTCACTCCAGAAGTTCATTGAGGATCTCTGAATGGTCCAATGTTGTCCTAAATGACTGATGAAGATAAATAGAATCCACCTGTGTGTAATCAAGTCTCCGTATAAATGCACCTGCTCTGTGATAGTCTCAGGGTTCTGCATCATGAAGACCAAGGAACACACCAGGCAGGTCCGTGATACTCAAGGGGGTCAAGGTCACACTGGTCGGTATTCATTTTGTGTACAGCTTGTCATGTATATTCTGCTGTTCGGTACTTGTGCAATATTATGGGCGATTTTTCCCTCTGCTCCTTTATGTATTTTCTTGAGGTAATTTGGCACTAGGCACTTTATCAGTTTGGAGACATTGTGGGATCTGTTTTATTATATATATATGAATTTTGGGCATATACAATGACCGAGACTGGGTGTATTTAACAACCATTTCAGTGTGTCCTTTCTTTTGTGTATACCCACCTACCACCGCTTTATGTATGATGTGTACCTTATGGTATTTTTTATGATATTATGTTGTATTTTAATGTCAATAATAAATTTGGATTTACATTTTGAGCCATTTGTGTTTGCGTTTTCTATTTTTTCTATTGGTGTTGTTAAAGCACAGAGTATCATGAAGACCAAGGAACACACCAGGCAGGTCCGTGATGCTCTTGTGGAGAAGTTTAAAGCTGGATTTGGATACCAAAAGATTTCCCAAGCTTTAAACATCCCAAGGAGCACTGTGCGAGCGATCATATTGAAATGGAAGGAGTGTCAGACCACTGCAAATCTACCAAGACCCGGCCGTCCCTCTAAACTTTCATCTCAAACAAGGAGAAGACTGATCAGATATGCAGCCAAGAGGCCCATGTTCACTCTGGATGAACTGCAGAGATCTACAGCTGAGGTGGGAGAGTCTGTCCATAGGACAACAATCAGTCGAACACTTCACAAATCTGGCCTTTATGGAAGAGTGGCAAGAAGAAAGTCATTTCTCAAAGATATCCATAAAAAGCCTTGTTTACAGTTTGCCACAAGCCGCCTGGGAGACACACCAAACATGTGGAAGAAGGTGCTCTGGTCAGATGAAACCAAAATCCAACTTTTTGGAAACAATGCAAAACGATGTTTGGCGTAAAAGCAACACAGCTCATCACCCTAAACACACCGTCCCCACTGTCAAACATGGTGGTGGCAGCATCATGGTTTGGGCCTGCTTTTCATCAGCAGGAACAGGGAAGATGGTTAAAATTGATGGGAAGATGGATGGAGCCAAATACAGGACCATTCTGGATGAAAACCTGTTGGAGTCTGCAAAAGACCTGAGACTAGGATGGAGATTTATCTTCCAACAAGACAATGATCCCAAACATAAAGCAAAATCTACAATGGAATGATTCAAAAATAAACGTATCCAGGTCTTAGAATGGCCAAGTCAAAGTCCAGACCTGAATCCAATTGAGAATATGTGGAAAGAGCTGAAAACCGCTGTTCACAAACGCTCTCCATCCAACCTCAAAGAGCTCGAGCTGTTTTGCAAGGAAGAATGGGCAAGAATTTCAGTCTCTAGATGTGCAAAACTGATAGAGACATACCCCAAGCGACTTGCAGCTGTAATCGCAGCAAAAGGTGGTGCAACAAAGTATTAATGCAAGGGGGCCGAATAATTTTGCACGCCCTACTTTTCTGTTTTATTATTACAAAAAAAGTTTAAATGATCCAATAAATTTTGTTCCACGTCACAATTGTGACCCACTTGTTGTTGATTCTTCACAAAATGTAAAATGTTATATCTTTTTGTTTGAAGCCTGAAATGTGGCAAAAGGTTGAAAAGTTCCAGGGGGCCGAATACTTTCGCAAGGCACTGTACATGTTCCTAATAATGCACAGAATAGTATTACTATCTAAGCTATATTCAGATGACCGTATGTGTTTTGCGGTCCACAAATTGCAGACCCGCAAACCACGGATACCGGCCATGTGATAGAAATGCCTATTTTTGCCCCTACATTTATACTGTCGACCGGACTTTGTTTCCGTCCTGCCTAACTGAAACCAGATGGGTCCGTTATGCTTGCTCATAGACTTCTATTAGGACAGAGCAAAACTGAATGCCTCTTAAAGGTTTCCGTTTTGCATTCTGTCTGGTTATCCCCTTATATTCCACTATAAACGGAACCTATAATGGAATGGCATAATGCTAGTGCAACCCACCCTTACCAGCTGCAGGATCCAGTTATCAGTAACAGCCAGACTCCCCTACAGAAACAGGGATGGTTTTATACTGTCTCAGCCCTCTCCATTACTGTATCCAGCACTAAATTAGGAAATACCTCTTTCTGCTCCAGTTCTAGCAATCATGTGATAGCCAGGGGCTGAGTATCTGCAATAGCTGCTGGGTCACAGCAGACCCAGATCATCTCCTTGGTTAACATTTCTGGAACTGTATTCGCCTAATTCGGCTAATATGTCATCCCCAGTTACATGAGAAATCAGCAATATATAATAGAAAAATAGTTATGGTTAAATGACCCCCAAAGATCTTGTATGACCTTATGGGTGACACAAAGTGTATAATAAAAGAATAAAGACAAAATGAATAAATAATTTTAAAACGCAAGCATACACTCAACCACAGCTTCTAGCCCTGCCCTCAGTGGTCATAAACTACATCACCCTATGTCAAAGTGACCGTTAACCACTTCCTGTCCGCCCATACACTATAAGCGTCCGGGAAGTGGTTATTTATCTTTGAATGGACGTTTCTGAATATCCATTCAGAGATGGCAGCTGCACGCTAATCGTGCAGCTGCTGTGCCAGGGGCCCGCTGTCAGTGACAACAGGGCACCCCATAGAGAAGGCAGGGACCGTTCTGGGTGTCCCTGCCTTCTAGATCATTGTATACACAGCGTTCAATGAGCGCTGTGTATACAGATCAGGAAGCGCTATTGTGTTTCCTGTCCCGGACAGTGGTCACGTGACTGCCGGGGCCAGGTGAGTGCAGGAGCTGCCAGATCTTTCATAGACCACGATCAGCCCTGCAGTGAGGTTGTACAGCGATGTAGTATGCTGTACAGCCTCCGTGGGGGGTGTATTTCACCTGTAACTGGGGCTACTATGTCAGCCCCAGTTACAGGAGAAATCAATTGTGAAAAGAAAAAAAAGTGACGTTAAATGTCCCCCCCAGAGATCTTGTATGACCTTATGGGGGACACAAAGTGTAAAAATAAAAAAATAAAGATTTTTACACACACACACATTTTATATATATATATATATATATATATATATATATATATATATATAAAATTTCCCCAAATACATCATATAAAAATGTTACAAATAAAAATAAATAAATACGACTGGCTCTATAAAAATATCACATGAGTTAAATGCCATAAAAAAATAAATAAATAAACGTTACGCCAAAACAGATTTTTTAGTTACCTCACCAACCAAAAAACATAATATCAATCCATCAAAAAGTCGTAGCAATAAAAATGTCACCTCATCCTGCAAAAAAAATCCCTCATTCAAGACCATAGCCATAAAAATGGAAAAAATATGGCTCTAAAAAAATGGCAAAACAAAAATACATGATTTTTTTTCTAAAAATGCTCTTATTGCGTAAAACATAAAAAAATAAATAAAAAATAGACATATTTGGTATTGTTGCATCTGTAACAACTGGCTCTACAAAAATATCACATGATCTACCCCATAAAGTGAACCTCTTACAAAAAAAAATTAAAAATTATGCCAAAACAGCTTTTTTTAGTCACCTCACGTCCCAAAAAACATAATATCAATCAAAAAGTCGTATGTACCCCAAAATGGTAGCAATAAAAACGTCACCTCATCCTGCAAAAAATGAGCCCTCACACAAGACCATAGCCAGAAAAATGAAAAAAATATTGCTCTAAAAAAATTGCAACACAAAAACATGATTTTTTTTTCTAAAAATGTTCTTACTGTGTAAAACGTAAAAAAAACAAAACAAAACTAGACATATTTGGTATTGTTGCGTCCATAACAACTGGATCTATAAAAATATTACATGAACTACCCTATCAAGTGAACAATGTAAAAAAAAATATAGAAAAATGACACCAAACAGCCTTTTTGTGACTTCACTTCCCATAAAATTAGACAAAAAGCGATCAGAAAGCCAAATGTACCCCAAAATGCTGTCAATAAAAAGCACAGCTTGTGTCACGCGAGGTCGGCGTCGCGCTCCCTCTGCACGACATCGCCGGACCTCTCCGTCCCCCCTAGAGACGAGCAATAGGGAATTGAAGTGCTGGTCTTGTCAGCCAGCACTTCATAAGTTAATTCTCTGTTTGGGTTTAGCCATGTGGTGCTGATCACACCACATGGCTACTTTACATATTGTTTGGACAGCTTGCTCCGCCTCAGGTCATGTGATGCTGGCCACATCACATGATCCTGGGCGGGCTATTTAAAGATGGCAACTGCCTCACTCAGATGCCTGTGATTAGTTTATACTTTTGATCAGTGCTTGTGTGACCTTGTGTTTTGGATTTGCTATTTGGACTCTGACTTTGGACTTGGACCTCTCTTCTCTTGACCCCTGGTATTTACGCTATCTCCTGTGTTTGACCCGGCTTGCTGACTACTCTATCATTGTGTTTGTTCCGTCTGTGTTTTGTCTCTCCCTGTGTTCCCTTTCCCTTCCTCTGCACTTACCCAGTATAGGGAACGTCTTCGTGGTTGTCCGCGGCCGCCTAGGGCCGTTTAAGGCAAGTAGGTAGGGAAAGAAGGGGGGTTTCAAGTACAGGGCACACCTTCCCTTGTCTCCCCCGTGACAGAATCACAGGCCCTATCATATGGAGCAATTGCGGGTGCTCACGGACCAGGTTCAGGGTATGGCGCAGATGATCCAGGACCTGGCCGAGAGGCTCCTACATCAGGAGCAGCTACAACCTGCACTAGTAGCGGCTCCCTCCACATCTAACCCCATTGTGGAACCTCATGTTAAATTGCCGGATCGGTTTTTGGGGAACCGGAAAACTTTCCGTTCCTTTAACCCCTTCACCCCCGGAGCTTTTTTCGGTTCTGCATTTTCGTTTTGCGCTCCCTGCCTTCAAACAGCCATAACTCTTTTA
>ONZH01014737.1:0-85488 GCA_900303285.1 Rhinella marina
GAGTAGTGAAATATTCGAAAGTTCGAAATTCGATTCGAATAGACTGCGAAATTCGACTATTCGACCGGATATCGAATCCATTAAAGTCTATGGGAAAAAAATGCTCGCCACTTGGAAATCTCAATTCGACCACTTGGAGGTCACCAAGTCCACCCTGGAACCTCAGAAAAGGATGCCAACACTGCTGGAATGCAACTGGGACAGCAGGGGAAGCATGTCTGGGTGCATATAACGCGCCCAAGTCGCACTATTACGCCACTATCACAGCCTCTCAACAATACACTCCAAACACAATCTAACCTCTCTGTAAAGTGAGACCATACAAGGAAACCTTCTTTCCTCTACATTGCCATGGACCCCAAGCCAAACTAGACAAAAAAGAAGATAAAATTCTGCACCCCTTAAAATCACGTTGCCTATGACAACCACAGATGGCATAGGCAAAGGGGAAAGCAAATAGACCCCACCCCTAATTGTCATTGTGTGTGTGTGTGTGAGATGTGGTCAGACATGTCTTCTTTAAAATGTAAAAACAACTCAAACACATGCAGAAGCCTTAAAATGCCCAAATTGTTGGCGCTTGAGATGTCAGTGACCCGACCTGGCCCAGTGTCATGTCTAGCAGGTAAAGCAGTGGGGATGTTGAGGGATGCGTAGGACCGCAAAAGGCAGGAAGAGGCCGTGGGCTGGCCAGAGGCTCATGGAAAATTTTGTGGAGGCCCAAGAGGTGAGACGTCTTAAAAATTGTGTGGAGGCTAAAGAGGTGAGACCTCTTAAAAATTATGTGGAGGCCCAAGAGGTGAGACCTCTTAAAAATTATGTGGAGGCCCAAGAGGTGAGACCTCTTAAAAATTATGTGGAGGCCCAAGAGGTGACACCTTTTAAAGGCTGCAGTTATCCACAGATTTTGCATGCAATGTAAAATGGTTAGACTCATTTTATAAAGGCAACTATCATGAAAAAATCAGTTTAAATGTATTGAGGGCCCAGAGGAGGTGAGACCTTTAACCGCAAATTTTGTGGAGGCCCAAAGAGGTGAGACCTCTTAAAAATTTTGTGGAGGCCCAAGAGGTGAGACCTCTTTAAAAATTATGTGGAGGCCCAAGAGGTGAGACCTCTTAAACATTTTGTGGAGGCCCAAGAGGTGAGACCTCTTAAAAATTTTGTGGAGGCCCAAGAGGTGAGACCTCTTAAAGATTTTGTGGAGGCCCAAGAGGTGAGACCTCTTAAAAATTTTGTGGAGGCCCAAGAAGGTGAGACCTCTTTAAAATTTTTGTGGAGGCCCAAGAGGTGAGACCTCTTAAAATTTTGTGGAGGCCCAAGAGGTGAGACCTCTTAAACATTTTGTGGAGGCCCAAGAGGTGAGACCTCTTAAAATTTTGTGGAGGCCCAAGAGGTGAGACCTCTTAAAAATTATGTGGAGGCCCAAGAGGTGAGACCTCTTAAACATTTTGTGGAGGCCCAAGAGGTGAGACCTCTTAAAAATTTTGTGGAGGCCCAAGAGGTGAGACCTCTTAAACAATTTTGTGGAGGCCCCAAGAGGTGAGACCTCTTAAAATTTTGTGGAGGCCCAAGAGGTGAGACCTCTTAAAATTTTGTGGAGGCCCAAGAGGTGAGACCTCTTAAAATTTTGTGGAGGCCCAAGAGGTGAGACCTCTTAAAATTTTGTGGAGGCCCAAGAGGTGAGACCTCTTAAAAATTTTGTGGAGGCCCAAGAGGTGAGACCTCTTAAAATTTTGTGGAGGCCCAAGAGGTGAGACCTCTTAAAATTTTGTGGAGGCCCAAGAGGTGAGACCTTTAAAATTTTGTGGAGGCCCAAGAGGTGAGACCTGTTAAACATTTTGTGGAGGCCCAAGAGGTGAGACCTCTTAAAATTTTGTGGAGGCCCAAGAGGTGAGACCTCTTAAAAATTTTGTGGAGGCCCAAGAGGTGAGACCTGTTAAACATTTTGTGGAGGCCCAAGAGGTGAGACCTCTTAAAATTATTGTGGAGGCCCAAGAGGTGAGACCTCTTAAAATTATGTGGAGGCCCAAGAGGTGAGACCTGTTAAAAATTATGTGGAGGCCCAAGAGGTGAGACCTCTTAAAAATTATGTGGAGGCCCAAGAGGTGAGACCTCTTAAAATTATGTGGAGGCCCAAGAGGTGAGACCTCTTAAAAATTATGTGGAGGCCCAAGAGGTGAGACCTCTTAAAAAATTTTGTGGAGGCCCAAGAGGTGAGACCTCTTAAAAATTTTGTGGAGGCCCAAGAGGTGAGACCTCTTAAACATTTTGTGGAGGCCCAAGAGGTGAGACCTCTTAAAATTATGTGGAGGCCCAAGAGGTGAGACCTCTTAAAAATTTGTGGAGGCCCAAGAGGTGAGACCTCTTAAACATTTTGTGGAGGCCCAAGAGGTGAGACCTTTAAAAATTATGTGGAGGCCCAAGAGGTGAGACCTCTTAAAAATTATGTGGAGGCCCAAAGAGGTGAGACCTCTTAAACATTTTGTGGAGGCCCAAGAGGTGAGACCTCTTAAAAATTATGTGGAGGCCCAAGAGGTGAGACCTGTTAAAAATTTTGTGGAGGCCCAAGAGGTGAGACCTCTTAAACATTTTGTGGAGGCCCAAGAGGTGAGACCTCTTAAAAATTATGTGGAGGCCCAAGAGGTGAGACCTGTTAAAAATTTTGTGGAGGCCCAAGAGGTGAGACCTCTTAAAAAATTATGTGGAGGCCCAAGAGGTGAGACCTCTTAAACATTTTGTGGAGGCCCAAGAGGTGAGACCTCTTTAAAAATTATGTGGAGGCCCAAGAGGTGAGACCTCTTAAAATTATGTGGAGGCCCAAGAGGTGAGACCTTTTTAAAAATTATGTGGAGGCCCAAGAGGTGAGACCTCTTAAAAATTATGTGGAGGCCCAAGAGGTGAGACCTCTTAAAAATTTTGTGGAGGCCCAAGAGGTGAGCCATAAATATATAAATTTTTCTTATTTACGGAGCAATTCTACGGCGGTTAAGGAGGAGGAGGAGGAGGTGGAGGAGGAAATGGCACTTCATACAGATGGCACTTCACTTTTGGCTGCTTTCCACGGTTGGAGAAGCAAAGTCCGGGTCAATCCACTTGCTGTTCATTTTGATTAGCGTCAGCCTGTCGGCACTGTCGGTTGACAGGCGGCTGCGCTTATCGGTTATAATGCCCCCGGCTGCGCTGAACACCCTTTCTGATAGCACGCTGGCGGCAGGGCAGGCAAGCACCTCCAAGGCGTACAGGGACAGTTCCAGCCACGTGTCCAACTTGGAGACCCAGTAAGTGTAGGACGCCGAGGGATCGGGGAGGACAGGGTTACGGTCTGCCAGGTACTCCCGCAACATCCGCCGATACTTGTCCCTCCTGCTGATAGCGGGCCCCGCAGTGATGGAAGTTGCACGAGGGGGTGCCATGAACGTGTCCCACACCTTGGAGAGTGTTCCCCTGGTGGCTGTGGGCCTGATGGATGTTGTGGGACTCTGGGAGACCCTCTCCTCTCTGCCGCCAGCGATGGTGGGTGGGAAAATCTCCATCATGTTCTGCACGAGTTCCCTCTGGTATTCCAGCAATCGATTCGTCCTCTCTCCTCTACCGGAATAAAAGAGGAGACGTTATCTTTATACCGGGGGTCCAGGAGTGCGAAGACCCAGTACAGTTTGTTCTCCACTATCCGGACAACACGTGTGTCCCGGGAAAAGCAGCCCAGCATGAAGTCAGCCATGTGTGCCAGACTCTGAATAGGCATGACCTCACTGCCCCCACCAGAAGGATCACTTGCCATTTCCTCCTCTTCCTCTTCCGCCTCCTCTCCGCCCCATCCGCGCTGAACCAATGGGACGCACACAGCCTGACTGCTACCCTCGCCGCCAGCATCCTCCTCCTCTTCCACAGCCACCTCCACGTCGTCCTCCTCCTCCTCATCCTCCTCCTCCTGCAACTGCCACCGTGAAGCAGACAAAAGTGTGGTCTGACTGTGTAGCTCCGTTGCGTCTCCTCCTACCCCCGTCTCCTCTGCGTGCAATGCGTTCTCCCTTATTGCGATGAGCGATTCTTTAAGGACGCATCTAGGAGCGGGATGGTTACGCTCACTATAGCGTCCTCGCTGCTGACCTTCTTGGTGGACTCCTCAAAGATACGCAGTACATCGCATATGTCTGCCATCCATGGCCACTCGTGGTTGGCAAACTGAGGGAGCTGAGTTGGAGGCACGCGTGGATTCATAATCTGGTACTCCATCAATGCTCTCTGCTGCTCACACACCCTGGCCAACATGGAATAGGTGGAATTCCAGCGAGTCGGCAGGTCGCACAACAGCCGATGTTCAGGCAAATGGAGGCGTTGCTGGAGTTTTTTTAAGCTAGCAGCAGCTACAGTTGACTTCCGAAAGTGAGCGCACAAGCGCCGCACTTTCACCAGTAGCTCTGCCAGGTTGGGGTAAGTCTTTCAGAAATTTTTGGACTACCAGATTAAAAACGTGGGCCAGGCATGGTACGTGATTGAGTTCGGCAAGCTCCAGAGCCGCCACCAGGTTACGGCCGTTATCGCACACGACCATGCCTGGTCCTAGCTGCAGCGGCGACAGCCACATCTCCGTCTGCTGCAATATGGCGTCCCTCACCTCTGGGGCGCTGTGCTTCCTGTCGCCCAAGCTGATGAGCTTTAAGCACCGCCTGCTGACGTCTCCCCGCGCCAGTGCTGCAACGCTTCCAGCTAGCGGCTGAGGGAGATGTTAAGGCACAGGAGGAGGAGGAGGAGGAGGAGGAGGAGGGGGGTTTATCAGAACCCATGCTGGCAATCTTGGGCGGGGGTGGTAGGTAGGCCGTCTCTGTTTGCGACCCCGTCCCCGCTTCCACTACATTCACCCAGTGTGCCGTCAAAGAGATGTATCGTCCCTGGCCGCAAGCGCTTGTCCACGAGTCGGTGGTCAAGTGGACCTTTGCGCTGACTGCGTACCTCAGGGCCCGCCTGATGTTACGCGACACGTGCTGGTGCAGGGCGGGGACGGCACTCCGGGAAAAGTAGTGGCGGCTGGGGACGGAATAGCGAGGTGCGGCAGCCGCCATCAGGTCGCGGAAGGCCTGCGTCTCCACAAGCCTAAACGGCAACATCTCCAGGGCCAGCAGTTTGGAGATGTGGCAGTTTAAGGCTTGGGCTTGGGGGTGACTCGAGGCGTACTTCCGCCTGCGGTCGAACGCCTGCGAGATGGACAGTTGTTGGGACGAGGAGTGTGAAGGTGCAGGCGAAGAGGCGGGGGAAGGGGAGGCTGAAGGAGAAGGCCCCAAAGTAGCCGAGGCAGAGGCAGATGTGGAGGTGTCCTGGCTGGAGGTCTGGACCGCAGTGGCAGCACACAACAAAGGGGAAGAGGCAGTGGCAGCAAGACCGGGCGCAGTTTGTATTGCGTTTGCTCTCTCCCACTCAGCCCAGTGCTTGACTTCCAAGTGACGCCGCATGCCTGAGGTGGTCAGATTGCTCTTCTCAGAGCCCCTACTCAGTTTTGAGTGGCAGAGTGTGCAAACCGCGCTCAGTTTGTCATCCGCACAAACATTAAAAAATCTCCACACCACAGAAGTACGAGGCCTCGATGGGGGAGCTTCACGCGACTGCCCGCTGCCGGGAACAGCTTCGGCCGTGCTGGCTGTGGCCTCACTACTCTGTCTGGACTGTCCTCTGCCTCTGGACATCCCTCTGCCTGTGGACATCCCTCTGCCTGTGGACATCCCTCTGCCTCTGGACATCCCTCTGCCTCTTGCTGCCTTTTTCGGTGCTGCGCAGACCACCACCTCTCCACTGCTTTCCCCGCTGGACATCACCCCTGGCCAAGTGGGGTCGGTCATTTCGTCATCCACCACCTCCTCTTCCTCACTCTGCTCCTCCTCCTGCCCACTGGACATTCCAACAGCCTCCCTTGATGGCAACTGCGTCTCATCATCATCATCGCTCATGATAACAGATGCTGGCTCAGGGTCCACATCAGCAGGAGATGGCGAAAACTCAAGTGTTTGGGCATCACTACAAACAAATTCCTCTGCTAGCTCCTGGGATTCTTCCGGCACATCTGAAAAAGGACCCGAAAAGAGCTCCTGGGAGGGGTCAATGGTGGGATGACTCTGTTGGCCAGGTGTGGAGGAAGGAGGGTCAGAGTGAGACTGTGTGGATGACTGGCTGGTGGACAACTGTGTGGAAGCGCTATCGGCTATCCATTGCACCACCCTGTTCAACCTGCTCAGGCCTCAACAGCGGTGTAACCCGCCCCCTGCTTAACTGTCCCATAAAGGCAGGGATTCTGGATGAGCGGGATCCTGGCTGACCCTCACCAGCACGCATTGTATCCCCACTGGCTTCAACAAGGCCCCCAACAGCATTTCCGCGCCCCCGTCCTCGTCCACGTCCGATTCCGCTAGCCCCCCTCCGCATTTTATTTTTTTTTGTTGCAAATACAATATTTGGGTATATAATTAGGTATGTGAAATAATTTAGCAAGAGAACGCACAGTACAGTGGCCAATTAAAAAGGCCTAGATATTGTATATTTCAAGGTACACAGCCGTGTAGTAACAGAACAGACGGTGGGTATTTACACCAGGTATGTGAGATAATTTAGCAAGAGAACGCACAGTACAGTGGCCTATTAAAATGCCTAGATATTGTATATTTCAAGGTACACAGCCGTGTAGTAACAGAACAGACGGTGGGTATTTACACCAGGTATGTGAAATAATTTAACAAGAGAACGCACAGTACAGTGGCCTATTAAAATGGCCTAGATATTGTATATTTCAAGGTACACAGCCGTGTAGTAACAGAACAGACGGTGGGTATTTACACCAGGTATGTGAGATAATTTAGCAAGAGAACGCACAGTACAGTGGCCTATTAAAATGCCCTAGATATTGTATATTTCAAGGTACACAGCCGTGTAGTAACAGAACAGACGGTGGGTATTTACACCAGGTATGTGAGATAATTTAACAGAGAACGCACAGTACAGTGGCCTATAAATGGCCTAGATATTGTATATTTCAAGGTACACAGCCGTGTAGTAACTGAACAGACGGTGGGTATTTACACCAGGTATGTTGAGATAATTTAGCTAGAGAACGCACAGTACAGTGGCCTATTAAAAATGCCTAGATATTGTATATTTCAAGGTACACAGCCGTGTAGTAACAGAACAGACGGTGGGTATTTACACCAGGTATGTGAGATAATTTAGCAAGAGAACGCACAGTACAGTGGGCCTATTAAAATGCCTAGATATTGTATATTTCAAGGTACACAGCCGTGTAGTAACTGAACAGACGGTGGGTATTTACACCAGGTATGTGAAATAATTTAAACAAGAGAACGCACAGTACAGTGGCCTATTAAATGGCCTGATATTGTATATTTCAAGGTACACAGCCGTGTAGTAACAGAACAGACGGTGGGTATTTACACCAAGGTATGTGAGATAATTTAGCAAGAGAACGCAACAGTACAGTGGCCTATTAAAATGCCTAGATATTGTATATTTCAAGGTACACAGCCGTGTAGTAACAGAACAGACGGTGGGTATTTACACCAGGTATGTGAGATAATTTAACAAGAGAACGCACAGTACAGTGGCCTATTAAATGGCCTAGATATGTATATTTCAAGGTACACAGCCGTGTAGTAACTGAACAGACGGTGGGTATTTACACCAGGTATGTGAGATAATTTAGCTAGAGAACGCACAGTACAGTGGCCTATTAAAATGCCTAGATATTGTATATTTCAAGGTACACAGCCGTGTAGTAACAGAACAGACGGTGGGTATTTACACCAGGTATGTGAGATAATTTAGCAAGAGAACGCACAGTACAGTGGCCTATTAAAATGCCTAGATATTGTATATTTCAAGGTACACAGCCGTGTAGTAACTGAACAGACGGTGGGTATTTACACCAGGTATGTTGAAATAATTTAACAAGAGAACGCACAGTACAGTGGCCTATTAAATGGCCTAGATATTGTATATTTCAAGGTACACAGCCGTGTAGTAACAGAACAGACGGTGGGTATTTACACCAGGTATGTGAGATAATTTAGCAAGAGAACGCACAGTACAGTGGCCTATTAAAATGCCTAGATATTGTATATTTCAAGGTACACAGCCGTGTAGTAACAGAACAGACGGTGGGTATTTACACCAGGTATGTGAGATAATTTAACAAGAGAACGCACAGTACAGTGGCCTATTAAATGGCCTAGATATTGTATATTTCAAGGTACACAGCCGTGTAGTAACAGAACAGACGGTGGGTATTTACACCAGGTATGTGAGATAATTTAGCAAGAGAACGCACAGTACAGTGGCCTATTAAAATGCCTAGATATTGTATATCTCAAGGTACACAGCCGTGTAGTAACAGAACAGACGGTGGGTATTTACACCAGGTATGTGAGATAATTTAGCAAGAGAACGCACAGTACAGTGGCCTATTAAAATGCCTAGATATTGTATATTTCAAGGTACAACAGCCGTGTAGTAACAGAACAGACGGTGGGTATTTACACCAGGTATGTGAGATAATTTAACAAGAGAACGCACAGTACAGTGGCCTATTAAAATGGCCTAGATATTGTATATTTCAAGGTACACAGCCGTGTAGTAACTGAACAGACGGTGGGTATTTACACCAGGTATGTGAGATATTTAGCTAGAGAACGCACAGTACAGTGGCCTATTAAAATGCCTAGATATTGTATATTTCAAGGTACACAGCCGTGTAGTAACAGAACAGACGGTGGGTATTTACACCAGGTATGTGAGATAATTTAGCAAGAGAACGCACAGTACAGTGGCCTATTAAAATGCCTAGATATTGTATATTTCAAGGTACAACAGCCGTGTAGTAAACTGAACAGACGGTGGGTATTTACAACCAGGTATGTGAAATAATTTAACAAGAGAACGCACAGTACAGTGGCCTATTAAATGGCCTAGATATTGTATATTTCAAGGTACACAGCCGTGTAGTAAACAGAAACAGACGGTGGGTATTTACACCAGGTATGTGAGATAATTTAGCAAGAGAACGCACAGTACAGTGGCCTATTAAAATGCCTAGATATTGTATATTTCAAGGTACACAGCCGTGTAGTAACAGAACAGACGGTGGGTATTTACACCAGGTATGTGAGATAATTTAACAAGAGAACGCACAGTACAGTGGCCTATTAAATGGCCTAGATATTGTATATTTCAAGGTACACAGCCGTGTAGTAACAGAACAGACGGTGGGTATTTACACCAGGTATGTGAGATAATTTAGCAAGAGAACGCACAGTACAGTGGCCTATTAAAATGCCTAGATATTGTATATCTCAAGGTACACAGCCGTGTAGTAACAGAACAGACGGTGGGTATTTACACCAGGTATGTGAGATAATTTAGCAAGAAGAACGCACAGTACAGTGGCCTATTAAAATGCCTAGATATTGTATATTTCAAGGTACACAGCCGTGTAGTAACAGAACAGACGGTGGGTATTTACAACCAGGTATGTGGAGATAATTTAGCAGAGAACGCCACAGTACAGTGGCCTATTAAAATGCCTAGATATTGTATATTTCAAGGTACACAGCCGTGTAGTAACAGAACAGACGGTGGGTATTTACACCAGGTATGTGAGATAATTTAACAAGAGAACGCACAGTACAGTGGCCTATTAAATGGCCTAGATATTGTATATTTCAAGGTACACAGCCGTGTAGTAACAGAACAGACGGTGGGTATTTACACCAGGTATGTGAGATAATTTAGCAAGAGAACGCACAGTACAGTGGCCTATTAAAATGCCTAGATATTGTATATTTCAAGGTACACAGCCGTGTAGTAACAGAACAGACGGTGGGTATTTACACCAGGTATGTGAGATAATTTAGCAAGAGAACGCACAGTACAGTGGCCTATTAAAATGCCTAGATATTGTATATTTCAAGGTACACAGCCGTGTAGTAACAGAACAGAACGGTGGGTATTTACACCCAGGTATGTGAGATAATTTAGCAAGAGAACGCACAGTACAGTGGCCTATTAAAATGCCTAGATATTGTATATTTCAAGGTACACCAGCCGTGTAGTAACAGAACAGACGGTGGGTATTTAACACCAGGTATGTGAGATAATTTAGCAAGAGAACGCACCAGTACAGTGGCCTATTAAATGCCTAGATATTGTATATTTCAAGGTACACAGCCGTGTAGTAACAGAACAGACGGTGGGGTATTTACACCAGGTATGTGAGATAATTTAGCAAGAGAACGCACAGTACAGTGGCCTATTAAAATGCC
The DNA here is from genome assembly GCA_900303285.1 of Rhinella marina. Lineage (NCBI taxonomy): Eukaryota > Metazoa > Chordata > Amphibia > Anura > Bufonidae > Rhinella > Rhinella marina. The sequence goes on from ONZH01014737.1 coordinate 10,320, forward strand.
TAGATATTGTATATTTCAAGGTACACAGCCGTGTAGTAACTGAACAGACGGTGGGTATTTACACCAGGTATGTGAGATAATTTAGCAAGAGAACGCACAGTACAGTGGGCCTATTAAATGGCCTAGATATTGGTATATTTCAAGGTACACAGCCGTTTACTAACTTAACAGCCGGTGGGTATTTACACCTGGTATACAAAAAGGGTATTGCAGGCACACAGAACCCAGAACACTAGAGCCAAATAAACTGTATTTAAAAAAATAAAATAAAATTCACAGCCGTATACTGCCAGATCAGATGGTGCATATACACACTAGTTATATAACAGGGTTTTTCAGCCAAAAAGAACGCTGAACAGTAGTGCCAAATATAGTTTGGTATGTAGCAGAGCACCTAATACACCACTAATGCCTCTCTCTGTCCCTACTCCAGCAGCTATCCCTGAATACGGCAGCCGTTCTCTGTAAAGTGTATCTTGTAGTAAAGCTATCACTGTAGTGCACTATAGTAGCCCTGATAAGGGCTTTTAATCACGCTCCTGCCTGTCCAACTGCTAAAACCTGTCTGTCCCTTCTCCAGCCTCTGTCCCTGACTAAGTTCACGCAGCATATGCGTACGAGCAGGAAGAGCTGAGTTTTTAATATTCGAGGTCACATGGTTTTTCCAGCCAATCCATGTAGACGCTGTTTTCGCGCTGCCAGCGTGCTCAGCGTGCCTGTCATACCCCCCCTGCATGTTGATTGGTGGAAAAAGAGCGCCAGGGAAGGTGGGAGGGGAAACGAATTCTAAGTGCGCCATCGCCGTTATACTCGATTGAAATCGAGTATGCCGAATAGCGTAGTATTCGATCGAATACCGGCTCGATCGAACACTACTCGCTCATCTCTACTAATAAGGGGGTCTGAAGGGCCGATGGGGGGTTCTGAAGGTCTGACCTAAGGTCTGATAAGGGGGTCTGGATGGCTAATAAGGGGGTCTGGATGGCTAATAAGGGGGTCTGAATGGCTAATAAGGGGGGTCTGAATGGCTAATAAGGGGGTCTGAAGGGCCGATAAGGGGGTCTGAAGGTCTGATCTGAGGTCTGATAAGGGAGTCTGGATGGCTAATAAGGGGGTCTGAATGGCTAATAAGGGGGTCTGAATGGCTAATAAGGGGGTCTGAAGGGCCGATGGGGGGTCTGAAGGTCTGATCTGAGGTCTGATAAGGGGGTCTGGATGGCTAATAAGGGGGTCTGAATGGCTAATAAGGGGGTCTGAAGGGCTGATGGGGGGTCTGAAGGTCTGATCTGAGGTCTGATAATGGGGTCTGAAAGGCTGATAAGGGGGTCTGATAAGGGAGTCTGATAAGGGAGTCTGAAAGGCCGATAAGGGGGTCTGATAAGGGGGTCTGAGGACTGATAAGGGGGGTCTGAGGTGTGATAAGGGGGTCTGAAAAGCTGATAAGGGGGGGTCTGAGGTCTGATAATGGGGTCTGAAGGGCTGATAAGGGGGGTCTGAGGTGTGATAAGGGGGGTCTGAGGTGTGATAAGGGGGTCTGAAAAGCTGATAAGGAGGGTCTGAGGTCTGATAATGGGGTCTAAAGGGCTGATAAGGGGGTCTGAAGGGCTGATAAGGGGGTCTGAAAAGCTGATAAGGGGGTCTGAGGTCTGATAAAAGGGGTCTGAGGTCTGATAATGGGGTCTGAAGGGCTTATAAGGGGGGTCTGAGGTGTGATAATGGGGTCTGAAGGGCTGATAAGGGGGGGTCTGAAGGGCTGATAAGGGGGGTCTTAAGGGCTGATAAGGGGGTCTGAGGTCTGATAAGGGGGTCTGAAAAGCTGATAATGGGGGTCTGAGGTCTGATAATGGGGTCTGAAAGGCTGATAAGGGGGTCTGAGGTCTGATAAGGGGGTCTAAGGTCTGATAAGAGGGTCTGAAAAGCTGATAAGGGAGGTCTGAGGTCTGATAAAAGGGGTCTGAGGGCTGATAAAAGGGGTCTGAGGTCTGATAATGGGGTCTGAAGGGCTCATAAGGGGGGTCTGAGGTGTGATAAGGGGGATCTGAGGTGTGATAAGGGGGTCTGAAAAGCTGATAAGGAGGGTCTGAGGTCTGATAATGGGGTCTAAAGGGCTGATAAGGGGGTCTGAAGGGCTGATAAGGGGTCTGAAGGGCTGATAAGGGGGTCTGAAAAGCTGATAAGGGGGGCCTGAGGTCTGATAAAAGGGGTCTGAGGTCTGATAATGGGGTCTGAAGGGCTGATAAGGGGGGTCTGAGGTGTGATAAAAGGGGTCTGAGGTCTGATAATGGGGTCTGAAGGGCTGATAATGGGGGTCTGAGATCTGATGGGGGTCTGGTCTGAGGTTTTATACATGGGGGGGTTGGTCTGAGATGGTGGGGGTTCTGACATGAAGGTCTAATAGGGGTCTGATATGAGGTCTGATATGGGGTCTGACAGACGTCTAATGAAGGTCTGGTCTGAGATGGGGGTCTCATCTGAGGTTTGATATGGGTCTGATCTGAACAGTAAGGGGGTATTTTTTGTACTGGCACACTATCTGTGTGGTACCAGTATTTTTATGGGGACTGTTTCTACAGTATAGTTTTGGGGGTCACAGTGGACACAGTATTAGAGGTGGCAAAATGGAATGTTCAGAAAGTGAGGAGAATGATGGAAAAGTAGGAAACTAAAATCAAACTCTGCAGAGAGAAGAGATGGCTGAAAGAAATCATCATGGCGGTCTGGTCTGACAGGAGAAGATGAGGAAAGAGAACATCTACATCACAGAAGACGTCACTAGATGTAAGAGGTACATATGTGGAGCTGTATGTCCCTATACGAGCGCTGCTTTCTCTGCTCTGTTTACCTGATCACCACTGCAAATGAGCAGGTGAACAAAAAAGAGAAAACATCATTTCATTTTTCACCTCAGGCAGCAGAAAAGCTAGAATCGGCCCTGCTGGTAGTTATACCCCTGTAGCATAGTGTGCAGGGTGGCGGGGGGCTGTGCATAAGTCAGTGTTATTTGATTGGGGGGGGCACTTTTTTAATGTTCGCCCTCTTGTTAAAATTCCCTAGAAACTGCCCTGGTGATAGGGTAGTGTCTATGTAACTAGCTGGAAGGGAGGAGCTATAAACTAGCTGGGCATTGTTAGGGGCAGTGATAGGGGAGTGTCTATGTAACTAGCTGTGTGGGAGGAGCTATAAACTAGCTGGGCATTGTTATGGGTGGAGCTGTGGCAGAAAAAGGAGAAGTGCATCATGGGTTTGGTTGGATAAAGAAACAGGAAGTGCTGCATACAGGATGGAAACAAACCAGAGGGTTTGGTTTACATGGGTCAGGAGAGCCCAAATTGAAGAAATAAAAACAGCATGGGGAAGATGTACATGAGGTAAGCATTTATGTGGGCATATCTGTTAAAGACCATAGCAATCCTGGAAAACCCCCATTAATTACTCTCCTGACTACAGGCTCCTCATTTGCAGTGCTAGCTCCTCTTTGGCTCTGGGAACCGTAGACCCTGATGTCTTGATTCTGGGCATCTTTAGACTATAGTCAGTCACTTAGGTTGTATTTTGTTAGTATTCACAAATTTTGTAGGTTAGGTATTGACCTTAGGAACATAAATTCTCACCCTGTTGCCCCCCTCTGTACAGACCTGACCTGCCACCAAGCAGCACCAGCTAGCTACACGCAGACGTGTTTTACAATATGCATTGAGGGTAATAAAAAATGCACATATGTCTTGCCTGTGGGTGCCGGGAGAGACATATGTAATGCACATTGTACGCTCCAGGAAAATAAACACGTCCCTACATTAAATATACAAAAAATAAAAACAGGGGTGAGCTCAGAAAGCGGCGTCGGAACACAAGCTACGCTTGGTCTTGATTTGCAGGAACGATGTTGTTTACGGAAAATAAATAAAATGAAGAGTAAAGACCACCCTGATGGATGAAGGACCAACGCAATGTTCTTGTGGCATAGTCTGAGGGGCTTCTTGGTCATTTCTGAAGGTGGTCAATGTTGTAAAGGGCACATTGGTTGCTAGAAGATCTGGCGCTCTCTTGTACAAGATCTCGACCTGGGCTGGCATCAGTACACTGCATACCAGATCCTAAAGCAAGCTGGTGTGAGGACCAGGGTGTGGGGCCTGTGGGATCTGGGGTCTGATTAAGGCTACTTTCACATTAGCGTTTTTGCTGGATCCGGCAGGGTTCAGCAAAAAACACTTCCGTTACTGATAATACAACCGTCTGCATACATTATGAACGGATCCGGTTGTATTATCTGCAACATAGCCAATGCGGATCCGTCATGAACTCCATTGAAAGTCATTGGGGGTCATGACGGATCCGTCTTGCTCCGCATCCCAGGACGGAAAGCAAAATACAACATGTTGCGGTTTGCAATGTAACTAAACGGAAGGGAATTCATTTGGAGCACTCCGTTCTGTTCAGTTCAGTTTTGTCCTCATTGACAATGAATGGGGACAAAACTGAAGCGCTTTTTTTCGGTATTGAGCCCCTATGACGGAACTCAATACCTCCTCTTATTAACTGATCTGATTTACTTTGGGGTCTAGTCTACGGGTCTGAATTCATTTAGGTGTCTTGTCTGGAGTCTGAATTAATTTATAGATGTATTCTGTTGTCTGTAGTGATGAGCTAATTATTCAAAAGTTCGATTCAGCTGCTTCGCTGAACTTTACAAACAAAATTAACTTTTTTTATGAATGAGCAGCAAAAGCAAGGATCAGGTTCAGGACAGGTGAGGGCACAGAGTCAGTTCCTGGGCCATGCCAAGCGTGGTGCCAGAGGAACCCACCCATTCCTGGCTGTGTGTATCTGTTGTCAGTTGAGATGATGTTGAAGAGCGAGTCAGCCATTCCAGTAAAGCTGGATTGTTAGTCAAAACAGAGGATGACACTGGCAGCTCTGACCTGTTTCTTTTACGACCACCCCCCCCCTTCTTTTTCTACTTGTGCCGGCTACAGCAACATTTTTGCCGCTGCCCGCTCCTTTGGAAGGCCCAGGCAACTGTCTGTTGGCCATAGTGTACAGTTACTGTATCAGTAATGTATGGATTAAATATGAATGTCATAGCAGTTGAGCAAGATACACGTGGCCATATATTAGACCGCCCTTAAATACTGAGGCACAGTAAGCCTATGTATAAAATAACAGATTAACTATGAATGTTGCAGCAGTGAAACTAGATGCACATGGCGATGACACTCAACCTGCTGTCTCCCTATGCTCTCCCTACAGTCTCAAAAACTCTGCCTACGATGTCCCTGCACTGTCCCGGCACTCTCTCTGCACTCTCCCTCTCCAATATTCTTTTTTAAACTATTTTCTGCAACACTGTCCCTAGTGCATTAGCACTTGTCACATCGCTCCCTATGCTCAGCTTGCAGGACAATGGTGGAGACCGCGTGGGATCAGGGTTTTATAGGGCTGTGACATCACAGGGGATCTGCGGATTGGCTGGCTGCACTGCATTATGGGTGATTTTGCATTCCCGAGCTTCTTACTTTCACTTTGTAACACTTACAGCCGTCATTTTTGAAAAAAAAAATGATTTGTTTCCATGAAGCGCAAGGAAATTTGGATTTGTGTCGAATTGAATTTTCCTAAACTTCTAATTAAATTCTACTTCGGATGCTTTAATTCGCTCAACACTAGTGGTCGTACTTGCACACTATAGGATAAATCACCGGCCTCTCTGGTGGCTGGGACTGTGGGAACACACTTAGGCATGCATGTGCAGCTGCTCCGTCCTGGCCACCTCATATCTGCGCTGCAGTGGTGGTCGTAACCCCTGGAAATGAGCTGCGCATAGTGTGATGGAAAAATGAATCCAGCCAGTAAAGGAGGCAATATGGACAATCACAATACATTACTAAGTGCCTTGTATTAACTTTCTGTACATGATAAATGCCATTTGTTGAAGTGAGACAACCCCTTTAAAGTAGAGATTTGAAGTCTGATATCTGGAGCTTGAATTAATGTTGAGGTCTGACATATAAAAAATTGGAAGCTCTGACATCTGGGTTCTGAATGAATTTTGTGGTCTGGGGTCTAAATTATATGTTGGTTCTAACGTCTGCTCTCAATTAATTGTGGGGTCAGACTCTGGGATCTGAATTACAGGGGCTTTCTGGGCTCCTAATATTGATGACCTGTCCGTGGGATAGGTCATCAATATCAGATCCGTGGGAACCCCCAGCCATCAACTGTTCCCTGTAGCTGCTAGCTCCAGAACTAGCCCTGTGAACATAGCCAAAAGAGCAGCTCAGGCCAAAATGTAAAGATGTGCCAAGTTACTGCAGCTTAGCTCCCATTCATTTAAATGGGCAGAATCATTTGCCATCTGCAATATACTGTAATTTCATAGTGGTCTCCAAAGTGTCGTTGTCTATATACAGTGCCTCTCGGTTCTTACAGGGCCCATGGTGAGTAAGAGTCTGGCACTTAAAGGATATGTGCAGCTTTGGGGGCATTTTGTATTATTGTATTGCACTCATTTTGAGCTAAAAATAATTTTTTTAATGTGTCTTTATTAAAAATATGGAGCCCTTTTTTTCTGTACAGAGCTGAGATTTTCTAGTAGCACCCTTTGGATTTTCTGTCTTTTCTGTCACACCAAGAGCAGATGAACTCCTTATCTCTGCTTTCAGACCTTTTAAACTGATAATAATGTGGCTTAAATAAGTGTTTATGACCTCTTAGTAGTTTAAAGATAAGGTTTATTAGATGACGGTACAAAGTGAAAGTACCAGTCACACAGCTAGAAAAACAGTTAATCCATTGTGACAGAACAGCTCAATATTTTTAATAAAGACCAATTAAAAAAATGATTGAGTAACATGCAATCATAAAAAAATTGCTTCCGAAGGTGTACATAGCCTTTAAGTGTTTCCTCTATTTCCCCCAAAAGGGGGAGCTCACTGCATAAAGATTTACGCATCTTCTGTACATTCAGTTCACTGCTAGTTTTTTCAAACTACATGGAGTTAGCCCCCCCCCCAGTGGTGGCTGCTTGTAGCCAGAATTTTATGATCTAACTCTGGATACACTCCTGAAGGCAAAGAAAATATAATTCAATGAAATATAAAGTACATTATCTACATGACATAACTGTTGAATGTCTTTGCAAATTTTATAGTTTAACTAAAACTCATGAGACACAAGAAGAACTCATATAATGAACTTTTAAATGTCCTAGATGCAGCAGAGATATGGAGAAGGTCCAGTGTCAGACTAGCCTTAGAGAAAAGCAGAACAATCAACTATATATCATATGTAATAAAAGTCCACAGTGCAGCTAAACATGGTGCCGACCCAATGAGTCATCCTTGTGTGTGACGGCAAGGGACTGGTGGCACCGAGGATGTCTGGAAAAGTTGTGAGACAGAAGTGTTACACTAAGCCATGGATCCTGGAGACTGGTAGAAGACATTCCTCTAACACTAGGGCACATCTTTATTGCTGTGTAAATGTTTTGGTTTCTTTCAAGTACTCAGCGTTTCCCCTTAATGTTTAAAGCTGTTTGTTCTGTGGAAGATGGTATTCCTTTATTTTATTATTTGCTTCAAGACTTTGGATTTATTTTTGGAGATCTTCCATAGGCTAGGTACAGTACCTGGTTCTAAAAAGGTTAAAGGGTTTGTCCAATGAATAATGTAAAAAATTAAAATCAGACATCATAAAGTACATGATAACTTCTTTCTAACAAAGCTAGAACCAGCCCTGTACCTCACATGGATCCACATATCTCCACATTCATTACTCTGCTAGATTTATATCAAGCTGACAGCTCAAGGGAGTGTCTTTTCTGCTGCAGCTCAGGGGGTGTGTCTCAGCTCTCCCTATCACAGCTCAGGGGGTGTGTCTCAGCTCTCCCTATCACAACTCAGGAGGCGTGTTCCAGCTCTCCCTATCACAGCTCAGGAGGCGTGTCTCAGCTCTCCCTATCACAGCTCAGTATTCTATGTATTTTCCTTTGACATGTAGTTAGCCATAGCAACCAGCACCTGCACTCTGGGATGTGCTGACTGAAATTTCTCTTTTTTTCTTTGTAAGTTTGTACTGGAGGTGTGGCTACTCCATTTGGTCATGCACTCCTGACCAGCCCATTTGCCCCACAGCTTGTTTTTAATCAGTGCAACTATAAAGCCGAGTGATTCGGCATGCATGCTAGTATCTACATTCCTGAACTAGGGGAGGCCTTTAAAGCACCAGAAATGGCAAAAGGCAGAGTGGATACAGCGTACATGTGGAACAAAACACCCCCTGATTATATGGAAGCCAAGTCTGGCACGTAACAGGTAGGAGATAGTGTTAGGTTCCCATTCTGCAGAGAACACCTTGACGATCCGGTGAATGGGCTCAGATAATTTTGTACAAAATATATTTGCCAAGATTCTCTGATTTATCAAACAAGCATAGCATGAGCTTTAGAATACTCTATATCATTATGGCATTTTGTGCTTTATCTGGTAGCAGTGTGCGGTTGTATTCTATGTATTTTCCTTTGACATGTATTTAGCCATAGCAACCAGCACCTGCACTCTGGGATGTGCTGACTGAAATTTCTCTTTTTTTCTGCTAGATTTATATCAAGCTGACAGCTCAAGGGAGTGTCTTTTCTGCTGCAGCTCAGGGGGTGTGTCTCAGCTCTCCTTATCACAGCTCAGGGGGTGTGTCTCAGCTCTTCCTATCACAACTCAGGAGGTGTGTCCCAGCTCTCCCTATCACAGCTCAGGAGGTGTGCCTCAGCTCTCCCTATCACAGCTCAGGAGGCGTGTCTCAGCTCTCCCTATCACAGCTCAGGAGGCGTGTCTCAGCTTTCCCTATCACAGCTCAGGAGGCGTGTCTCAGCTCTCCCTATCACAGCTCAGGAGGTGTGTCTCAGCTCTCCCTATCACAGCTTAGGAGGTGTGTCTGAGCTCTCCCTATCACAGCTCAGGAGGCAGTTGAAGGATTAAACTGTGCATGTGCGGCCATCTCAGTGAGCAGGTCAGAAAATTAAGAAAAGAAACAAACAGCAGGTGGCACTATACAGATAGATTTTATTAAATAATTTAGTAGCTATACTAAATTTTTAATTACATGCAATTACAAAAGTATTCAGGTACAGGTGCTAGTTTGAAAACTGTAGACTATTTTTCGTGGGACAACCCCTTTAAGTGAAGTTCACAAGTTTCAGTGAAGTGAAAGGAGCAAAGTTTAAACCTGACGACACCTGGGATGGAATTTACCACAAAAAAATATGATGTTCTATTAGGCTTCTATTATAGATTAAATCAAGAGGAATATCTGTTTAGAAGGCATACATACACTGCCTAGCCTTTTACCTAGCTCTTGTGGATCATGACATGTGGCCCTTATTATCTACTCAAGGTATCATCGAGTTGACGACTGGTTGGATAACACTGGATACAGCATACAAACAACTGATTCCCATGCAGGCTCATATACAAAAATGTGGCAACATGTGAAGTGTGAAATAATGATGCAGAGCTCTAGACACCACACCGTTCTTCTGGCAGGAGCTAACCACATATGAAGCCATATTAATAAAAGAATTGACATTTCACAATTTTTAATAACTCCCCATTGTGCCTTCTGTCATACCCTCTTGGAGAAACTGGGAGGAAACCATTTTCTCATTGATATTTTTTTAGTATTTAAAACGTTCTTCTAGGACATTAAACCCCAAATTATAAGAGAGCATGCTGAACCTCTTGCAGTTTTGGTGGGCCTCCAGTTTTGGAGAGGAGAACTTACTTTCTTAACACTGGAAGTGTGTTATAAAATGAGGAGCCTTCCAAAAAGTGAGAACATCCAATCTGATGTCATTAAGGTTCAGCTTGTTACATAAATGAAAGCTCTATTTCCAAAACGTCTAATTATTAGCAAATAAAATTACATAACTGAGGCGTGTTACCGAGAGCATTTTCTAGGTACAATAATTATCATTATGCTCCAGTTCTAAGGAGAATTCTGTAGGATTTTGTTCTAAACTCTATTCGAAATCCTAAAATTCTTAAGAAGCCCTGAAAACCAGCTTTCTCAAGACTGTTTTTTTTCCATAAACCAAAAAATTGACAGATTGGTATGACTGGTTTGAGGTCTACTTTAACCATGAATGATTGTGATGGTGGTGAGATCCTGGTTATTAGGGGGAAACTTGCATCAACAAAGCCACAAAAATTCAGGCTACTCATCAACATACTATATCAAGAATGATGAAATTGTGAAAGTTCTGTAGATAGCTTTAAAGGGGTCATCAATATCACATTGACGGGGTCCAACACCTGGGGCCCCCCTGTTGATCAACAGTTGAGGAGGCTGTGGAACTTTGTGAATCATTGGGACCTAAGACCCGTGACCGATGAACATGACATCACAGGCTTAGGAAGAGGCCCGGTGCTCTGACAACCTCTTCAAACAGTTTGGCATGGGTGCAGGGAGATGGACCACCGCGGATCTGATATTGATGACCTATCCTGAAGATAGGCCATAAATGTCGAAGTCCCGGACAACCCCTTTAGAGAGGTTATCCCATGACTAATATAGAAAATGAAAATCAGACATCATATAGCACATGACCATCTCTTTCTAACAAAGCTAGAACCAGCCCTGTACCTCACATGGATCCAGAGATTTCTCCATTCATTGCTCTGCAAGCTGGCAGCTCACGGAAATTGTCTTTTCTGCTGCAGCTCAAGGGCGTGTCTAAGCTCTCCCTATCACAGCTCAGGGGGCGTGTCTCAGCTCTCCCTATCACAGCTCAGGGGGCGTGTCTCAGTTCTCCCTATCACATTTCAGGAGGCGTGTCCGTGCTCTCCCTATCACAGCTCAGGGATCGTGTCTCAGCTCTCCCTATCACAGCTCAGGGGGCGTGTCTCAGCTCTCCCTATCACAGCTCAGGGGGCGTGTCTCAGCTCTCCCTATCACAGCTCAGGAGGTGTGTCCATGCTCTCCCTATAACAGCTCAGGAGATAAATCTAGGAGATCTCTGGATCCATGTGAGGTACAGGGCTGGTTCTAGCTTTGTTAGAAAGAGATCGTCATGTATTATATGATGTCTGATTTTCTTTTTCTACATTAGTCATGGGATAAACCCCTTTCACATAAATAGTCTACATGGTGCCTGTGTAGAACTGGTACTACCACTGTGTGGTGACTGTACAGTGTTACTTTTGCTCCTTGTATAGAGCCATTTATCAATCACTAGTGGTCAGGGTGAGAGGATATAATTTTGTATAGTGGTATTATTGGTAGTATTCATTTTTCTATTATTCTATTGAGTAACAGTATACAACGCTATTATTTATATGTACAGTATATGGCAGTATTATTTATTTCTTATACATCTATGTACAACAGCTGTATTTTTTAATGGGTAGAAGGCGGACCAAGCTGAACTTTTTTTCATAAATCATCAATTTTTCATTGTTTAAGATGATCTATCAGCAGGGGTACACCTAGCCTTTCTGCTGCCTGAGGCAAAAACTGAAATGGCGTGCCCCCCCATGCCAATTTCTTAACATAACCCCTTTGCCACAATGAAAGCATTCATGGCTCTTCTGCTGCCCCCCCTTGCCCCTACCTGGTGCTGCCTGGTGGTGCACCCCTGTCTATCAGTGCTCCTCATATCTGTTTTAGGGCTCATTCACACAAATGTATTTTCTTTCCATGTCTGTTCCGTTTTTTGCAGACTGTATGTGGAACCACTCATTTCAATGGGTCAGCAAAAAAAAAACAAACGGAAGTTACTCCGTGTGCATTCTATTTCCGTATGTTGGTATTTCTGTTCCGCAAAAAATAAAAAAAATAGAACATGTCCTATTATTGTCCGCATTACGGACAAGGATAGGACTCTTCTATTAGGGCCATCTTTTCCATTCAACAAAATACTGAATGCACACGGACGTCATCCTTTTTTTTTTGCGGATCAGTTTTTGTGCGGACTGCAAAATACATACGGTCGTGTGCATGAGCCCTCACTAAATGCTTTCATTCCCCTTATGAATAGAGAAAAGGTAACATCAAACTGACAATTTATTCATACGTTTCCTGGAGGAATAACAGAGGGATGGCACAATGCAGAGTGGAAAACAAAATATTTCCAGAAATGTTAATCCATTGGCAATACCAGGGTCGCCTAAAAATATGTGTAATTTTTTTGCAGAATGGACATACGGAAACGGAATGCACATGGAGTAACTTCCGTTTTTTTTTTGCGGACCCATTGAAATGAATGGTCCCACATACGGTACGCAAAAAAATGGAACGGACACGGAAAGAAAACACGTTCATGTGCACGAGCCCTAATGCAGAAGGCATAATTGTTATTCTGCATCATGGTCTATAGATAGTTACAGTAGTGATAAATGAGGTACATTTTCTGGGACATTTTCATTCATTACAGTAAGAAGGGAGCAGTCCGGAGACAGTCCTCCTATAAGCTATGCATAATACTTGGGGACTTAGCCTAAAATCTCCTTGACTTATAGGCAAAGCTCCAGCTAAGGCAGCTTCTGATCTTCACTCCGAGCCTATCCTCTTCCTTCCCATCTGTCATTCTGTCCCGTCTGCCACATCTGAAAGTTATTGAGCCCTTTGTAATTCAATCCGCGGTTTATCCGTGTTTTCTGGAGACCTACACAGTGAGGACATTTAACGAGGCCGTCATTAGATTTTATGTACGTATGTTTTCTCTTGTACATTGTTATTCACTTAGAGGGGATAAACATGAGACACGAGGGGCTCAGAGCTCCAGCAATCGCTTGTCCGAGGGGGGCATGACCTCTTGTACTTCAAGATCTGTACACAGGTGGGATGTATCATTAGTAGAGAAGAGCGAAGTTTACAAAAATTCGATTCGGCTGCTTCGCCGAATTTCACGAAGAAATTCGCTTTGTGACGAATTGCTTCATCATGAAGCGCATTTCTTTGTAGCGGGTGCAATGATGGGGAACGGCGATGGCACCGCCCCCTTTGTCATTGAACCCCTCAGATGCCGCGTTCATCGCTGATCGTGGCATCTGAAATGAAGAATGAGGGCTTCCAGGGGTTAATCAGTTAAAAAAAAAAATACTCACTCATCCATTTGAGCGAAATCTTGATTGAAGATCCTGCGCGGTGTGTGATGACGTCATCACGCTGGCTGGTGTGATTCCATCATATGTCACTGCGCGGTATCTTCAATCAGGATGGCTGTGGCGGCCTCTTCGCACTCAAATGGATGAGGTGAGTATTTTTTTTAACCGCCATTTCAGTGAAAATTGATTCATTAACAGGAAGCACGAGGAAATTAAATTTTCCCTGAAATTTGGACCGAATTCCACTTCGGATATTTTCATAAATCATAAATATATTTTCCAAAAATTTTAGGTGATTTTTTTACAAAATTTTTTATACATTTTGTTAGTGTAAAAGTATCCTGGAATGTCCAGTTTCACGTGGGCCTCTAGAGCACATAGTAGGGAAGATATACTACAAATGAGGATAAAAATGCCAGTTTTAGTATAAAGTCCGTTGGCGCCAAATGCTTCAAATTTATTAAGAGATTAATTAATACATTTGCCGCATCTCCAGGCTGTCTGTGCAGCAGAAATTCTAATCTATTCCAGCTATGAGCTGGAGTAGGTTTGAACTATCATTTAAAGGGGTATTCCCATCTCACAAATGTAGTTTGTATAGTTAGATATAGCCATACCAGTATTATTACTAATAGAATGTATTTATATAAAATGTACCGTTTAGAAGATTTTCCTATTTGTATATCCATTGTCCCACACACATCAGTCAGGCCGTTGCCCCTGGTTACGGCCACCGCGGCCATGTAGTAGTGGTGGTCGGCTTGCTCTTGTTCAAACCCGCTCTGAGGTAACTGCTGTATTGTGAACGCACATTACATGAACATGTGGAAACACATCTTAGGGTACTTTCACATCTGGTCAGGATCCGTCCAAAACGCAGACTTTATAAACTGATCCTGCTCCATAGAGATGAATTGATCTTGGAACAGGATCTGTTTCTCTGCGTTTTGGAAGCGCAGACAAAAATGCTGCAATCCTAAGATGTGTCTCCGCATGCTCATACAATGTGCGTTCACAATACAGAAGTTACTCCAGATCGGGTTTGAACAAGAGCAAGCCGGCCACCACTACTACATGGCCGCGGAGGTCGTAACTAGGGGCAACGGTCTGACTGATGTGTGTGGGACAATGGATATACAAATAGGAAAATCTTCTAAACGGTAAATTTTATATAAATACATTCTATTAGTAATAATACTGGTATGGCTATATCTAACTATACAAACTACATTTGTGAGATGGGAATACCCCTTTAAGTCATTTTCTGTTGTAAATCTATTGGGCCACGCCCCTTCAGCTGGGACCCACCCACTCTTCTCGAAGTGAAAGGTTGCAAATTATGATACAAATCTGTGGTGCACTAGAAATGAGTGAATCAGTTCTACTGAGAGATAGAGAGACTCACAGGCAAAACTTCTCTGAGTAGGACTTGTAAGCCAGTCCAAAAGGACAAAATTACTGTGTCTCAATTGTCAGGGCATTTGGAGCATATTTGATTTGTGTAGAACTGCTTTTAACCATAATCTGTGACTTTTTTATGCCACAACCATAGTGTAAAACCTGTGATAAATGCCCCTTAATGGGCTGACACTCCTGTTCTCTGCTGCTACATTTTCAGCTTTGCTGTGTAGACTGAGACAGAGTCAGCAGAGGTCGAGGGATTTATGACCTCAGGCTGGGGGGCTAGAAAAGGCACAATGAAGTATGTGCATCTAAGATGCCATATCTAGCTCAGATTTAATATAGCTACATTATTAATTTTTTTTTGTCTTTTCTCTTATTTGGCAGTATATTTTTTATGTCATTATGCGTTTCCAAGTCTAACTTTAAAATGTAATTAAAAAAAATAAAATTAAATAAAAAAAAAAAAAAAATTTATTTTTAGACTTACAGTACATCCAATGAATGACCCAAACTTTGCAGCAGACCACCGCTAATTAATGTGGACTCTGCCCTTCAATACTGAAGACCAGGCAATATCAAAGAGAGTTGAGTATTAAAACATAACTTTTAAAGAAAATCTCCTAAAGAATGACTTAGAAAAAATTAAACCTTAAAAATCTAAGTTAAAAAAATGAACACAACAAATGGAGAACCGTCAGACAAACCCCATATCCTATAGCAGTGGTGGCGAACCTATGGCACGGGTGCCAGAGGCGGCACTCAGAGCCCTCTCTGTGGGCACCCGCATCCTGGAAAAAGTCTATGGTGTACCAATATGCCGTAGACTTTTCCTGCCATTCATCAGCGCACTATGAACGGCTCCGGCAGGGCATTGAATGTAGACAGGCTATTCTAACTAAATGATAAAGTACATGGGGGATATACTATATTGGACTGTAGTATTCAGGTTACATTACCGTGTTGAGTTGACACCTTGCAATAAATAAGTGGGTTTTGGGTTACAGTTTGGGCACCTAATCTGTAAAAGGTTCGCCATCACTGTCCTATAGGCTATATACGCTGCTGCCCAAATACGATGATCAGTATAACAATAACTGCTAAAATGAACCCTGTGCTAAATCTCTATGAGTTACACAAGATGTTCTTACCCAACGGGCGATCTAGTGGCTCTGTCAATCTGAACGTGCAGTAGACACCCAGCAGAACGTCTGCTGCTCTTGTCACCATATTAAAGGGGTTGTCCAGGATTGTTGTCCTCAGGATAGGTCATCAATATCAGATCAGCTGGGGTCCGACACCTGGCACGTGCCGTCTCCCTTCTTTCCTCCTAGTCTCCACTATATTTCTATGGGACAGCAGCAGCAGATAGGAAGAGAGAAGGGAGATGGCAAGTGTCAGGTGTCGGACCCCCACCGATCTGATATTGATGACCTATCCTGAGGATAGGTCATCAATAGAAAAAACCTGGACAACCTCTTTAATGCTATAGGTATTCACAGAGGTTGGACATTCCATAAATTCTAATAAATCCATATGTTCTGGTGTTCAGAGCCTGATCTTCTATGAGGAAAAACAGGCTACTAAACCTAGGACTCCCTATATGGTAGAAGGGTAGAGGCAACAAGGGCTACCCCACCTGGAACCTCACCCTAGTAATAGTCCTGCACCCTATACTGCCCTAGCACTGTCTGACATGCCATGTGTCATTGTTAAACTCATCAGGAATTTTTATTATCGGACGGGTGCTCTTCTGGTCACCCTCCTCCACCTTCAGGGGCGGATTGGCCATAGACCTTCCAGAGAAATTTCCCGGTGGGCCGATGACCAGGGGGCTGCCTGAGCCCTCCTCACGGCCGGCCAGTGGAAGTTTTTGGGGATGTATTTTGTGCTGCTGGCAGTATTTTGTGGTGGACTGTGGTATTTGGCTCTGTTGGGGTGGTATAATGTGCCACAATATGGTATTGTTGTCCCTGCCTTCCATCAATTTGGACCCAACAACATAATGGCCACTTTTAGTATTTTTTGCAGGGTCACTTTAAGTTCCCAGTCCACCCCTGTCTATCTTCCCTTTTCACTGTAAACAGCCAGGACATTAAAGATCCAGCACACCTGCAGTTGAGGCTCAGCAGATTGGTGAGACATGGTGGGAGTTGTAGTTTCACTGTAGCTATAAAGGTACAAGTTAATGACCACTGTTGTATATTGCCAATTTTAGGAGATCTCCCCTCTACTAGCATTCTGGATTTACCATTGACTCCTCTACTGCCCTAGACCAGTTTTTTGCAGTGCTTCTAAGCCAAGTACCTCATACAACATGTATATCAAAGTACCCTCACGGGTAAAACAGAGATATCTTGGATGTGCCCCCTGGGGTTCCTGTTCCAAAGGTACCATCTAGAAATGTCAAGAAAAACCTTCACTGACTGCCAGGAAATTTTGAGCAAACTCTTTCACCACCCTAGACCACCAAGGATTTTTAACAGGTTTAACAACTTCAATGTGGGTGTTAAAGGGGACCTGTCAGCTCTGAAACACCCTCCAAACTACAGTAAGCGGTGTATAGTATAAGTGACGCAGAGTCCGGTTATGTAATTGGTATCTTCATGCTCACTTCCATTCTGACGCTGTGCTCCCACAAACAAGCAGTAAAATGCACTCGGTGGACTCCGGTGCTCACTCACATAATGGAGAGGACTCAAAGAAGAGTCCAGTGAGTGCATTTTACTGCTGGTTTGTGGGAGCACAGTGTCAGAATGGAAGTGAGTATGAAGATAAAACTTACATAATCGGACTCAGCATCACTTACACTATACACCGCTTACTCTAGTTCGGGGGGTGTTTCGGAGCTGACAGGTTCCCTTTAAATGATCCTTGCCCCCATCCAGAAGGGCCGCCAAGGGAAGGACATTTACCTGCTCTCAGACACTCTGTGGATCCACCACTGTCCTAACTGCTTTCAGTAAACGCCTGGCATGGATGGCGGTGATCAGGGGGTGATATAGGGGGTGCAGAGGTAGCAGTTGCTACCGGACCCAGGAGCCTGAGGGGGCCCAAAGAACCTTGTGCCACATAAGACACCAGTATTATAGAAAGTGCATGCTGGTCAAGTTACACCTCTGGCTGGAGGGAAGGGGTTAGATCAAGAATTTAGCTTTGGGGGGGGGGGGGGTTGTTTAAATTTTTTCCTCAGACAGCACAAAGGTTATGTACTTCCCTGCCCCTGGCCACAAAGCACTGAAGGAAGGGGGGCCCAAGCTGAACTCTTTCACCAGGGCCCATGTCTGAGCCTTTAGCTACGCCCCTGGCAGTGATATGCCCTGTTGCAGCCAATGAGTGGCTGCAGGGGTGATGTGTCCGCAAGCAGCACATGACCCTTGTGCCAAACCGCTTGCGGACATGTCACTGCTACGGCCAGTCATTGGCTTCTGCAGTGCACATAATCCCCCCCCCCCATGCTGGAAATTTACATGCTAGGCTTAGCGAAGCTAATAGAGTACCCAAGGATCTAGGACCCAGTGTCAGCGAGCAGGTAAGTATGATTCGATTCCCTTCATAGGTCCCATTAAAATAAAAAACAAAACATTGAAGTCTAGAAAACCTTTAAGGCTACATTCACACTTGCGGTAGCAAGGTCCGGCAGGCTGTTCTGGCGGGGGAACAGCCTGCCGGATCCGTGCTAACGCTAGCCCACCGTGCCACCGGAAGTCCTCTCTGACCCCATTCACTATAATGGAGGCGGGCAGGAGGGCCGGCCGCAGCACGGGAAACATGCTGAGAGGCGGCCGGACAAAAACTACAACATGCTGCAGTTTTTGTCTGGCCACCTATCAGTTGTTAATGAATGGGCTGGAGCAGACTTCCGGTGGCACGGTGGGCTAGCGTTAGTATGAATCCGGCAGGCTGTTCCCCTGCCAGAACAGCCTGCCGGACCTTGCTACCGCAAGTGTGAGAGTAGCCTAAAAATATGACTTGGGCCCTACTTTACCTTTTGTCCCTATTTATTTTTTATTTTTATTTATTTTTTCTATTTCTATTATTTTATGCCGGCGATGATCATAATAATAATACTAAATTCTATTGTTTCTATTCTCATTCTGGTCACAGTAATTTTTTAATACCTGGTAAATGCAAAAAAATATGCATTTTGTGACTACGAATGATGTCATTAGTTCAGACAGCAGGCGGCGTCCATAAATGAAGTGCAGAAAGTCAGGGCGGTCGGCACTTCACTGGGTTCTTAAAGGAACAATTAGAAAGAAAACCAAGTGTCTGCCCCATAAACGAGCGCACATGCTCCTGTCACATTGTGCCTGCCCTAAACGACAACATGAAAAATGCAGCGTGCCGTCCAAGACCTGGGAACACGTCCAAACAGCCGGTGATGTATCCGATACTTGTACCCTGGGGTTACTACTGGATGGGGGTCAGCTTGCAATGAAAGATGTTTTCCTGGCTTGGTTTATATTAGTTACAGTTTAGAAATTAAGGAGTTTGGCCCCATTGATGGTTGTTGTAGAGGGGTCATTACCTTCTGCTAATTACAGTTTACTTAAAACGTCTCACACGTTCACTTCTTTCTGAGTTCCTGGGCCTAATGAACCAATAGCTCTGCTCATCCTGATCTTTCTGGTTCATGAAAAACAAGCCATAAGAACTGTAGACGTAAGATCAGAGAAATCATTCAAATCTGGATATTAGAATGTTACTAATTAGATGCATAGAACTTCCGGGGCGGGGGAGGGGTGGTAGAAAAAAGGGTAACAATTCTATTATTTGTGAAAGCCCAGATAACTAAGAATTGGTTGAAGTGTTTTGTTGTTGCAGTGCATCGATTTTTTTTTTTTAAAGGCAAAAATAATGTTGCTTAAAGGGGCTATCCAACCCCTATAATGACCCCCCCCCCCAATTCCCGGGCCCCTCGTATACATTATACTTACCTGCTCCCCGGTACCCAGGTCGCTCCGGATCCCTAAGTATATTGTATACTAGGGGCCCAGGCATTGGGGGGGTCATTATAAGGGTTGGATAACCCCTTTAACCCTAAGACAACCGCCCCCGTACATGTTCAACAGAAGTAATCTGTTTAAGGCTTCATTCACACGTCCGCAAGTGTTTTGCTGTCCGCAAATCGCGAATCCGCTAAACACGTACACCAGCCATGTGCGTTCTGCATTTTGCGGACCGTACATGGCCGGCTCTATAACAGAAATGCCTGTTCTTGTCTGTGGCTCTAGACAAGAATAGGACATGTTCTATTTTTTGCGGGGCCACAGTGTGCCGTCCGCATCTTTTGCGGCCCCATTGAAAATAAATGGGTCCGCATCCGTTCCGCAAAATTGTGGAACGGATGTGGACCCATTTTCCAGACGTGTGAAACTAAATATGGCATTAGCGAGCGCAGCAGGCGCCATAGCCACACAGTTTCTACTGATTTAAAAAGCAGAGACCCGAAGTTAATATCTGCAATCGGCGATATCACCGTTTGCAGGAATTTAACCGTTCAGATGCCATGGTTAAATGAAGGCTGAAAACCCAGAAGCAGTGCGGGTGAGCCATTCATTCACTGGGGCAGCCCAGTGGCAGGGCTCCATAGAAACATAGTGAAATTCTCATAGACTCTAGGCTATGACAGAAGCGATCATCAGATGTGCAAGGGGAACTTTTAAAGAGTATAAAAAAAGAGTAAAACAACTTTTAAAAATATTAAAAATGTCCAAAAATTGAAATCACTCCCTTCTCCCCAATAATTAAAAAAATAAACATAATAGGCATTGCTACCTCCAAAAACACCATCCTATACTATAAAAATATAAAAATATTTATCCCATACATCGAACAGCATCAGGGAAA
The DNA here is from genome assembly GCA_900303285.1 of Rhinella marina. Taxonomy (NCBI): domain Eukaryota; kingdom Metazoa; phylum Chordata; class Amphibia; order Anura; family Bufonidae; genus Rhinella; species Rhinella marina. The sequence goes on from ONZH01014737.1 coordinate 30,668, forward strand.
AAAACATAAAAATAATGGCTGATTCGTCATCTTTTCATCTCTTTATTTTCCCAAAAAAATGTAATAAAAAGTGATCAAAACGTCGTACACATGCCAAAATGAAAACTACAGATTACCCCACAAAAAATAAGCTCCTATACATAACTATAAAAAGTTACAGTGTCAGAATATGGCAATGAAAATAATAAAAATTATTTAAAAAAAAAAAAATAAAAATATATATATATATATATATATATATATATATATATATGTGGTATCCTTGTACTGACCTGGAGAATGAAGATGAGTTTTACCCCATAGGGAACACCGTAAAAACAAAACCTAATTTGGAGTTTTTCTCTAGCTTCCAACTACATTGTATGCTATGTTAAAAGATGCCATTAGAAATTAAAATTTTTCACGCAAAAATCAAGCCCTCATATGGCTAGGTGAACGGAAAAATAAAAACGTTATGGCTCCGTAGCTCAAGGGGTTACAAATCTCAAATTGTTTTTTGTATACAGCCAATGACCTGGAGATAGGCCATCAATGTATATTCTGTAATAATAACGGCAGGACAATTTCCCTTTAAAGAGCATCTCTCAGCAGGATCAACTCTATTATACTAGACATACTACCTGGTAGGATTCTGCTGAATAAAACAATACCTGTCTTGTGAAAATCAGTGGCGGCATTCCTGAAAAAAAATACTTTTAATTTTTATGCAAATTTGAGCTACATTACACTGGGAGGCATGGTTAGCAGCGGAATAAGGAGGAGCTGAGATGCTCCAAGGGTCTAGGTCCCCGCCCCTCGATACACTTGAGCCCTCATTTGCATATGGAATAAAAGTCTTTCTTTTTTTCTTGGGAACGCCACAACAGATTTTCACAAGACAGGTGTCATTTTCATTGGCAGGATCCACCCTACCAGGCAGCACACCTAGTTCAATAGTGTTGATCCTGCTGACAAGTTGGACACCAGGCTTGCCATAATCTCTAAGTTCTAGTTGTGAGAGTGACCTAAAGCAGGAGAGTCGTGGCCCAAAACATCAGAGCCATGGAAAAAGGCAGAGGCTGGAGCTGAAGATTTGCCTAGTAACTGCTAGAGACACATCCCAGGAACTGGCCAAGATGAGAAACCACTTCCTGAAAAACCCCTTTAAATTTTCCTATTGAAGAACTTGTAACAGGAGTCCTCCTTATTAAAATAGGCAAAATATAGCACCCCTATAGAGTGATGTATTATTATGTGTTTATGCATAGCCCCACAGAATGTTTTTTGATAAGCTAGGGACTTTGTCATAATGTCTATTTCCTAAATCCATCAGTGAAAACAATTGAACTGGCCCAAGTTTGCAAAAATATGGTCGCCTTAGGGAAAGTGCAGAGTTGGTGGTCCGATTGTTTCTCATCTGTCATCACATTCTTAAATCTATCAACTAAAGTTTCTGGAGGAGAAATATAACAAATATGTATTTACTCCTTTCTTAAGACCAATTTGTTTTTTTGTTTTTTTACAAAAATATTTCCGACTCTCATTTTGGAAATGGATATTTGTGAATAAAATCACATCCATTCCAAATAACAGTGGATCTTATCGCCTGCACGGATGCTTGTCCAGAATTTGTCAATGTAACAGATGACCAAAAACATAAAAAAAAAGTCGGCCCTCAAGATACTGGACGCTGTGACCCTAGCGAAAATGAAGGGGCAAAAGTTGAAAATCATTACTGAGATTGAAAACACACTTCCTGGTTGGTCGCACGTATATGGAAGCCATTACTGAAGAATTTTGAAAACGGCCAACTTATAGAGAACGGAGAGTGAGATGTGAAGAATAGAAGCTGACTTGATGAAATGAAATAAAGTGGACAAACAAGTTAGTACAGAGATGTGAAAAATAATTTTAAGGGGTTGTCCCACAAAAAAATCAGTTACATTTTGCAAAACAGCAACTGTATCTGAATACTTTTGTAATTGCATGTAATTAAAGATTTAGTATAGCCACTGAGTTCTTCAATAAAATGTATAGCGCCACCTGCTGTTTGTTTATTTCTTTGTCCTGCTCACTGAGATGGCCGCACATGCTCAGTTTCATTCTTCAACTGCCTCCTGAGTTGTGACAGGGAGAAGATGGACACACCTCCTGATCTGTGATAGGGAGAGCTGAGACACGCCCCCTCAGCTGCAGCAGGAAAGACACTCCCCTTGAGCTGCCAGCTTGATATAAATCTAGCAGAGCAATGGATGGGGAGATCTCTGGATCCATATGAGGTAGCGTTGTTAGAAAGATATTGTCATGTTGTATATGATGTCTGATTTTCATCTGTTTTATCTTTTACATTTTTCAAAACAGTGCCTGGATCTGAATACTTTTGTAATTGCATGTAATTAAAACTTTATTTTGGCTGCTGAGTTATTCACTGAAATCCATCTTCATAGCACCACCTGCTGTTTATTCATTTTCTAATTTCTCTGTCCAGTGAGGTGGACGCACATGCTCAGTTCCATCCTACAACTGCCGATAGCTGCAGTGGAAAGGACACCCCCTCAGAAAGAACACTCCCACTAAACTGCCAGCTTGAAATGAATCTAGTAGAGCAGTTGGAGGAATGTATGGGGAGATCTCTGGATCCATGTTAGGTACAGGGCCGATTCTAAGTTTCTGATAATAATTGCACTAACCCAATACATGTAAAAATTACATATAGACTAAACCCTCACTATGATATGATAACATCTGAGATTCTAAGCCAATATATTTTGATCAAAAAAATAAAAAAAAAAAGATTCTGGAGCCTGCTCCTACCACCAGAGGGCGCTTAGTTGCTTACTGCATACTTTTCATACATGGAATTACAATAGGACTGTATGCAGGACACAGTGAGCTCCCTCTAGTGGTGGCAACAGGTAGCTGGAATGTTGTGTTTCAAATCCATGGGGGAGATTTATCAAACTGGTGTACAGCAGAACTGGCTTAGTTGCCCATAGCAACCAATCATCTTCCACCTTTCATTTTTCACATTTCCTTTGGAAAATAAAGGTGGAATCTGGTTGCTATGGGCAACTACCTTACACCAGTTTGATAAATCTCCCCCTAAGGCTTTGCAGGGTATTTGGATCTCTGTATGAGAAAAGTCAAGTTCTAACAGCAATGAAGATAATATTGAGATATTCATCCACATATAGCCTGTGGATTTACTGGGCTGTTCATACTACAAAGAAAACGAGTGCTTTGCTTTTAAAAAAAATACTTGAGATAATAGTTACTACTTTTAATTTAATTACTTCAATGTGCCTTCTCTAGGTCCCCCAAGGGGGAATAAAAAAGGGTCAGGTGCATACAGGCCAATGATGTGCTTCCCAGGGTGGATGTCACTGCACTTCGCTGCACTGAACCTTTCATTTAAAGGAGTTGTTTGCTAGAAGGGCTCTGGGAGGAGTACCGGGGAATCCTCCAGTGGGCCCAGGTTGACACACAATAATGGGCTCCCCATTTGCAGGATCACTTACCTCCAGGGTTTATTTCTTATTGGATCATTCATCTGAATCATCTCTTACTCTCTCATTCTCCTGAAACAAATCGCAAAAAAATGTATTCTGTCGAACCCAAACTTTTTTGGAAAATGTGGGTCAAATACTGTGTCTCTGTATGTACAATGAAGGCAAAATCTTTTTGCATACCACTGTAAGTAGACACGCACATGTCCTGTACTGAGGGGGCTGGAGGGTTTGGGGCTCAAATCATTTCCTCTGGCGGGCCCAATAAATTGTCTTGGAAAAACTAATCCTCTGCATATACCACATTATTAGGACCCCTCACTTAATTTTTTTTTTTATGAGATCAGCTCCCACTCTGGAGGAACCAACATTTTCATGCGTTACATGGACGGCCATTTATTCGAATGACTGCCATGTAATCCTGCACTTCTCCTGCAGAGGCCGCTGCAGGGAAATGTTTGGCCGGACATCCTCCCAGAGGTAAGAGAAGCTGGACCTGCCAATTTCACAGTGGACTAATATAAAAATGATAATGTAATATTTGAAAGATAAATCTACACTTTTCAATAGAAAGATAGATAATTTATAGATAGCTATGAGATAGATTTATAGGAGATAGATAGATAGATAGATAGATAGATAGATAGATAGATAGATAGATAGATAGATAAAGAGAGAAAATAAATTGAAAAGTTTTAAAAAAATCCAAACATTTAATAACAGGAAACAGAAAGAAGCTTCAGATATGTCAGGGAAAGCCAAATCCTATCTCCCAGTTGGGCCATTCTGTACGATTCCAGAAGACAGAGGCCCCTGTGTGTCTTACTGCTCCATCTGTACAAGCAGACATAATGTGTATACCAACAGCGGAGGTCCCTGACTGCTAGTATCCTCACCCCCCTTCCTAATAACTGCAGGGTTCAGTGTCAGGCTGATTAACTAGTACAAGCCAGGAACAACAGCCGTCCGTTCTGCTGTGGAACTTGAAGAGCATGGGTTAACTTTTCCAACACAAACATTTCAGACAGAGCGTGAGCAGCCAGGAAAGGTTCTCCTGTGAAAGTGCACCATTTATTTTATTTCACAGTCTATTAGAATAAGATTCAAAACACAGAAAAAGAGAAAAAAAATTCTTAAAAAATTATTTTCTGCTTTGTTTATAAACTTAAAGTGATCCCGTCATCATATAAAAGGGAGGAGAAGGCCTTTTTACGTAGATGGAGACGGGAACTTATTTTGAGACTTTTTAAGGGGTTGTCCCACGAAAAATATTCTACATTTTTCAAACCAGCACCTTGATCTGAATACTTTTGTAATTGCATGTAATTAAAAATTTAGCATAGCCTCTGAGTTATTCACTAAAACACATACCGGTATATATATATATATATATATATATATATATATATATATATTGCGAAAGTATTCGGCTCCCTGGAACTTTTCAACCTTTTGCCACATTTCAGGCTTCAAACAAAAAGATATAACATTTTAAATTTTTGGTGAAGAATCAACAACAAGTGGGTCACAATTGTGAAGTGGAACGAAATTTATTGGATCATTTAAACTTTTTTTGTAATAATAAAACTGAAAAGTGGGGCGTGCAAAATTATTCGGCCCATTTACTTTCAGTTCAGAAAACTCACTCCAGAAGTTGATTGAGGATCTCTGAATGATCCAATGTCCAGAGTGGCAAGAAGAAAGCCATTTCTCAAAGATATCCATAAAAAGTCTGGTTTACAGTTTGCCACAAGCCACCTGGGAGACACCAAACATGTGGAAGAAGGTGCTCTGGTCAGATGAAACCAAAATTCAACTTTTTGGAAACAATGCAAAACGATATGTTTGGCGTAAAGCAACACAGCTCATCACCCTGAACACACCATCCCCACTGTCAGACATGGTGGTGGCAGCATCATGGTTTGGGCCTGCTTTTCATCAGCAGGGACAGGGAAGATGGTTAAAATTGATGGGAAGATGGATGGAGCCAAATACAGGACCATTCTGGATGAAACCTGTTGGAGTCTGCAAAAGACCTGAGACTAGGACGGAGATTTATCTTCCAACAAGACAATGATCCCAAACATAAAGCAAAATCTACAATGGAATGGTTCAAAAATAAAGGTATCCAGGTCTTAGAATGGCCAAGTCAAAGTCCAGACCTGAATCCAATTGAGAAGATGTGGAAAGAGCTGAAAACTGCTGTTCACAAACGCTCTCCATCCAACCTCAAAGAGCTCGAGCTGTTTTGCAAGGAAGAATGGGCAAGAATTTCAGTCTCTAGATGTGCAAAACTGATAAAGACATACCCCAAGAGACCGCAGCTGTAATCACAGCAAAAGGTGGCGCAACAAAGTATTAATGCAAGGGGGTCGAATAATTTTGCACGCCCCGCTTTTCAGTTTTATTATTACAAAAAAAGTTTAAATGATCCAATAAATTTCATTCCACTTCCCAACTGTGACCCACTTGTTGTTGATTCTTCACCAAAAATCCCAAAATTTAAAATGTTATATCTTTTTGTTTGAAGCCTGAAATGTGGCAAAAGGTTGAAAAGTTTCAGGGGGCCGAATACTTTCGCAAGGCACTCTCTCTCTCTCTCTCTCTCTCTCTATATATATATATATAGTACCACCTGTTGTTTGTTTTTTACTTATTTCTTTGACCTGCTCACTGAGATGGCCGCACATGCTCAGTTTCATCCTTCACCTGCCTCCTGAGCTGTTATAGGGAGAGCATGGACACGCCCCCTTGGCTGCAGCAGAAAAGACACTCCTCTTGAGCTGCTAGCTTGATATAAATCTAGCAGAGCCATGAATGTGGAGATCTCTGGATCCATGTGAGGTACAGGACTGGTTCTAGCTTTGTTAGACTCGTGCAGTCTGGCAGAGTCTCTCCTTCTGAACACTGGTCTCTATCTGCAGACATATTGGGACTCCGACTGCTCTCTTTTTATGCAGTTTCTAATTAGACTAGAACTTTCTAGTGGGAGGGTTAGGGTGGAGAAGCACGGTCTAACAGAAAAATGTTGCAGTTTCAGTCTGCCATAGACCGACATTGAGCCTTAAAGGGGTTGTCCCATGAAAAATATTCTACAGTTTTTAAACCAGCACCTGGATCTGAATACTTTTGTAATTGCATGTAATTAAAAATTTTGTTTAGCTACTGAGTTATTCAATAAAATGTATCTGTATAGGACCACTTAATTTCTTATTTCTTTGACCTATTCACTGAGAAGGCCACACATGCTCAGTTTCAACTTTTAACTGCCTCCTGAGCTGTGATAGGGAGAGCTGAGACACGCCCCCTTAGCTTCAGCAGAAAAGATACTCCCCCTGAGCTGTCAGCTTGATATAAATCTAGCAAAGCAATGAATGTGGAGATCTCTGGATCCATGTGAGGTACAGGGTTGGTTCTAGCTTTGTTAGAAAGAGATTGTCATGTCCTATATGATGTCTGATTTTCATTTTTTACATTAATCATGGGATAAACCCTTTAAGTGGCTGGGGACAAACTTCTGGGCATCGTGAAGTGTTCTAGAGAAAGAGAAAAATAGCAACAAGCAACCCTTTTTGGACATTAGAGGGTTTAAAAGTTTAGCAGCAATTTTACAAATTTTCAAGAAAATGTTGAAATCCAGTTTTCTTTTCAGACCGATTCTGTTCTGAAGTAGCTTTGAGAGGTGTATATATTAGAAAACCCCCTAAATCAACTTGTTATAAAACTGCACCCTAAAAATATTCAAAATAGCATTTAGGAAGTAGTTTTACCCTTTAGGTGTTTCACAGGAATTAATTCAAAATGGAAATGAAATGTAAAAATGTAGGTATTTTTTTTAGATTTTAAATTTGAAACCATTTTTGGAACACGGCAACAAGTAATAATGTGGAACTAATACTCCAAATGTATGACCCTGATTCTGCAGTTTTGAAAATATCCTACAGTGATACTTGACTTGAACAGGAATTGAAGGAGAACCTTGTGGATTTTGGGTTTGCATTTTTAGGAAGTTTTTTTGGGCATCATTTCAGGTTTGCAGAGGCCTTGAGGTGCCAAAACATAATAAACACCCGCCATTTTGTGCAGTGGACATTTTGACGCCACAGGTGCTTCATAAAATTTATTACAATTGGGCATGAAAATCAAAAGTTGCATGTTAACAATAATATGTAGTGTTAGCTCATGTTTTATTTTTACAAGGGTTAACAGAAAAAAAAGGACCCCACAACACCTGAGTATAGCGATACCCCATATGTGTTTGTAACTTGTTGTTTGGGCACACAGCAGGGCTCAGAAGGGAAGGTGCACCATTTGGCTTTTAGAATCCAGATTTTACAGGAATGGATTTGATTACCATGTTAAACTTGCAGCACCCCAGTGGAAACCCAGAGAAATAAGGAGACTTTTTGAAACCACACCCCTCAAGGAATTCATCTAGGGGTGTAGTGATGGTTTTGACCCCACAGGAGTTTAATATAACTTAGTAACACTGGACCATGAAAATGAAACATTGAGTTTTTTATATTTTAATTTTCATATTTTAATTTTTGCAAGAGCTAAAAGGTGAAAAAGCATCACATAATTTGTTAACAATTTTGTGAAGTGCGGAAACACCCCATATGTTGTCTTAAACTGCTGTTTCTGTATTTTCATGACTATGAAAATTGTAGATTCACACTGAAGGCATCAAAACTATGAATTAACACATGTGGAATTATATACTTAACAAAAAAGTGTGAAACAACTGAAAATATGTCTTATATTCTAGGTTCTTCAAAGTAGCCACCTTTTGCTTTGATTACTGCTTTGCACACTCTTGGCATTCTTAAGTATATAATTCCACATGTGTTAATTCATAGTTTTGATGCCTTCAGTGTGAATCTCCAATTTTCATAGTCATGAATATACAGAAAACTCTTTGAATGAGAAGGTGTGTCCAAACTTTTGGTCTGTACTGTATATATATATAAACTTCATTCTGTGGGTCGATACAATATTGCGATACCAGATTTATATAGGTATATTTCACACTTTACTACTTTGTCAGTGTAAAATAACTTTTTATTAAAAATGATCTCTTTTGTCTTTGCTCTGCCCCATCTTTTTATCTTTCTGTCAGCTTAGCTTTGTGGTGGCTTGTTTTTTGTGGGACAATATGTTGTTTTTTGAATCTCTGCTGGTCCCCATTACAGATAATGGGTTCGGACGGCATCCATGTAGCATGCAGCAATGCAAGATCCAGAGAGATCTGGCAGGCTGTTCCCTACCGGAACAGTCTGTCAGATCTCCCACAAGCTAGCATGAACCTAGCTTAGTTCTCCACCTGCCTTGGCAACTATCGGGACCCTGCGGCAATCTTGTTGTGGTGGGGAGAGAGGGAGCACCTTTCTTCTGTAAAATCTTAGATGCAGCGATCACTGTGAGCTGTGGCATTAAAGGGTTTAATCGGCCAGGATCAGTGCCAGCCAGTGTTGCGATTATATTCTTTCTGTTGTTTTGTCTATGATTTGGGCCCTTGGCATGTTTTAATGGTAGGAATAAAAGTAAAGTTTTATATACATTCTATATTCCCCCTTCTACTTTTCCACAGAAGCTTTTTGTATTAATACATGTTTAGGAATATTAAGTGAACAGGATTATTGATGTTCTCAGCTGTTGGCAGAATCAGTGCTAGCCTTGATCTTGGACATAGCAGCGGGGTATTTGCTATATGTTACAAATGACACCTACTGTGGCTGTTTCTGAGCCCCTACCATCTCCATGCTGCAAGTATACCACCTATTGTCAGACCCGAGCCACGGCCGACCTGGTGAAACAGCCGCTGTCCACCACATCAAGGTGGAGAATGAATGAAGTGTTGGCGGTGCACTTGGGAGTCACAAAATAACAAGAGGACCTTGTTGTGGTCCAGGATAAATACAATATTAGGGCTCATGCACATGACAGCATGTATTTTGCGGTCCGCGAAAAATACGGATGACGTCCTTCTGCATTCTGGATTTTGCGGAACGGAACAGCTGGCCCCTAATAGAACAGTTATATCCTTGCTCGTACTGTGGACAATAATAGGACATATTTTATATTTTTGAGGAACAGACATATGGAAATGGAATGCACATGGAGTAACTTCCGTTTTTTTTTGCGGACCCATTGAAATGAATGATTCTGCATATGGTCTGCAAAAAAAACACGTAACGGACACAGAAATAAAATACGTTCTAAGCCCTAATGATCAAAATAGCTAAAACGCTATTAAAAAAAGTCCTGTTTGTGACCTTTATTTTTTCTTTTAAAATAAATTCCCCAAACTGAACAAAATTTTTTAAAATTTGGCTGGCTCTCTCCTCTATATCTGCTTATTTCTAGTAGTATTAATTGAGCAATCATTTCTAGTAGTCGGAGAAAGTCATGAGCAGACTCACTTGGCTAACTCCTATAGAAGTGAACGGAGAGAGCCGCACACATGGACAGGCCAGCTGAAGGTAAATCCTTCAAGTCAGCGAAATCTTTGGTGTAAAGCAGTTTTTGGTAAATGTTTTCGAGTCTTCAAGGCCTTCCTCCTGAGTTATATTATTTTCATTCCAATCAGAGAATTTGTTTTTTCTCTCCACAATTTTCTGCGTAAAATATTGAAATAAATTACAGCGGACAGATTTGGAAGCTCTTTCCAGCAGAACTGTAGATGGCTTTAGACACTGTTGGCAGAATACGTTGTATAAACTTGGCTTCCGAGCTGATATTTGTCTAAAAAAATATTAAATGACTGAGAAGCGGCTTCCGCTGCGTCAGTTTCGCGATAATTGAGCCCATTTACAGTGATAGGATTAACCTGCTGAGTAAATGTTACAGCTAAAGATGGCGGGAGCTTCCAGGATGAGAAATACATAGCTGCTTTCTTCCGTTCAATTCAGTCGTGCTGAGCTGCAATACCAGACACAAACCATAGACAGGGGTGGCGCTGTTTTTGGAAGAAGGCAGATATCTTTTTTAACAGGAACTTCTATGAATGGTCTCACCAGTCTAATCTCCAGCCCCTCCACTTCTAGCATTGCTGCATCTAATACCGCCATGCCAGTTCTAGCTGCTGGGTTTTGTGTACTTGGCTGCAGCAGTGACGTACCATTTGCCCCATGTCACCTCTGCAGCCAATAACTGGGTTTAGTGATACACAGGGATATCATATCCAAATAAACCATTCTATATTTACTGAATTTATACTTTTAACATTTAACCCCTTCAGCACCCCATTCTATTTCATTCAGTTTGTCTGGTTGTCCAGCAGGTGGCAGAGAGTACCTTTAGATAGAATGGAACTTACTATCCCATTCTCCCCCACATTGGGCAGAAGTGGGCTAGTCCTGCTTCCTACCAAGGGAGGAGTTGCAAGAAGCTATAGTTAGTCGAGAGTGGAGTTGAGAGGGGAGTTGAGTGTTGGAGCGAGGGAGTGAAGCAGCATGGTGAGGTTAGGGAGCATTTGGGAAAGTAAGTCAGAGAGCAGCACATTCCTGAAATACAGTATAAGGCTCCATTCACACGTCCTGTTTTTCTTTCCTGATTCGATCCTGATTTTTTCAGGACCCATTGAAATGAATGGATCCAGATCAGGATCAGGATCGAATCAGGAAAGAAAAACAGGATGCGTGAATGGAGCCTAAAAGGACTTAGTACCTAAGGGTCCATTTACACATCCGCAGAATGTGCCCGCATCCGTTCCGCAAAATAGCGGAACGGGTGCGGACCCATTCATTTTCAATGGGGCCGCAATAGATGTTTAATAGATGTTTAAGTTTAACTGCCGGTTTACTCTTAGCCTGCTGGAGCCAAGAGAAAGATCAAGTATTGTTTGGATGACACAAGTTTATTCAAGTAAAAACTACAGCTCCTTTGCTGCTACGGACTCTAACCCAGTATCCAGGTAGCAGCCCCGTGATGCAAACTATTAAGGCTGCATCACCACTTGGCATTCCTAAACACTGGAACTCGATCGCCCTTGGGAGGGCTTCCCGTTAACCTTTGTGAGGGCTCATTTTTGCAGGGTCATCTGTAGTGTTTACTGATACCATTTTGGAGTGTGTGACTTTTTGATCAGTTTTTTGTTCAATTTTCTTTGGGAGGTGAAGCGACAAAAAATGGCAGTGCTGCATGGCGGTATGGTTTGGCCTAATGCCATGGGTGGCTTAGCCTGGCAGAATGAGTGTTGTTGGGCTGCTGGGTTGCCCTGCCTGCAGGTTCTGTGTTGCGGTGGCAGTCGTCGCTGTGTGGCGCTGCATGATTTTAGACTGGGGACTCACTCAAAACAGGTCACCTTGATGTGGTGAGTGGGCTTATGTATTTTGATCAAAAAGTCTAAAAATTACCTCATGTACTTTTTATAAATTATGCTGTGTAGAATTAGATCAATGTATAGCATGTGGATGTGCGATCCATGTGCAGTGTGCAGTGTTCCACTCCATGATGATCTGTATATATTTGAATATTTGTAGTATGCATTATTAATGTATTTCTGTGTATAGATGTAATTCCTTATAACAGGCTGTTTTAAATGTGCATGTCATTACACCCATTAACCCTTAGGTGGTGTGTCAGTTCTGAGAAGTAGGAAGTTAGCTGAGGAGTAAGGAGAAAGGTAGTGAGTAGTGATGAGCAAGCATGCTCGGCCAAACTCGCTGTTCGGCCGAGCGTGCCGGCGCTCGGGTACACTCGTGTGTTTGGCCGAACACCGGGTGTACTCGAGCGCCATGCTTGAGTCCCCTCCCCGCACGCTAATTAATTAGGGATGGCATTCAGTGTAATGCCAGTAGCCATCTTAGCTACTGGCATTACACTGATTGGCTCGCCGGGAACGCGTCATCGAGTGCTATATAGCACCCGGTGATGCCTTCCCGGCCAGTGTTAGTCAGGGAGAGCTGCCGCAAGGAGGTACAGATAGTGTAGGGAGAGCGGCACGCTAGGCAGGGTTAGATTTTATTTTAATAACAAATAAAAGCCCTTTAAGGGCTATAGGAATATGTGGGGACGTTTTTTTTTTTTTAAATTTGGGGGACTTGTGTAAACCAGGCACCCCCGCTCTTCCTGACTCCTCATTCTTTCTACCACCCTCCTTTGCACCTAAAGGTGCTGGTGTCATGAGCAACGGGGACCCTGCCTCCGTGGCACCTAAAAGCCCATACCACAATGGACACCTCAACCACCATCTGGCAGGCGATGCCTGTACACCAGAATGTGCCCTGAAGGAAGTGGTTCTAACCTTCCTTACACTGCAGGCCGGCATAAGGAGTGCTACAGAACTGTGAGTACAACTACTACTACCCCCATCGGCCCACTGTAGCTCACATATTGCCCCTGCGGCCCGGTCACTGCACACGCTTTCTTCTTTTTGTCAAAATAAATGTCACAAAGCTGATGAGAACCAGTGAGGGGTGAGTGGTGCTGAGCACCAACCCCTGGAAGTCTGTAACAAGGTCTGGTTGGGGCTTTGAGAGATATAAGCTCAGAATGGACAAGCAAGTAGTTGCAGTGAGGCCTGGTTATCCAGGAGGCTGGTGACATGGCCTAGTCTGTAGAGTCTTGAAATGAGGCTGAAATGAAGCAAACTAAACACTACTCCTTGATAAAGAGTGAGATGGGGGCCTTGGATATCAGTGATCAATCTACTGATTGGATAAAATTACCCTAGAGGTCAGGGTCTGAAAAATGGAGATCAATTCAAATCTCTAACAGGGAGAGAATCTTAAGGAGAGACCTGAAGGGATGCAGACCTGGAATAAGGCCTTGTGGAGTTAGCATGGACCTGAGCCAGAGAGTGACTCTGTTGAATTTTGGTCCATTTGTGTTGTGTAACATTATGCAACATAGTTTGGCATAGTATCCTTGGAATTAATACTAGGAAGTAGGGGTCAGTAAAGGGAATGCTCTTGAGATCAGGGCCCAGAGTAGCCAAGCTAATCCTCTGATCTATGTACTGAAAGTTGAGTGGACAGTGTGCAGAGAATATTGACCGATGGTCTTGGTCATGCAATTTGTGTAAAAGTTGTTTAGTTTGAAAGATTGTTTCAGTTGAGTCTAAATGTCCAAATGTTCCAATGTTCTGACCACCACACGTGTCCAGCAACCATTAAGCTTGTTCCACCTATGTGAACTTCAACCATTACGAATGCTGTGCCACTGTCATGTAAAAAAGAGAAGTGAAGACATCTGGTGAACTGTACAATTATCCATTTTAAGAGAGAAGCCCATCACCACTTATTTGTTGTTTCAAATCCTTGGGCAACCACATCCTTTGACGTTTTGCCCTCGTCTTTAGTTTTAATATGTCCAAGGAATACCCTTCGGAGAAAGCAGCTTGAATAGAAGTCTTGGAACCATCAGAGTATCATTAATTTTAGGAGAAGTCTACAGGAATAAGGTTCCTAAAATTTGAAATTTAAGATAGGCCATCAATATCACATTGGTGGAGATCCAACTTTGGGCATTAAGGCTGATCAATTGTTTGAAGGGGCTGCAATGCTCATTTGAGTTCTGCAGCATTTTCAATGTTCACAAAGGGCCATCTACCTGCATGCTGTCTACCTCTAACCCTAACCCTGCATGGCCACTACTAAGTAAACACTATGCAAGTAGATGGACCAAGTTAACAATGAAGGAATATCTGGCCCCTTCAAATTGGGGATGCCAAGACCCTAACCGATTACAAAGTCCATCAATATTCTGAACTCAAAATGTGTTTAATCTACTAAAGACCAGAAGAAACCTTAATCATAAAAGGTTTTATACCTTCAAGTAGATATTCATGGGAGCTCTTCATGTTCAGGGTGAGTTGAGGACAGCATTTCCCTCTCCTCAAAGGGAATATGGAATTCTGCACTTCCAGGCTTTCACTCCCCACTTATCATCCTCAGTCATACATCATCATCATATATCGGGACAAAATCTTGCGCTTGGGATTTCGTCTGGTTAGAATAATGATAATAGCAGTAGGAGAAATCTTAGGGATTTTTGCTAATGACTGAAAGAAATCTCATTAAGTAATTTAACTATAACTTCCACTGTGCTGGCTGGATACATGAATGTATATCATGTCATTAACTTACTTATCTCTCAGTGAAAGGTCCCCCACTTGCATCTTTTATTCTAAAATAGACCGTATATCATCTACGTGCTGAAGCAAAATATATGTTAAATACTACCAATAAAAAGCTACAACCTATCTCACAAAATGTCAACTAAGAATCAAAAAAGTTATGCTTCAGAATACGAAGATACAAATTGTATTTTTCCCTACTATAAAGTTTTTATTGAGAAAAAAATCATAAAAAACTATACAAAACTATACTTACCTCTTAGGACTGTATTCATTCTGACCTTTTTGTTCTTGCCACAAAAAAATAAACTACACAAAAACAATGCATCCACACAAACAAAATAATACAAGCTAATCAATATATTATATGGTATTTATCCAAAAATGATGCCATTTAAAATGCAACTTGCAAAGAACAAGCCATCCAGGTACATTGAAGGAAAAATTAAAGTGTACCCGAGTTTTCCATAAAGGTTTGCTTAATGTCTGTACTTCTATGTACAATCATAATTGTGAAAGAACAGTTATATTTGGGCTTCCATAATGTAGTTTTCAGCCATATTATTCCCTGTTTTGGCTGCACAGCTAGATGCATTTCTCTAAGAAGCAGGGGTCATATCTCTTTTTTTGGAAATCTACCAGCACTGTACTACTATGACATTCTTTCCCTTACTTTCTACTGACTGTGTTTGTTTTCAGCTGCAGAGCCGGGAAGCAGGAATAGAGTCTGATAAGTGGCGACAGAGGTATTTTTCTCATCTAAGCGATAATGCAAAGTTTTTTATTGTTAGGCCTGGCCTTCTGCCATACTTCCTGCTGTCTCACTAGTCATATCCCCGGCATCTCCTGTCTCGCTGCCCACTGCTGTCTCCACCAGATATGGCAGGCGCGTGCCTGCCAGATGTGTCATCCGGCCACGCTGCCTCATGCTGAGGTCCCATAGGGGCACATGCCACCTACTTTCATTTATCCTTCCGGGGGCGCATGCTTCTTGCCTCCCAGCAGAGCCCTTGGGCAGTTTTAGAAGGTTAAAAAGCAGCTTCCTCTTCCAGGAAGTTGCCTGAGCATTGAGTTACTAACAGTAATGGCAAAGATGTTGTGTTCTGATCTTCTGTGTTTTAAACAGCCTGTTTGATCATTCTGTTTGCCTGCCGCCTGCATCGACTACTGGACCTGTTTAACCCTGAGTCTGTCTGATCCTCTGTATCACACTACTATCTGATACTGGCTTCTGACCTCTGGTTTCTCTCTGATCACGCTTGAGCTTCTGCCTCTGACAATCATCATCAGATGCTGCCTTTACTCTCTGCAATACCACTTCTCACCACCGCGTCTGCTGTTGGACTCAGTTCACACTAACTACGATTCTTACCACAACTTGAGCTACTGGAGCGTTACCTGCTGTCTGACTCAGTGAGTCAGCTGTCAACCATATTAGCTAATCCTGTAGGTAGTGGTTCAGTTTCTCCCTTGCCGCGTTCTGTCCTGTCTCCTGTGAGAGTGCTGAAGACAGTGCAACAGCTGGAAGGCTGCAGGTTGAGCTTCCCTGCCCTAGGGGTTAGTGGCTGCCATCCCTTGGTTGACACAGAGAATCCATACTGGTTTCACCACCATAGAGCCGCATAAAGAGTGCCTATGGCACTGCAGTACACATAAGCCTTATTTGCAATCCCTGTCAACATTTTATAATTACTTATTTTCTAGTTTCAGCTTCTTACAAAGGCTCGTGTGCATTTTATTGCCATGTTTTTGGCGAAACCCTCAGAGCAATCTACGCTCCTCCATTGCTTACAACAACGTTCCCATCAAAATGATTTATGGTTTGTGCAGACTCCCAAAAAATTGGCTTCACGCTGGGGAGACAGTTATTTTTCATCGTTATTATTATGTTCATCTTGTCTGATTTCTCTTTATTACATTATTCTCTTTAATACATTTGCAAAGATCAATAATGGACAACAGATCTCTGAAAAAACAATTGCCTCATTTTTATGTAAAGGTCACGGTTCTGCGCAGAGATTATTGCACAACCGAAATGAGGTGGATGGGTGTAAAACCTTTCACGTAATAAGAAAATGAAGTCTCAAGCATCGCATAAATCTCCTTTTCAAACATTTTATTTTTCAAAAGACCTCAATTTTTTGAAGACTATTCCCCTACGGCAAATATTTTTGGGACTACACCCATCCCAATAGATAATAAGCCGGGCATCTGGACGTGTGAGTGGTGAAAACAGGGATGAGTAACAAATATAAGCAGATTCTCACATGGTAAATCATCACCTCCCGCCATAGTCTCAACAATACTTATGTGACTCGCCATAACAAATGGGAAGTAATCAAGTTCTTAATGGATAAGATTATTCAGAATGACTCCCTAATGAGTAATATGTTGCTACCGTCCAAAAACATACTTAGGGTATGACCGAGAACTGCAGAGGTATTACAAACTGAAAACATACAACTACTGTATATATAATACATTCGGAAAGTTTTCAAACACTTTCAATTTTTTCACATTTCATGTTCCGGCCTTGTTTTAAAATAAAAAAATAAATTCAAATCTTCCCCCATCAATCTGAACTCAGTCCCCCAGAAATGTTTCTTAATTTATTAAAAAAGAAAAACAAAAAATTTTCATGGACATAAGTATTGAAAAATTTGATTCGGCTGCTTCGCTGAATTTTACAAAATAATTAGCTTTGTGATGAGTGACTTCGTCACGAAGTGCATTTCTTTGTAAGTAGTGGGTGCAATGATAGTGCCGCTCCCCGTCATTGTACACCTCAGATTGCTGCATGTGATAGTAATAATACAGTGTAAAATAAATAAAAAATTAATAAAATCATACTTAACTAATCTATTTGGTTGAAAAGAGCTGGTGGCTGCCATATTGATTGAAGATCTAGCGCAGAATCTTGGGCGGCCCTTGATGACGTCATCACGTCTGACCTCATACGTCACTACGCATGGGTTTTCGAGCAGGATCTTCAAATAAGATGACGGCAGCCAGGTCTTCACACTCAAATGGATGAGTTACATATGATTTTTTTTTAAATGTACCGCCATTCAGGGAAAATCTATTCATTACCATGAAGCACGAGGAAATTTGGCTTCGCAGTGAACCAAACTTTCCCTGGAATTCGGATCGTAGTCCACTTCATGAACTTCGATTCGCTCAACACTAGACATAAATATTCAGACCCTCTGCTATGACACTTGAAAGTTAGCACTGGGGGCCTCTTGTTTTTCTTGAGCATCTTTGAGATATTTCTACACCTTGATTGGGAGTCGCCTGTGGTAAATTCAGTTGAATGGACATGATTTGGAAATACACTGCCCTGTCTATATAAGGTCCACAGTTGACAATGCATCAGAGCAAAAAACAAGCCATACGGAGAAAAGAACTGCCTGTAGAGCTCAGAGACAGGATTGTGTGGAGGCACAGATCTGCAGGAGGGTACCAAATAAAATTCTACTCCACTTAGGGAAATTTATTCATTTTGACGTGATTTCCGCTATAAAGAATCTTTAGAGCTGGAGATGAAAGTGGTAAAACTTCAGACCAAATTTATCAAATGTTGTATAGAGCTTAATAAATGAAATCTAGTGCAGATTTGTGGCATTTTGATGTTTTCCAAAAATTGCAACATTTTTATGCCAGTTTGTGGGAGAAGAGCAGGAACTACTGAATATGGCTAGCTCTGCAGCATTTTACGCTTGAGTGAGTTTACACTTGTCTGGGGTATGCTCACTACATCACCTATATTTGTGGCTTTTCTCTGACTTCCGTTTTGTTGTTAATCCTTCTTTATGGAGTGAATACTGATTTTGGCATTCAATAAATTTCTGGCAAACTAGATGGCTTCTAATTGTGGCCTATTTGCACTACTTTTTTGGCGCAGATAAATCCCACCAAAATTTCCCAAAAACACAGTGGCCTCCATAATTCTGGAATGGAAGAAGAAGGGAATATTACTTTTGAGTTGTCACACAATTTGACTCTAGAGGTATTGGTGTACCAGGAGATACAGTTACTGCCCAGTATGTGGGAAAGGAAACTGCTATGGTTGAAGTTCAGTTCTGCAGTCTTGGGAGCAATTGGCGTCATTACAAAAAGACCAGAGATGTTGACAACTAGAGATGAGCAAAGTATTGGGAAATTCGATTCGGAAGTAGTGGGTGCAATAACAGGGAGTGGTGATCATGCCACCCCCCGTCAGATGCTGAGTTGATTAAAAAAAATTAATTAAATTAAAAAAAAAATTATACTTACCTGCTCCTTTTACTCACTACGGGCCGGCCGCTGCCATCTTGCTTGAAGATTTGTCACAAAATCTTATGTGACCCGAGATGACATCACCACGCATGGGATTTCGACCGAGATCTTCAAGCAAGAGTTTTTTTTGTTTTTAAAACTATTTCAGGTTAAATTGATTCACTACCAGGAAGCACGAGGAAATTTGGCTTTGCGGCGAATCATATTCGATTTCGATTCGCTCAACACTATTGACAACCCTTGAGTGGGCTGAGCTGGACTACCAGGCATAAGTTTGTGGATACTGCTGTTATGACTACTGCAAAGAAGGGGCCATGGTATCCAGGAGAGAACTGCCCTTTTGTTCTTCTGATAATAAGGGTACTGGAGAACCCTTTTAAAATAAGAATATTTTTGTAACATGGGAGGCAAGAGAGTACACAAAAACAACCCAAACCATGGGGAACGTATACAATCTCCATGCAGGTATTCTCCTTGCCGATGTTAGAGCCATGACTATGACCCAACCATGCTATGACTTTGAGTCCATTTGTTTTTTTTTGGATAGCGTTATTTTTTTGTTATTGCTTCTCCACTCTTCTTCCCCAATATAATTTTGCTCTGCTTTGGTGCCTTCAAGACGTTGCTTAATCCCTTTACCAGATAATATTCAGATTATTTCGATTTTTCCATTGCAAACACTTGAGAAGACTTTGTCTGACAATCTCATCACTAGATGATGTCACAAGGGCTGAAGTGGAGACCCGTCAGGGTAAATTATCGACCAACTTCTGAGCCTTCTGAGAACGTGGAAACTTGTAAATATGCTGAGCTTAGATTAGACGCCCACAGTTTCCTGGTCAGTGGTTTTAATTGCCCCAGATCCATGACAGGTTTTTCACAAGAAAACCCAAAAAGTATTCTTAGGACTATACAATTACCAGCTGTGATCACTGCCTGGCATAAATCTTGTGTATTCCCAGAAGTAGACAGGGCTGTCTCTATATAAGGAAGATAGGAAATTGAAGGGGAGGATATTAGTCTGTGGTGTGGTGCTGAGGTGAAGACTTCTGGCCGACGCAGCTGAAGAATACAAGGTCTACATAGAAGTATAACAAAAGCAACCGCATTAGTGCCGCTTCAATTCCCTTCCTGCTGAAACAACATAAAAGAAATGTTGGCTTTGAGGGAATTAAGCAAACAATTTTGATTTCCTGCCACCACAATAGCGGTTATTTTCTGACCAATTTTTCTTTTATTTTGAGGTATGAACGATGGTAAATGGAGGACGCTGAATATAATTGAAGAGCCTATGTTTCTTTGAAGACCATGAGTGATATGAGTGATGGTGGTTTTTTCTATTCCTAGTATACACTTTTAGTAAGCAGAACACCAAGGCAGCGTGGGATTTTTTTCTGTGGCCAGATGGGCTGACAGTAGTTTTTTGTAAAACAAATAGCAACATGTGATTGTGCCAAGGAAACATGTAATCTATCTACCTACCTATCTATTATACCAATAGTTTTGTCGTGTAAATGCAATATAATGTAATACTGTGTAATTTTCATGCTATATCACCTTTCATGTAATGCACCTTGTTCACCAGCAGATAAGGTATGGTTGGCAATGTTTGGTAACAGGAATGGAACTTACCATTCCATTTCTCCCCTCTTGGTAGGAGTAGGCTGGTGTTACAACCAGTGGGTGGGACTCACTGGTCAAACCAGAGAGTATGGATTCTCTTTGTCAACCAAGGGATAGCAACCACTAACACCTGAGGTGTTCTTCAGCACTCTCACAGGAGACAGGACAGAACACAGCAAGAAAGAAACGGAACCACTACCTACAGGATTAGCTAATATGGTTGACAGCTGACTCACTGAGTCCAACAGCAGACACGGTGGTGGGAAGTGGTATTGCAGAGAAGACTGAAGTAAAGGCAGCAGCTGATGATGATGACTGTTAGAGGCAGAACCCTATGTAGAAAGTAGAGATGAGCGAACGTGCTCGTTATGAGCACTGTATCTCTGGGCTCCCGTGCGAAATGCCGGCAGGCATTGCGGATCCGTCCTCAGCTGCATGTAAGGCAATGGGGACGGATCGTTTGGTATGACACTCATACCAAACGATCCGTCCCCATTGCCTTACATGAAGCTGAGGACGGATCCGCAATGCCTGCGGGCATTTGTTCGCACGCGAGCCGAGCGATACAGTGCTCGTAACGAGCACGTTCGCTCATCTCTAGTAGAAAGGGACTTGCTGTCAACAAACAATGAACTATATGGGGATGAATGATCGTAGTAATAATCATTCATCCCTGTACATAAAAGATAATTGTTGCATGTAAATTCAACTAAAGAATGAGCAATGATCAGGAATGAATGGTTGGTTCCCAATTTTCCCAGTTTGATAATAATGTATTTATGCCTGGATGATGTCTGCATTTATGTAGGATTTTAAAAGACACTAATCTTTGTATGTGGGAACAGAGCAGCAGACTTTAGTGTAGCATGGATGCTGTCTCGCTGATTGCATGAACGGCCGCAGACAGCTGCATTTCTGTAAATATTAAGTTTTTCTGACCCATCATGTGTGATGTCTTCTTGCCAGTAAGTATGGTTGTAGAGAGGGAGAGCAGATGTAGAATGCAGCTGCATGAACACTGGAGTAAAAAAAAACATATAGTCCCGCTTCTGTTCTCCGAAATGTCAACTAAAGTGACTCAAATGTTAGGAAGGGAATTTTAGATCTCACATCTGCATCCTACACCCATCCACTGAACATGAAGGACCCAAAACACAAAAAATACATTCATCGGAGGCGCATACAAATTCACCAAAAAGAGTGCCATAAAATGAATATTAACACAACTTGTAAGAGATTAGTAAAATGGTTCTATATTCTTGCCAGAAACAGCACCACTCTTGTCCTTGGGCTGTGTCTGGTATTGCAGGTCATCCTCATTTTATTGAGCTCCAATACCAGACATAGACACATGTGGCATTGTTTCTTGAAAAATATGTAGTCCTTTTTTCTAATCATATACAAACCCTTTAACTAGTATACTGTGTAACATCAGCACCCTGACGAGAACTTGAGGACTTGCTCACCTAAACCAACGGCTGCAATGTTCTTTCCATATGCTGCCATGCACAGCTCACCTTATAAGCCAGACATTTCATCATTCAGGGCAAAGGTTGAGTTAGCTATGTACTGTATCTGAATAAATATACATAAGGCATAGGCACACCCCTGGCACCCATCATCAGGGGCACGTACCCCAGTAGCCTCCTAGCAGCACCCCTGTGAGCCCGAGAAGGGAGTCACTGGAAACTGTGGTTCTAACTTTCCTGGACTTGTGAATGACATGGACAAACTTTCTTTTGACTACTTTGCTTAAAGGGGTATTCCCATCATATACAATAGGGGCATATCGCTAAGATATGCCCCCATTGTCTTATAGTTGTGGGCCCCACCTCTGGGACCCGCACCTACAACGAGAACGGAGTGGGGAGTGCTGTGGCCGTCCACCACCAAGCGCTACTCCCATAGAAGTGAGTGGGAACGCAGCGTCTGCTCCCGTTCATTTTTATGGGGCAGACGGAAATAGCTGAGCCAGTGCTGTCAGCCCAGCAGAGAAAGAGAGAAAGCAGAGTTATTGAATTTTTTTTTAGTTTATGCTAAAGCCTGCTGGAACAAAGACAAAGTCTGCAAATCGTTTGAATGAAAGTTTATTCAAGTAAAGCTGCTACAATGGGGGCATATCCTAACAATATGCTCCATTGTCTGAGATGGGAAAACCCCTTTAAAGGCATGTAAAGGACAAAAAAAACAACAATAATGGTTAAAAATATCTCACCGCTTTGTGCACCCCATTGTGTCTCCATGACGAAAAGCTACATACCTTATGTGTGCTCTGATCCTGTAGATCTGGTCCTCCCTTCATCTACTCTTTTTTCTACTATCTGCAGGTTAGCAAGATATTTAAGAGAAAAACATGACTGTATAATCAGTCTACATATAAGGTTTGTTTGTAGTCTGTTTCCATGGAGACACAAAGGTCTGTATCCTAGCTGTATAAGATTGTAGGAGACTTTTTAATAAAAACTGTTTGCAAAGATGCTCCATTTTTATTTCCTGTACTATGGAAAAATAAAAATGTTGGTTTCAAAAACCAATACACTCTTTAAACAAAGTCAACTTTTTTCCTGTTACTACTTCTAATATACAGCTATCACTTCACCCATTTTTGAGGCTATACTATATTTTAGCCATAGGCAGACACTTTCATATTGCTATGTAGCTGATGTACTGTATTTTTGAGCAACCAGGGTTCAGCTACTCGTATCAAGGTTAATTTGAGAATCCTGTAGAACAGGATGTTATATCCAAAGTGACGTGTTTGGAGGTTCTTCATCAAAAATGAGGGAAATGGAAGAACCTGAGGACAATGCTCTCACAAGTATCATCCAGTGGTCTATAAAGTATACATAAGACATAAGCTTTAGTCTATAATATGATATAGTCTATTATTGTTGATGGGAAAGAACTCTACAGGGACAATGTCATTTTTTAGTCCTCTATTTTTGGACCTCTTCTGCTCAACTTGAAGGTCCTGGGCTTCGAAGAAGAATGTATAACAGGGCTCCATCAACAGGTTTAATTTGTAATACTGGTGTCTTCTTATTGCTCATTCACATTTTAGGGGCCCATCCTCTTCCAATCCATTTACATTTGCAATGCGCCGCCCCCTAGGGCCCTATCTTGTCCCAGGTTTCTTGGAATGCCAAGTGGTGTGGTGCGGCCTAAATGTCTCTTCCTGTGTGTCACAGTACTACTACCTGGATACAGTGGGACCCCAGGCTTTGGCTCCATAGCATTAAAAAGGGGAATAATTGAGGGTTGAAGGAAAATAACTTGAGTCCAGACCTTGTTTTGAAGTTCAATGGCAGCTTTACTTGAATAAACTTTCATCCAAATGATTTGCAGGCTTTGTCTTGGTTCCAGCAGGTTTTAGCATAAACTGGCAGGCAAATTCACTAACTCTGCTTTCTCTCTTTCTCTGCTGGGCTGACAAGCTTGATTAATAACTCTGCTTTCTCCCTGCTGTGCTAAACTCTGCTTGGGTCTGGTTACTGGACTTTCGGTCGGTTTTGGTATTCTTGGATGGGGTGCTATCAACTGTTATTCCCCTCCTGACACTCAGTAAACAAGTTGTTTTCAGCCGAAGAATTATCCCTCTTGCTGATATCTCTTATGGTGGCCGAAGGACTAGTCCTCTGGCCCCTATGGCTTCCAGACACCTGCTTCCATAACCAGCAGAGCTTAGGGTGCTCTGGCTGGTCTGAGCACGTCAGGACGTGACTGTGCCCCTGCTCACCCTCCTCCTGTCCAAAGTTGACCAACTCTCTCTGACTGCTGCCTCACCCTTCCGTCAGGAAGCAGGACTGGCCCACTTCTGCCCAAAAGGGGGGAGAATGGAATGGTGAGTTCCATTCTCTCTAATTATAGCTCTGCCATATGCGCTGCCACCTGCTGGTGAACCAGGCATATTACATGTAATAAACAGTTACCTGGACAGAAATACATAAGGTGGCATTAGGTAAGACCATTAAAAATGGTAGCAGGGTGTAGGAGTGGTAACAACACTCCGGGATGTTACACATTTCACCTTCAATGCATGTGAATGGTGTTTCCATTCACATTCATTAAAAAAAACATCTGTGAGAAAAATGGGCATGTTATCTCTTCTCGTAGATTAGTCCTGTTTCTGCAGCTCCTCTGTATTATAAGCAAGGAACCTCAGGACCACATAGACGTACAGTACTCATGAAATGTAATATATTCTGCTCCATCTGTAGCTCATTCAACGACTTGCGTAAAAGCGAGCAGAACATGTACTTGATTCAGAACATCAGTTAGTCACCTCATGTCGTATGCGCTACTCTCATCCTGGAAATGTGATTTGAAGGAAGAGAGTCCCACCTTCCACGTGTTGCTTTGTATGTGTTGGTGGATGACATGTGTTGCTTATGTATTCCTTCTCTACTGACAGATGGAAGTATGGACGCCAGCTCAATGAGGTATTAATTATAGCCTGGTGCTAGTCCAGCACATTTATAATGGACTGCTCTACAACTGGAAACAGATGTCTTTCAAAAAGTTTTCTGGCTGCGTAAAGAACAAATAAACTCATTAATTATATAGGACATCACAATAGTTATTACAATGTAACTGTTAGAGGACATGTCCGGGGGTTCTCCTGGTCTATTGGATCAAGAAAACCTTCCCCCAAAAAAGTCACATAGATCTTTGAGTCATCCTCTTTTTTGAAGTCAGTATATATCCTATATTCAAGTATTTCTTTAGTACATCTATTTCTGGTGAAGTTGATATGCTTTTGTATCTTCCTTAATGCCAAACTATTTCATTAGATAGGACATATATTTAAAGACATTATCTCACAACCACCGTGTGTCTAAAACCAGTAGCGTGGAAGAATGGATTGGTGGTCACACTTACTAATGTCCAGAACGCCCTCAATGAGCAGGAGAGGAGAGCAGCTATAGCTACAGGGCTTCTAGAGGTGACAGATTCACCCAGCCCTGGTGCCTAAAGGTGTCCAAAGGCCCCTTTGCCATATAAAAAGACTCCAGCATTATAAATGACATATGGTAAAGGGTTCCAGGTTTTGCATTGGGCCCTTGAAGGTACCGCTCCGCTGTTCTGCTTTTATTTTGAGAAAATTTTTAAAATGAAAGAAATTAGGACTAAGCATTTTTGGACTATAAGTGGTTGTCCGTTTTTTTTTTTTTTTAATTCTTGATGCTCTCAAAAAGAGAAACAATATAAAATATTGTGATTTGATACCTTTTAATGGCTAACTAAGATAAATGATGTTATTAAGCAAGCTTTCGAGACTCTAAAGTCCCTTCTTCAGGCCAGAAATGAAAAAATCTCTAAAGAAATGGATATACACAGGAGAGAACAGAGAGGTGGAGTAAAAAATCTTTTTAATTTTCATGCCGACCTGGAATACCTATGGAGAAATCCATATTTCCTTCACTGGTCTTCGGCCTCAGTGGAAATGTGTGCCAAGTGGCACGTCACTGTTCGATCATGTGCTACTTGGGAACATGTCTATCTAAAGCTAGTCCGTGCCAAAGTTGACATAAAATACTCATCTCATCCACTTGCAGGGGTGGACTGGGAACTTAAAGTGGGCCTGGAAAAAATACTAAAAGTGGTCCCGTTTTGTAGTTCGGTCCAAATTGATGGAAGGCAGAGCCAAATACCACAGTCCACCACAAAATACTGCCAGCAGCACAAAATACATCCCCAAAAACTTCCACTGGCCGGCCGTGAGGAGGGCTCAGGCGGCCCCCTGGGCATCGGCCCACAAGGAAATTTCCCTGTAAGGTCTATGGCCAATCCATCCCTGTCCACTTGAATGCGCAGGGACACTCACTCTTCGAACCCTCGCTTTTGACTAAATGCAGCAGGACCTATGTTCCCAAATTCATGACATCACATGTGGTTAGTATTATTATTGTTATTTTTTTTTAAATGTTGGCACTAATGGGGATAGGGGTACATGGGGGTACAACTGGGGCCATAATACACGTATTAAGGCACAACTGGTGGCTAATATCTATACTGGGGCACAACTTGGGGGCTATTATAACTAGAGATGAGCGAAGTGAGCTTTTGACATTACATCCGAAGTGGGTTCGTTCATAACTTCGGATTAATACTGTATGGATATTCGTCTTTGTACAGTATTAAAATGAATGGGCTTCGATAAGCTGAAGTTATTCGAGAAGTCACATGTGACTTTGTTGAATAACTTCGGTAGTTGATTTTTAAAGTAGAAAACCACTCAAAAACGTGAAACTGAACTTGGCTTTGGTTCCAAGCTGGAGGGCCGCAGGTTGGGCATCCCTGGTTTAGGTAAATGGCCTTAATGCAGGACCTCCGATTTCTATAGACTTTTAAAAGATTTTACTGTGATATCTTGCAGGAAAACAATCTGTAAATCTCCTTCTGCTTCCAGCGCTCTCTGTGCCCTCCGGGGTATAGCAGTTGTTAGCCTAATTTTCCACTTATTAAATACCCTAAAATCCATCAAAATGCTATTTAATCCCTTATATATAGTTATGTGAGGAAACAGAAAAGCTAATGAGAGTAGTCAAACGTGTACGAGATCTGACACGAAATCTACCAGTAGCGGAAGTGAGAAGTTATATAAGGCCGAACGTTCAGACAGGAATAGTAAAGTCAAAAGCTTTTAAAAGACTTAAGATGTCTTGTATATACGGTGATTTACATGCTGAGCCTCGTCATGTTACCCTTATTATGCAGTTTTGGAAATCGAAAATCAATTTAACCTCTTCTTAATTTACTTGGGATATGTGCAGACCTGGCAGCCGATACTGAGCTCCTAGGCCCATACAGTTATGGCGTTGTGATTGAGTGATTGGCTTCTTGGTTGTACCGACAGGAAGATCCATTGGGCAGCCGTGGTATTAGCTGAAACTTAGAAATTAGTCTTTAGCCCTTGTGATGTCACAAATAATAGAGATCACAGTATTACAAGAAAGTGAGGCTCCTCAATCATCAAAGTGGCTAATGGTCTAAGCGGATGGCCCCCGACAAAACATAACATTTTACAAGTATTGGCAGTAAGGTATTGGAATATATAGGTATTCCAATGTGCCATAATAAAAACATAAAAAATATATGAACAAAAAAACTAAAATAAAAATAAACCAAAAATAAATAAAATATATCACACATCAACATCAGTGCTATGGCTCCTTGAAAGCAAAATTAGGCTTTATAGAAGTTATCCCATGATTAATGTAAAAATGAAAATCAGACATCATATAGGACATGACAATCTGTTTCTAACCAAGCTACAACCAGCCCTGTACTGTACATGGATCTAGAGCTATCCCTCTTTATTGTTCCAATGGCTAGATTATTTTCAGGCTGGCAACTCAGGGTGTGTGTACTTTATAAGGCAGTGTTTCCTTTCTGCTGCAGCTCTCTCCCTATCACAGCTCAGCGGCTGTGTCCTTTCTACTACAGCTTTCCCCATGACAGCTCAGATGCCTGTCTTTTCTGCTTCATATCTCTCCCTATCACAGCTCAGGAGCATGCCCTTCTGCTGCAGCTCTCTTCCTATTACAGCTCAGGAGCATGTCCTTCTGCTGCAGCTCTCTTCCTATCACAGCTCAGGAGCATGTCCTTCTGCTGCAGCTCTCTTCCTATCACAGCTCAGGGGGCATGTCCTTCTGCTGCAGCTCGCTCCCTATCACAGCTCAGGAGCATGCCCTTCTGCTGCAGCTCTCTTCCTATTACAGCTCAGGAGCATGTCCTTCTGCTGCAGCTCTCTTCCTATCACAGCTCAGGAAGCATGTCCTTCTGCTGCAGCTCGCTCCCTATCACAGCTCAGCGGTTGTGTCCTTTCTACTACAGCTTTCCCCATCACAGCTCAGATGTCTGTCTTTTCTGCTTCATATCTCTCCCTATCACAGCTCAGGAGCATGCCCTTCTGCTGCAGCTCTCTTCCTATTACAGCTCAGGAGCATGTCCTTCTGCTGCAGCTCGCTCCCTATCACAGCCAGGGGGTGTCTTTTCTGCTGCAGCTCTCTCTCTCACAACTCAGGGTGCATGTTCTTTCTCCTTCAGCTCTCTCTATCTGTAACTCTCACAGCTTCTAACAGTAGATATGGCTGGTTGAAGGATGGAACTAAGCATGTGCGACCACCTCAGTAGATGGACGTGCACATTTTCATAAACACAAGGGGACACTATTATAATAAGGTAAAGAGCAAATCTCATAAGTGGAGCATTTTTGTAACAGAAAGTAAATTCCAAACTGACATCCGTGTGGCATATGCACTTGGTCATGTTAGAACCTGACATTACCCATACAAGTCTACGGGGCCCTACTTAACCTCCTTCTACCTCCGATTTCATAGAGAATTTTTTTTCTATGGAATTTCTCCATACTCCATCAGAGAGGTATTCTCCCCTGGTAGCACTGCTTAAAATTTTGGAAAAGTCTAGATGCTAAGATGTTACCTTCCTGCTTACATATCATCAACGTGGACCCCAAAGGGAATATTCTAATCATAATTCCACGGTTTGTTTAAATTAATAACACGAATATTTGTTAGCGCTATCAAGTAACAACAATCAAACCGTAATGTGACTGATAATGTATAAAAGGGCGATCGAGGTAACACGGGACCGCTGGTGGTCCCTGTAGTAATGCGCCAGAACTGTGCAGTAAAAAGTCTAGTTAAAAGGTTTGCACACATGTTCTGCTGCCTGTTTAGTCTACAGAGTCCTAAAAACTCAGCGAAGCTGAGAGCCTGCAATAAATTATCATACAAACAACTAACTATAGGAAGGAGGATATGGAAAATATGGGAAAATTTGGTGAGAAAACGTTTTGCTTCCATGATGCTACTAGTGTCATGTAGATATTGCATAGCTATATTGGATTTGCATAGCTATAAAGGGAAAGATTTACATTAACATTGGCATCACTCTATTTTTTTCTGGCATTTTTTGCAGTTTTTGGTGCACTTTTTTGCTTCCATTTTGTGCCACTTAAAAAAATAAAAATAAAAATGCTGCATTTTTCAAACCAGCACCTGCATCTGAATGATTTTGTAATTGCATGTCATTAAAAATTTAGTACAGCCACTGAGTTATTCAATAAAATCTTAATGTCTTAAAGGGTTGTCTGAGTTATGTTATTAAAGTAAAATAAAAAAAATTAAAGCACTGTAAATATGATGGTATGCAATATATACATATGCTAAGCAAGTTTTAGGCAAAAAAAAAAATATTTACTTTTTTACCTACAGTAGTTCTGTTCTGGTCCTTTGTTGACATGCAGTTGCAGAGCTGTGGGGGCGTTTAACAACAATCTCTGATGTTTTTCTTATGAATATTTGTGGGTGTCAACAAAGACTGCCTTTCCCCTCCCCCTGCTCTGCAAAGGGAATGAATAAAATTGTGTCGCTGTCTGCAGTCTGACTGCTGGGATACTCAGCAGCATGTTGTATGTGTGGGACTATAAGTCCCAGCTGTACAGTACAATGACATTGCTGATAAACTGCTCTGCAGGTGCATCTGCCCAGCCAGTAGAAGAGTACAGAGGAGAGAATTTTTCCAGTCTTTGTCAGATCTGTGTTTGCAGGGTGAGGAGGGAGGGGAGATCCTGTGCACAACATTTATCTCCTTAGACCTGCTCCCTCAGACTTGTGCACGGAAGGTCATCAGAGCAGGAAAAAAGCTGACATCACAGGTCATGTGACCTCAGCTAACCAGGAGGGCCACTGTAAATGAAGTAAGGCCTTGTTCACACGTCAGTTATTTGATCAGTTATTTCCATCAGTTATTTTGAGCCAAAAGCAGGTGCGGGTCAAAAACACAGAACAGTTGCAGATATTTTTATTATACCTTATCTCTGTGTAGCCTCCACCCCGGGTTTTGGCTCATAATAACTGATAGAAATAACTGATGTGTGAACAAGGCCTAAGTGAATTGAAAACCCTCTACGTTTGCTTAGTTTGAAACATTGAAAGAACAAAGAAATAACTTGGACAACCCCATTTCTGTCCACTTCAATGTGGTGGACACACATGCTCAGTTTCATCATTCACCTGCCACTAACCATATCTACCATTGGAAGCTGTGACAGTTACAGGGGGAGACTTGCAGCAGAAATGACACCCCGAGATGTGAGGAGGAGAGAGCTGCAGCTGAAAGGACACGCCCCATCCCACTATTATGGTAGTGGTACACTGCACAAGGGTTAAAAATGTGCTTTTATGAGAGATATGTTTTTAAGGTGTTTTTGGCACATTAAATGTTAATTGGTTGTTCCTTGCCATCATTAGGTGGGAGTGTTGCCACCCTCCCTATAGTGAATGGTTACAGGGAACTCCTGCCCTCTAAATCACTTAGACGCTGTGGTCGTTATTGACAGTGGCATTTAAGGGGTTAAACAGCCCGGATCTGAGATTCTGCCGATCAGGGCCAATAGAGCAGGACCTGGCTCATGTGAGAGCCAAGTCCCTGCTCTCCGGTGCACCAATGCTTTGACTAGGGCCCCTTAGTAATAGCCGTAAAAAGGTATATTGGTAGTCACTAAAGGGTTTTATCATTGGATAACCCTTTTAAACACAGGACAAACTATCTATGCTCTAGGTTTGGCATTCTTTCCATCATTGCCTGGCAATTTGCTCCCATAGAACTGGCCATCAGCAGGGCCAGGTTCCGGTATAGTCATCTGGCTTGGCTCAGTCAATCAAGTAGGAGAGGGAGGGGCTGGCAAAGGAAGCAGGAGGAGCAATGGTACATAGAATGGTTTGGGCCTGCCCTCAGTGCACTTAAGTTTTAATTTGCATATGGATTAAAAGTACTTTTTCTCCAGAATTAAGCAGTGGACCGCTAAGTAAAAGGTGTCATTACATTCAGCTGAGCTAGTCCTACAAGACAGTGTGCAGGTTTGACATTAAAATTCCTGGTGACAGACTACCTTTAAAGGGACTGCCTCATCAGATAAAACCCCTTTCCAAATGTGGCTCCCAGCAAACAGCTGATTTTGCCAGGGAGAGCTGCAGCCAGCCAGAGATGTGTAGTATTACAGGACGGTTATTCAGATACAGAACCTTCTTGGAATATTCAGACGCAGTCCTGGCACCCATACCTGTCCCAAGTGGGCCATGATGCATCATGATAAGGGGTATGACCTTCACAAAATGGGCATGACCTACACAGGCCATGGGGCAGTTCCCTAAAAGTGTGGTTTGTCCACATCCAAAATAATTTCAGTGGTGCACCGGAACCCAACCTGGTAGAAGTGCTGAGTATGGAATAAGGACAGCTTGAATCAGCCATAACATAAGCCTCTCATACAGAGCAGCTCTCCGTCATGAGGGGACCCACCTTCTATCAATCATATGTTGTCATCGAGGTTTATGAACAGGGGTAGTCAACCTGAGCCATGAAATTTAAAAAGATGAGTAACCCAATTCTACATAGTTCCCTTTTCATGGCCTTCCTGGTAGCCTGATATTTCAAGATTTTTCTTTTTTCCGTTCCTGACTTTTGGTGAGTCCTGCGGTGGGATACAAATCTTGAAATGTAACTAAATCCTTAAAAAAAATTCAAAAGACAGACTATGGCAAATTCACCTGAAATAACATTTTCCTTGAGTATGGTTGAAATGTTTCCAAAACAGATAAAAATGAAAATTAAAAAAATCACTTCCAATTGATGTAAAATTCGAAAATTTGGACCAGGTACAGTAGCACGAAAAATTCAACAGTACTTCATATGTGAAAAACTGATTTTAATATATTTTCTGGGGAAACTTTTTTTTTTTTAGTTTTTATTTTACTTTTTTTTTTTTTTTACCTTTGTATGTATTAAATATAAGTTCTAAGACGTAAAATAATATACACTTATTTGTTATTGCCATGATCGTAACAACCTGTACAATAAAACAACAATTATTTATCGCAAAAGGCTTAAAAATATTAGTTTAAAAAAACTCTAGAAAGTAAACATTGTGGTGAAATTGCTTCTTAAAAATGTATTTTAAAAGGGTTATCCTATGATTAATGTAAAAAATTAAAATCAGACATCATATAGTACATGACAATCTTTTTTCTAACAAAGCTAGAATTAGCCCTGTACCTCACATGGGTCCAGAGATCTCCACATTCATTGCTCTGCTAGATTTATATCAAGCTGACAGCTCAAGGGGAGTGTCTTATCTGCTGGAGCTAAGGGGGCGTGTCTCAGCTCTCCCTATCACAGCTCAGTTAACAATTGAATGAAGGAACTGAGCATGTGCGTTTACTTCAGAGAGGTGGACAGAGAAATAAGAAAATAAAAACATACAGTAATGTGTACGCATGCTCATAAAGTGAGGAATGTCAATCATTGGTAGGACTCCTTCCTGATATATATCTGCTCAGCTCCTCCTGCTCTATAACATGCTGCGTGCAGCTCAGACCCCATGTACAGTATGATACGGTAGGTTCCCTTTAAATGTAAGAGAAAAGTAAGCTACTTTACCTTGTAGGTTTATGGCTTGAGGGAACAGGTGGGGCATGTGCCCTGGGTTCCAAAATGTTGATAAACATCACTGTCTTGGCCAGACTGGGAGCTGGGTCATGAAGCTTGATGTTTTTGTGTTCAAGTGCAGATCCAAAGGCCAATGACTAGCTCCATATCTTTTGTCTAACCACACTGATATGAACACCCATCCTCCTTTTGGCATTACATGGTGGTTTTACATTGTTGGTTTCATTTATTTTTTCTTCTAAGCTCTTTAGATATCTCATCCTTGGTGGCATATCTGTGCCGTTTGGGAGTTAGCCTCAGGTAACTAGTACCCATGCCCACTGACTTGTAGGATCTTGGGATCCTAGATGGTGGTTCCTTCCAATAAAACATATAATTTAGAGTTAAATTGCGTGAGGTCAAATAATTCTTTGGCCAACACCACTTGACCCACACAAAAATGTCAGCATTTTTTGAGAAGAGTGTTCCCTTATGATTTCCATGTCTACTGATGCTGTCTCTTCTGCAGATGTTGCAGATTTTGACAGGACTTTGATAGGAATTAAAAGGACTGGACCTATATGCAGTTGACGGGTGAATTTTTGGAAATGTGTGTTTTGTGATAGGACCTACAGTGGCTTTGCTTTGGAATTTTATGGTTGCCTCTTTGAATGAGATTCGAGATCTGATTTTTAATTCTCGATGGGCTCCTCATTATTAAATGCATGAAATATTTGACTATAAAATCTCTCAAGATGTAAATAATGCTCCATTGTCTTGTGACATTTTGTTCCTCAGGCAGAAATAAGGGCTTGTAAGGCTTTTGTATTGTCAGGATTCAGAAATATGATGTGGTTTGGCCAGCGAGTGAACCGCTAGCTGTGGTAACCACTGTAAGGAGAGAGATCCACTTCATACACGAGAAGGTGAGTCTGTTCAATATCTGCACTTGGGCGGAATCCAAAAGTTACTTTTTCCTTCTTTATGGTAATCATTCATTTCTGATATTTAAGGTTCTCATCCAGAAAGAACGGCTGAATGAAAACAGTTCTTACTCCATGTGCTTTCAGAGATTTGGAAGCGAGCTCCAGTAATCCCAGCCCTCTCCGATTCCATGTGAACTAAACTTGTGGTTTGCAGTTTCCTCCTCAATACCTCTTTAGTGTTCCTCCTATAGGGCAAATGCATAGCCAGATTAGACAGCTGAACGTATTAACTCCGTTTTTATACACATTAGGTGACTAAGATTATATCCAGAAATGGGGTTCTGTAAAGAAATGGATGAGATCACTCTTCATATACATTATAAAAGCAAATTTACACATCCGAGGCTGGACATCATGGGATCATTTTGCATTCAATATTATACATGGTAGAGGAGCATTGTATCCAGTAAATGTCCCACTGGGAAAGGCATTAAAAGGTTGACCCATGACATTGGTTGAACTGTAAAATGCCATTTCTGCCAAAACGGGGCTAGACACAATTTTGTCAATGTCAACAATCCACAGTGGGTCCATAAATAAGCAAACCTGAGAGGTCAAGGTTCAGTATGGGCACAAAAAAGGGACAGCAGGGGTAGAAGTCACACCTTGACCCTGGAGTCTGGTGGTCTATCTGGTAGATAGAAAGCCACCATTACTCTGAATGGAAAATTATTATTAGTGCTTCAACTTTTTACTCTGGCACAAGTGTTCCTAAGGACCAAATAATGAACTGGCCTTCCAACTAAAAACCAAATCCCCTCCAACACCCTGAGAAGTGTGACATGGATCTTATACGAACTCATGGATATACATTCAAGGATACGCAAGGAGTAAAGGTAAGATGAGGGTGAGGTGGCTTAAAGGGATTGTCCCATGAAAAATATTCTACAGTTTACAAACCAGCACCTGGATCTGAATACTTTTGTAATTGCATGTAATTACTTTGACCTGCTCACTGAGAAGGCCGCACATGCTCAGTTTCATCCTTCAACTGCCCCTGAGCTGTGATAGGGAGAGCATGGACACGCCTCCTGAGCTGTGATAGGGAGAGCTGATACACGCCTCCTGAGCTGTGATAGGGAGAGCATGGACACACCCCCTTAGCTGCAGCAGAAAAGACACTCCCCTTGAGTGTCAGCTTCATATAAATCTAGCAGAGAAATTAATATGGAGATCTCTGGATCCATGTGAGTTACAGGGCTGGTCCTAGCTTTGTTATAAAGAGATTGTCATGTACTATATGACGTCTGATTTTCATTTTTTACATTATTCATGGGATAACCCCTTTAAATACTCCTAAACCAGGTATAAAATCAGAGTCCAGTGTAGCTTAAGTAGTAGTATCACAGTCAATAGCAATGGCATACTCTACCTCTATCATAGTCCTGCAGCCCATGTCATACTTCATTTCTTAAAAAATGTAAATTCATCCTTTATCCAAAGGGCTGAACATATATAAGCATAGATTACCACCATCAATACTATCACTCATAGTCATTCTAGTTCTCGTGTCTGTGGGTTGCTGTTCAGCACTTAGGGCAGTGAGTGTGTAACCATTGGACCATCCAACGGATTTGACTTAGGGCTAAACCTAAGTGCGTTTTTTTCGTGGCAGTTCCCTGCTATTCCACCTTTAAACCCTCAACTTCGCTGCAAGGAACGCACCAGGCCACAACCTTTTGGATTAGTCTCTGTGTGCTTGGTTTCTGACTCATGGGGGTCAAGAGACACTGGTACCACCAAAAGAATACCCAAAACTTCTACTTAGTAAGAGCTAGAGGTCAGGGTGGGTTCATACAAATACATGAAACAGAACCAATGTCAGAGCAGGCAGCACAGGGTCACTATGGTAAATCTGACTCAGGTCTGGTCAGGCAGCAGAGGATCAGAGTCAGGAAATGGGAAGAGATCGGTACACAGGGAGACAACAGTAACGGCACCTTTGCAAGGAACTAACAACCTTATTGCTCAGGCACCCTCCCACTAGGGAAGGGGCCTAAAATATCCACAAGTTGCCAGCCATTGGCAGAGAAAGATTAGAGCATGAACGCTGGTACTCTAAGAGCCTAAGGGAGGGCTCATGCCCTAGGGGCACTTGAGTGGGTGCCTGGCTGATGAGCAGGCCACAGCCTATGAAGGGAGACGGAGACTTCCCGGCGGCCAGGCCCACCTAGAGGATGGCAGCAGGAGGCGGCCCTGTCTGCTGAGTAAGGAGGGCAGGACAGCTGCGACTAGCAGCCTCTGCTGTAACATGAGCAAGTCTTAAAATGATGATTTTTTCTAATACTATGCATTATTAGAAATGTAGTTTTCAGTCTCTCTAGTCACAAGGACAAAATCTGTCAGAATTTTGCGTAGCCCTCCTTTCTTTTTAAATGCATTTTATGACCAACAGCCAAGAAAGAAAAGTAGATGCATTTAAGGATAGATTTCTTAGTATGTATTATATCATTCCTCCTCCCAGCGCTTAATAATTGCCCTTCTATCCAATTTGTTTAGGTTGCAAATTTTTATTGTTATTGGCTGAAACAAGGCCTACCTGGATAGTGGATCTTTTAGGTTGCCACATATGGAGGTTGTGGGCAATGGCAGGTGTGAGTAGAAACGAGTTTGTAGCAGTAAAATCAGGAGAAGGAATTTGTGGTCAATCAAGCAAAAGGGCAAGGCTGGCAGAGTTTATGCAATGCAATCATCCATGCAGACAGTCATGATAAGCTACACTTATTTTGAAATACCTAATTAGTGAATTCTTTTAAAGGGGTTTTCTAGGATTTTGATACTGATGACCTATCCTCAGGATAGGTCATCAGTATCTGATTGGTGGGGTTCCGAAACCCAGAACCCCCACCAATCAGCTGTTTTGAGAAGGCACCGGCTGAAGTGATTGGGGCTGAGCGCGATACCAAGCACAGCCACTATACAATGTACAGCGCTGTGCTTGGTAAGCTGCGAGAAGGCCACGGGGCTCATAGGAGCGCCGGTGGCTTCTCAAAACTGGTGTCGGACCCCCACCAATCAGATACTGATCACTATCCAAATTCTGGAAAACCCTTTGATGTTGTCTCTCATCTACAACTCAGAGCCGTCGTAGTTAATGCAAAGAATTGATTGGTGGGAGTGTCAGCCCCCGCCAATCTGACAGTGATGATCTATTGGTATCAACTGGCCTGGTTACTGACATCCACCATCCATCATCCACACTCCTGCCTTAGGCCCCTTTCACACGAGCGTGACAGATTAGGTCCGGATGCGTTCAGGTTGCGTTCAGGAAAACTCGCACCATTTTGCAAGCAAGTTCAGTCAGTTTTGTCTGTGATTGCGTTCAGTTGTTCAGTTTTTTCCGCACGGGTGCAATGCCTTTTGATGCGTTTTTCACGCACGTGATAAAAAACTGAAGGTTTACAAACAACATCTCTTAGCTACCATCAGTGAAAAATGCATTGTATCCGCACTTGCTTCAGGATGCAATGCGTTTTTCACTGAAGCCCCATTCGCTTCTATGGAGCCAGGGCTACGTGAAAAACGCAGAATATAGAACATGCTGCTTTTTTCACCCAACACAGAACTGATGGGTGAAAAATAACGCTCATGTACACAGAGCCATTGAAATGAATGGGTCAGGATTCAGTGCGGGTGCTATGTGTTCAGGTCACGCATTGCATCTGCGTGGAAAACTGGCTCGTGTGAAAGGGGCCTTACTATCAAAACACTGAACATCAAGGGCACTCTAATCACCACTAGAGATGAGCGAGCAGTGCTCGTTACAAGCACTGTAGCGCTCGGCTCCCGTGTGAAATGCCTGCAGGCATTGCGGATCCGTCCTCAGCTGCATGTAAGTCAATGAGGACAGATCGTTTGGTATGACACTCATACCAAACGGTTCCGTTCCCACTGACTTTCAGTCGGGTGAGGTATACGGAACCGATACCAAACGGTTCCGTATACCTCACCCGACTGAAAGTCAGTGGGAACGGAACCGTTTGGTATGAGTGTCATACCAAACGATCCGTCCTCATTGACTTACATGCAGCTGAGGACGGATCCGCAATGCCTGCAGGCACTTGTTCGCACGGGAGACGAGCGATACAGTGCTCGTAACGAGCACGTTCGCTCATCTCTAATCACCACTAGTCAGGAGCCACAGGACCAGGGTGTGCCCGCGGGAAAAAAAAAAAGGGTGCACCCCCAGTCACTGCACAGTACAGCGCAAGCGAGAGTGATGGAGGCTGACATTGTAAGTACTACTACCACCCTCAGAAACAAAACTACCCCTCCCATCCTCCACTCTCCTGGGCTGTCTGCAACATGAGTGTGATCAGTATTATAGACCAGGCAATGTTCCTCTGGAATTCTGGGAAAAAGCTAATTTGCAAAATAGAATCGATTCACTCATCTCTAGTCCCAACTATTAAAATATAAAAATATTTATTATGTGTGGTGAATGCGGTAGGAGAAAAAGTAAAAATGGATGATTTACTGTATTTTGGTCACCTTGCCTCCTCCAAATATAATAAAAAGTAATTAAAAAATCATATGTATCCCAAAATGATGCCAACGAAAATCATAGCTCATCGTGCAAAAAACAAGCCTTCACACAGCTCTGCAGATGGAAATATAAAAAAGCTGTGGGTGTCAGAAGATAGCGATGTAATAAAAACAATTTTTACATTTTTTTTAAAAGTAGTAAAACCTAATTTAAAGCTATATAAATTTGGCATCACCATAACTGTACTGACCTGCAGAATATGATCGGCATTTTATTTTTAGCGCATGGTCAACACCATTAAAAAAAACAAAACATTGGAGAATTAATGATTTTTTTCAATTTTTCCCCATTTTCAAATACAAGCTATGGTAACATAAATAGTGTAATGAAAAAATACAACTTGTCTTGCATAAAATAAGCCCTCATTTGGCTATGTGAGTGCAAAATGATGGCTGTTGGATGGTGGGGAGAAAAAAAAAGAACAAAAGAGCAAAAATGAAAATTGTGCATTCCGGTTTAGGTGTTTTTTTTTTTGGATATCTTGGAACCAGGTTCGATACAATACTGACACTCATGGCTAGTTTTCGAAAAGAAAATCCCCAAATGAAATGCTGCTTTGAAGGTCCATGTTGACTGGTATCTTCCACACATCAATGACTTTGTTTGGATTGTAAGGAGACAGAGGGAAAAACCAACATTGTCCAGACAGACAGCTCACACTGGGGAACGTTGTTGATCTTTTTACTTCTTCTGAAGTCAGTGGGGAGTTTTGTTAAGATCCATTACGACTTAACATGAGCTTTGCAGCCATAACGCCCATTGACATGAAAGGGAGAGTATTCTGAAGGGGTCACATTAAGGCAGAATGTGATGGATCATTCACCATTGTCTATACCCCAGGGCTCTACTCTCCTCTTCTCTTTCTTTATTGACCAGCTTGGTTTAAGGCGATGACCTTTTTGTGGTCATTACTTTATTACTTTATTTTCTTGCAACTAATGGATTTGTAGACAAAGAGTCAATACCACAGAGCAAAACAACTTTCTTAACCCTTTAAAGATCAAGATATTTTTCACCTTCGTGGCCAGGTCTAATTTTGCAAATCTGACATGTGTCACTTTATATGCTAACACTTTTACTTATCGAGTCATTCTGAGACTGAATTCTTATGACATCTCGTACTTGATGTTAGGGGTAAATTTGGTTTGATATGTTTTACATTTATATATATATATATATATATATATATATATATATATATATATATATATTTTTTTTTAAATCCAAAAATCCAAAATTCACAGAAAATTTGGAAAAAATTTAAATTTTCTAAATTTGAATTTCTACGCACTAAAGGAAGATAGTGATGCCTCATTAGATAGTTTTTACTTAAGATTCCTTATATGTCTACTTTATGTTGGCATACTTTTGAAAGTTGCATTTTATTTTGTAGAACGTTAGAAGGCTTAGAATTTAAGAAGCAATGTTTCCAATTTTTTAAATAAAATTTTCAAAATTGACTTTTTCAAGGACCAATTCAGTTCTGAAGTCACTTTTAGCTTCTTACATAATAGAAACCACCCCTAAATAAACCCATCCTGAGGATAGGTCATCAATATATATTGCCTGCACAAAGTCTTTAAGATGACATGGTGGGTTTAATTTTGTGATTTAAAAATGTTCATGATGTTTGTTGGCACTGACTGCACTTTTGTTACAATTGTTACAGGGGACAAGTAATTAAGACAGAAGTGTAAATTGAAACTTAGAGTTCCCAATACTAAATTTGTAACAGGTCCATGGTTAAGGCATAGAGGGTTCCCTGGAGCCTGAGGAGAACCAAATGTCACGTGAAAAGGCACCAGTATTATACATGGCACATGGTAGGTAGGAGCCATGTTAGATTTTGAATTGGGGCCAAGAAGTTACACATCTGAGCAAGGCCCCATCTATTATGTGCCATGTATAATGATGGTGTCTTCTTATGTATTAGGGTAGTCATTAGCCCCACCCCCTTAGACATCAGGGACATTATTTGTAATAAACATACTGTATATTGGTAACATAGTAACATAGTTTATAAGGCCGAAAAAAGACATCTGTCCATCCAGTTCGGCCTGTTTTCCTACAAGTTGATCCAGAGGAAGGCAAAAAACCCTGTGAGGTAGAAGCCAGTTTTCGCCACTTTAGGGAAAAAAATTCCTTCCCGACTCCAGTCAGGCAATCAGAATAACTCCCTGGATCAACGACCCCTCTCTAGTAACTATAACCTGTTAGATTATTACCCTCCAAAAATACATCCAGGCCCCTCTTGAACTCTTTTAGTGAACTTACCATCACCACCTCCTCAGGCAGAGAGTTCCATAGTCTCACTGCTCTTACCGTAAAGAATCCTCTTCTATGTTTATGTACAAACCTTCTTTCCTCCAGACGCAGAGGATGTCCCCTCGTCACAGTCACAGTCCTGGGGATAAATAGATGATGGGAGAGATCTCTGTACTGACCTCTGATATATTTATACATAGTTATTACATCTCCCCTCAGTCGTCTTTTTTCTAAAGTGAATAAGCCTAATTTTGATAATCTTTCTGGGTACTGTAGTCCACCCATTCCAGTTATTACTTTAGTTGCCCTCCTCTGAACCCTCTCCAGCTCTGCTATGTCTGCCTTGTTCACAGGAGCCCAGAACTGTACACAGTACTCCATGTGTGGTCTGACTAGTGATGTGTAAAGTGGCAGGACTATGTTCTCATCACGGGCATCTATGCCTCTTTTGATGCAGCCCATTATCTTATTGGCCTTGGCAGCAGCTATCTGACATTGGTTTCTACAGCTTAGATTTCTGTTCACTAAAATTCCTAGGTCCTTTTCTATGTCAGAGTTACCCAATATTTTACCATTTAGTATGTACTGGTGACTTGCATTATTCCTTCCCATATGCATAACTTTACATTTGTCAGTGTTAAACCTCATCTGCCACTTCTCTGCCCAAGCCTCCAGTCTATCCAGATCCATCTGTAGCAGTGTACTGTCCTCTTCTGTGTTAATTACTTTACACAGTTTAGTGTCATCTGCAAAAATTTATATTTTACTGTGCAAGCCTTCTACAAGATCATTAATAAATATATTGAAGAGAATAGGGCCCAATACTGACCCCTGTGGAAAGGTTTGGGGGCTCCCATCCAGGAGCGTACACAAATACCATAGGTTCCTAGAGCAAAACTAAGTATGATCCTGTGAGATTTCTGTTGAGTTTACATGTTTTGCTTTGTTAAAGGGGTTCTCCCTTGAATAATTTAAAAAATGAAAATCGGAAATCATATAGTACCTCCAATGGCTCCACAGATCTCCACATTCATTGCTCTGCTAGATTTATATCAAGGGTAATGTCTTTTCTGCTGCAGCTCAGGAGGCGTGTCCATGGTCTCCCTATCACAGCTCAGGAGGCGTGTCTCAGCTCTCCCTATCACAGCTCAGGAGGCAGTTTAAAGATGAAACTGAGCATGTTTGACAATCTCAGTGATCAGGTTAAAGAAATAAGAAACTAAGTAGTCCTATACAGATACATTTTATTGAATAACTCAGTGACTATACAAAATATTTAATTACATGCAATTACAAAAGTATTCAGATCCAGGTGCTGGTTTTAAAACTAGAAGATGTAGAATATTTTACATAGGACATCCCCTTTAAGTAGAGGAATTATTTTTTTTTCAAAATGTAAACTCTGAATAACCCACTTTACCAGACTTCTATGTTGAAAAAAGTGGAATTACGCACATTTTAAATATTGTGCTTATTCTGAACACATGATTTCCAATGTATTTAAAGAAACCAACTGGCATAAATGCATGGATACATTTTCATACTGTTCACATCGCATAGGAATTTATAGTTACAATTAAACTCAACAGAGTTGAGTTACAGTAAGCTCCCCCTAGTGGTGGGTTCTGAAAAATGCTGTAGTTTTATCTTGGGAAGAGGAGAAAGAGAAAATAGTTCCCTCCATAGAGAGAATTTCCCAATATGTCTTGCTTGTAGAAACAAAAAGTGACATTTTTGGATTTTTTCTAGTGGATGATCAAAGCCACTCTATACATGGACATAAAGAGTTTATTGTACATCATTTTAGATACTTTAAAGACCCATCCTTAGTCATTCCGGTGGGTAAGCTAGAAAAAAGGAATCAACATCAGTAGCTTTCCAAGAAATCTTTTTGGCTATGGAACCCAGTGAGGACTAGAAAGAAATTCTTCCCCACATGGGGTAATTGCCAGTTGTGTTTTATTTTGCCTTTCCTGCAGCTTGATATAACAACTCAACAATCACAAAGCAGTGTAAATTTCGGTGGGGGGGCTAAACCTACTGTCTACTTTTGTTTGAGCAAAAAAACATACATTGTAACTAAGAAGGAGGTTCATGGAGGGAACAGGATACATCGAAGGCCAGGAATAACAGTCCTACCGGTAGGGACTTTCACCACCTCATGTTCAAAGTCCTTTGCAAAACAGATAAAAGATCCATCACACTTTCAATTATTCATCTTGGTAAACTTTGCTTTGCTATGTGAAGACTGATTTCAGTACGAGGCAATATGTCAGGATGATCCAAAAATTACTGTTAAATATGGTGGTCATAAAGAATGATATACTGTATGTAAGGGTTACAGTGTTTTCTCTATATAACTGACACTACAGACTTTGTTTATGTTGGGTTGTAATGAGGTTGTCTAGCCAGAGAGAACTCTTGAAGAAAGGGTGAAGCCACCATTGGTCACTGCAGGGAAATTGTAGTACAGGGTGGTTTAAAAGTACGGAGACACCTATAAAATAGAAAATGGTGGTTGGGAGAGGGTTGGGAGAGCCCTACTGTGTATGGTATGTTGCTAAGTAGAAGGGGGAGAATTTGTGAGGCGTGGTGTCCAACATTGTAGCCATTTTGAAAGCCACCATCTTAGAACCAAGGCAGTATTTTCAAATTGGAAGGGGTGCATGTGACATATGTACTGTATCTGACGAGGAATCCAAATCTGTGCTTACAGTGTTTTGCGAAAGTATTCGGCCCCCTGGAACTTTTCAACCTTTTGCCACATTTCAGGCTTCAAACAAAAAGATATAAAATTTCAAATTTTTGGTGAAGAATCAACAACAAGTTTGTTGCACCACCTTTTGCTGCGATTACAGCTGCGGTCTCTTGGGGTATGTCTCTATCAGTTTTGCACATCTAGAGACTGAAATTCTTGCCCATTCTTCCTTGCAAAACAGCTCGAGCTCTTTGAGGTTGGATGGAGAGTGTTTATGAACAGCAGTTTTCAGCTCTTTCCACATATTCTC
Source organism: Rhinella marina (assembly GCA_900303285.1). Classification (NCBI taxonomy): domain Eukaryota; kingdom Metazoa; phylum Chordata; class Amphibia; order Anura; family Bufonidae; genus Rhinella; species Rhinella marina. The sequence goes on from ONZH01014737.1 coordinate 74,392, forward strand.
AATTGGATTCAGGTCTGGACTTTGACTTGGCCATTCTAAGACCTGGATACCTTTATTTTTTAACCATTCCATTGTAGATTTTGCTTTATGTTTGGGATCATTGTCTTGTTGGAAGATAAATCTCCGTCCTAGTCTCAGGTCTTTTGCAGACTCCAACAGGTTTCCATCCAGAATGGTCCTGTATTTGGCTCCATCCATCTTCCCATCAACTTTAACCATCTTCCCTGTCCCTGCTGATGAAAAGCAGGCCCAAACCATGATGCTGCCCCACCATGTCTGACAGTGGGGATGGTGTGTTCAGGGTGATGAGCTGTGTTGCTTTTACGCCAAACATATCGTTTTGCATTGTTTCCAAAAAGTTGGATTTTGGTTTCATCTGACCAGAGCACCCTTCTTCCACATGTTTGGTGTCTCCCAGGTGGCTTGTGGCAAACTGTAAACCAGACTTTTTATGGATATCTTTGAGAAATGGCTTTCTTCTTGCCACTCTTCCATAAAGGGCAGATTTGTGAAGTGTTGGACTGATGGTTGTCCTTATGGACAGACTCTCCCACCTCAGCTGTAGATCTCTGCAGTTCATCCAGAGTGATCATGGGCCTCTTGGCTGCATCTCTGATCAGTCTTCTCCTTGTTTGAGATGAAAGTTTAGAGGGACGGCCGGGTCTTGGTAGATTTGCAGTGGTCTGATACTCCTTCCATTTCAATATGATCGCTTGCACAGTGCTCCTTGGGATGTTTAAAGCTCGGGAAATCTTTTGGTATCCAAATCCGGCTTTAAACTTCTCCACAACAGTATCACGGACCTGCCTGGTGTGTTCCTTGGTCTTCATGATGCAGAACCCTGAGACTATCACAGAGCAGGTGCATTTATACGGAGACTTGATTACACACAGGTGGTTTCTATTTCTCTTCATCAGTCATTTAGGATAACATTGGATCATTCAGAGATCCTCAATCAACTTCTGGAGTGAGTTTTCTGAACTAAAGTAAATGGGCCGCATAATTTTGCACGCCCCACTTTTCAGTTTTATTATTACAAATTTATTATTATTATTACCGTCATGACCCCCAATGCAAGTCAATGGGGATGGATCCGTTCGGCGTGACACAGTAGTAAACGGATCTGTCCTCCATTGACTTTCAATGGAGTTCATGACGGATCTGTCCCAGTGATGTTAAAGATAATACAACTGGATCCGTTCATTACGGATCGATATGGTTGTATTATCAGTAACGGAAGCGTTATTGCTGAAACCTGCCGGATCCAGCAATAACACTAGTGTGAAAGTAGCCTAAGGAGCAAAGTAAATTCTGAAAGGGCTCCTAGATGAGATAGTAAGAATCCACTAACTGCCAGTGTGTCTGTCTGTTTATTTATCTATCTGTCTATCCATGCAGGAACCAATGGACCCAATCTTTTGACAGTGACATGCACATGTTCTGCAAAGACTGATGGTGATCCCCCAAAATCATCTCCATTGGTGAACTCAAGGAACCTAAGTCCCCTGTTGGTGGGCCCAAAGAACCCAGTACTGCATTAGATGACACACAGTTGTCTACATCAAGTGTTGGATAGTAATTCAAAATACCAACTAAATTATAGTTCCAGTTTTAGAGGTTTTTAGGTGTTTTTCCTCAGAATTTTTAAAATTCTTCCAGTGAAGTATAAAGTATACCAAGCATAATTACTTTTGTATTCTTCCCTAGAAAGTACTTTCTGGAAAAAGCCCATCATAAATCTCCACTCTATAATGGTGAGTTTATTATCAATTGACCTTAACAATAATTCCATATGTATTCACATAGTTGTATAATGTGCATCTATGGAATATCTCCCACAGCTGGTATCGATATCTCCTCTTTGTCTTCATGCGTCAGAATACATGTGGTGTCTGTATGTTCTCATGACATCTGGCAAGAAATATGCTTCTGAGTATTCCACTTAATTTACAGATGAGTCGGTATCCTCATATAGCCATATATGTTTACAGTACGGTATATGTATGACCTTTCATCAAAGTCCATCAGTAGTCTCTTATGTGTTGTGCTATGTGATACCAGATGGTTACACCCATTCTAGTAGATCATAATCTGTGATCACTATATTCTTCATACATATTAAGGGGAAACTGTTGAGACTGGTTTGAAGGAAAAGTGAAGGAATTGTCCACATCGACCAATAAGATTTCTTCTCTATTGAAAAAAATGATTGGATGCTGTGGATGGCATTTGAGCAACACTTTGCTTCCACCACTTTTAACAAATCTCCTTGTGATCATCTGTTTTTTCCAGAAAAGTTCTGTAGATGTAGCTATTGGTACTTAAAGAAGTTGTCCAGGATGTCTTAAGAAAGTCGAAAAAAAAAGGAATGTGAAAAAAAAACAAGAAAAAAGTACTACCTGGACGGAATATCTCCTGCCTTTCTAGTGGTCCTGCTGCTACCAACCACATGTGACTTCTGCAGCCAGTCTCTGTCTTCTGATTGGCTGCTTGGGTATACAGTATATGGTCCTGCTCTTCACTGAAGCTCCATCTCCCCACTGTCTCAGGAGATTGTATAAGTCTTTGCAGGTTGGAAAATGGGTGAAAGGTTTCTTTCTGTTGGTTCTTAAAACCCCAATAAATAATTTTACTCAGAAGTAAGACACAAAAAAGCTTAAAGGGGTTTTCCAATTTTTTTTCTTTTAACATTCCCCCCCCCCCTCTTCCAGCAGGATCTGCTGTGAAATCCATATTCACTTGATCCCCGCCACTTGGTCCCAGCTTCCTAACTCATGCTCCCACTTGGGGACACATCACCACTGAGGTCAGTCATTGGCTGCAGCGGTGTATGTGACCCTGTCCATGTAGAAGTTGACAAATGGGAACCAGAAATCCAGGGAAGACAGCCCAGGAGCCAAGGAGCTGGAACTGAGTGGGAGGGACCAGATGAGTATGGATTTTTTAACAGGTCCTACTAGGGTAGTGGGGGATGGGTAAATGAAAAAAGACCTAGATAACAAGACAGATTAATATCCACTGGTGCGGTTTCACCACTGGATCTCACATTGATTGTAAGAATGAAGGTACAATTCCATTCCAGAGTCGGTCTTCTGCTCAGCTTAGTCATTTGACAGCAACCCCATTGGACAATTAAAAGACGAATTGTCTTGCTCATTGATATAAAGGCAATTGTGCTCCACTCCAGTGGCACCCTAGGCAGTCACCTAGTGTGCCCAACACTTTGCATAGCAATTGGCAGTACTATTGCCTCCCTATGATCACCTTCCTGTTAGTGACTCTTGGATCTCCGGACCTTTACATCTGTATTCTTTGTCAATGACTTTTATGGTGGGAATGCGACCATGGGATCTGGTCAAGAACATTTATTTGGCTGTGAATGGGCTAGGGGCGAATAACTGAACTTTTAGTGCCAAAACCATTGTGACACGAAGTGGTTCTATTAGTGAGAGATTTCTGTAACAGAAGTGAGCATGCTCAGCTTGTTCCCTTTTTCCACAAACATGAACGGAGACTGACCATATTTGGTGGTCATGGAGGACATTCAGAACTAAGTATGAGGACAAAAATGTAGTTTTCATGACTTTTTTAAAGTGTTTGGTGGGTAAACATTTTTTTCAAACAACTCAGAATAGGTTACAAAATAAGTCAATACCCACCTCGCCAGTCCCCTTACGATCTATTATGATGGTTTCCTGGTCCCTTGTCAGTCTCTCCTGGTCCATTTCGACACACAGGTCATAACCTCTCTCAGTGGTTCCCCAGCTGTTTGGCTAAGTGGTCATTTCCTGCGTGACAAGAGGAACCAGGAAGGAGAGACTGGTGAAGGATCCAGGAAGAATCGAAATGGGATCAACGGGGATCGGCGAGGTGAGCATTACTGTTTTTTAAGCCACTCTTATCATTTTGTAAAAGGTTTTACCCACCAGATGACCACTTTAATACAAAACCCGTACCCAATCTATATTAAAAACCGCCATGCATTGTGTTGCATGTTTCTTGGCACTGGAGCCAGGTACATTTTTATGCTCAAGCCTTTCCCACCTGTTTATTGGTGTGGTTGATCCTCAATCAGGTATGTGTCACAGTAAATTACGTCTGACAGACTCTCATAACAGTTTTCCAAAAAGTCTGGGAAAATAGATTCTGGACAATACTTTTGAGACTGCAAAAGTTACGCTGTGAATTAATCTGGTAACAAAATTTAATAAGTAGCATATGAACAAGCCACACATTATGTTATGAGTGCACATGATGGATGGAAGCCACCAAAGTGACTCCACCTTCTAACAAAGGAAGGAACACAATGTGCCACTGACGACAATGGAAATGTCATTATGTGGTGCAAAGACGATCAAAGAAGATCGTTTCTGTATTCTATAACTATAAAGCCATTGCAAATCTAGGATTAGAGTGAACCTCAGGGAGAAGTCATTCATCACAATGAACATGTCTACACTCCTTTGATGGGTTCTAGATTCTGTTGGCAGTTGTTTAATTGGTTCTGGAATTATAAACGTTTCCTTAGAGCATTCAACAGATTTGGGAATAAATATCTTGTTCAGAAAAAAAAATTCTTACTTAAAGGGCTTCTCTGGAAATTAAGAAAATGAAAATACTTAAATATTACTTCATTATAAATATATTCCCAAATACCTTTCATTAGTCCTATTAGTGCACACAAAACCTGTCCTAATCACACAGCAGGACAAGTTACTTCACAGCACTGAGGTAAAGAGCTGCCTCATCCTCCTCACTGCTCTGCTTGTCAGGGATTATGATCCTGAATACAGTTTAATATGATCTTCAGCTGAATCTCTGTAGGAATGGAGGTCATGAGGAGACATGAAGTACAGAGAGGATGGACAGGACAGACTGTGGTAATGGAGACGGCTAATGCTGCTCATTAGCCTCACCTCATCCTCCTCTATCTGTACATCATGACTTCTCATGAACTCCATTCCTACAGAGATCAGCAAAAGATCATATTACCTGTATTTAGGATCATAATCCCTGACAAGCAGAGCAAAGATGAGGCAGCTCATTGGCTCAGTGCTGTGAAGTAACTTGTCCTGTGTGATTAGGACAGGTTTTATGTGCCAGCGGCCATTTTATTTCTCCTCCCCGATGTTTGTGCAGAGTATTCGTCTGGACACTCATTAGTGTTAATCTGCCGGTGTAAAGGTGGCAACTATTACCTGATGAACTAGTGAAATGCTCGTGCATTGGGTAACTGAATTATTCATGTGGTCACCTGCTGCCAACAAACAATAATTTTGTATAGGGAGTATCAATGGTCTTAGAGATCACTCCTCCCCATACTGTGAAGGAGATTACCGCATGAAAATGCAGCGATCTCCTCCACTGACAAGCAAGCACTTGATAGGAAGGGATGCTTCCTTCCAGACAATCGCTTGCTACATCAAGCCAAGTAAATGGGCCTTTACTTGAGGTTGGTTCCTCATTTGGAACCCTCATCTATTAACCACAATAGAGAATGATCATAAAAGAACATGTCTCTCTTTGGAGAACACAGAACATCCATTTCAATAGGCGCCATGAAATGTTCCAGAAGCCAATTTTCCCCACTTTAGGGAAAAAAAATCCTTCCTGACTCCAATCAGGCATCAGAATAACTCCCTGGATCAACGACCCTCTCTGGAACTGCCATTTTCCCATCAGACCCATAATTGCCAAGAGTCCTGAATTTGCAGGGACTATATTTAAATCTGCTCTAGGACTGCCAGGAATAGACGAAGAAGTGTTTGGTGATTTTGAGAACTCTCTTCACTTTGGGGAGACAGATGTGGTACCTGCACCTATCTGACATTGTAAGATCTACTCAGACATGGGTAGTTTGGCATGTTTGGGGTGTTCCCAAGGCAAGGCTTAGACACCTCACATGTACCAACAATAATGCCCACGTTCCCTTTTTGGCTCCTCCAACAAAACCTTGCTGGTCCCATGCCTATTAAAATCCCATAGATTTTAAGGGAAGCTTGTCATCTTCAGTAGGAATTCTCTGAGCAACCACTTCTATCATAGACTCCATTTATCAGGGTGCATAGGCCTAGTGACACAACTGGATCCCAGCCCGGCATATCATTAACTCTAATGCCTAGAAAAACAGAAGCGTATACATATATCTATATCGCCGATAAAAGGAGCCACATTACATCTCGTCAAACAGCCATTACATAAAAAGTGCATTAAGCTGCCTCCAAGTCATAGAAAGTCGAGCTAGGCCCTCATGTCATCCACTTCATGCTGAGATATATTTCAATGTAAGTTCAGAAGATTTTAATATCTTCTCCCAAGGAATAAAACCATCTAAAGCATCTGAAAACCTTTCTCTGTAAGCTTCCTGGCAGACATTGGATCTATAAGATGTCTCTGCAGATAGGGAACTCCAACAGTGATTTACTTGAAGCAGGTTACGTAGTAATAAAATTGCTCAATTACAGTAAGAAAACATTTTGCATTAAATTAGCATTAATTATAATGTATTGTTAGTCATGTCTGGTAATGCGATGGAGTCTGCAGATATAACATACTGCACACCCTCCCCGGAGTGACTTGACCACCAGACTTGCCAGAAATATAATTCAGTCATGCTTTATACAGATAGAGAATGCTACAAATTACATCAGGACCCAGACACGGCAGATGACCATAATTGATTTCAGTCTATACATAGAACACTACATCCCCCTCAACATGACCCAACTATTGGACATGATCATAATACAATTCAATTATGCTATAGATGTAGAATACTGCAACCCTCAACATAATCTAGTATTCAACATGACACAAAAGAAATGAGAAATTATAGGACCCCTATGCAGTGAAACACCTAGGTATCAACCACTGTTGGATTATAAGAGAGCATCTCACAACTAAAATTGTATAGAGGGTGTTGTGGCTTTCAAAAGGGGCCTTGTGGCTGGCATGGAAGTCATTGTGGCTGGTGTGAAGATCATTGTGGCTGGTGAGAAGATAATATGTGCTGGCGTAGAGATCATTGTGACTGGCAGGAATATAATTGTGGCTGGCATGGAGATCATTGAGATTGGTGTGGAGATCATTGTGGATTTGAAGAGGGGCCCTGTGATTGGCATGGACGTTATTGTGTCTTACGTGGAGATCATTGTGGCTGGCATGGAGATCATTGTGGCTGAAGTGAAGGTCATTGTGACTGGTGTAGAGGTCATTTAGGCTGGTAGGGACATTATTGTGGCTGTTAGGGACATCATTGTGTCTGGTATGGAGGACATTGTGGCTGGTGTGGAGATCATTGTGGCTGTCGTGAAGATCATTGCAGCTAGCGAGAAGATCATTGTGGCTGGCTGAGATATCATTGTGGCTGGCATGGAGATCATTGAGATTGGTGTGGAAGTCATTGTGGATTTCAAGAGGGGCCTTCTGATTGGCATGGAGGTCATTGTGTCTTACGTGGAGATCATTGTGGTGAAGTGAAGGTCATTGTGCTGGTGTAGAGGTCATTTAGGCTGGTAGGAACATTACTTTGGCTGTTAGAGATATTTTGTGTCTGGTATGGAGTCATTGTTGTGTGGAGATCATTGTGGCTTCGTGAAGATGCAGCTAGCGAGAAGATCATTGTGGCTGGATGAGATATCATTGTGGCTGCATGAGATCATTGAGATTGGTCTGGAATCATTGTGGATTTCAAGAGGGCCTTCTGATTGGTGGAGTCATTGTGTCTTACGTGGCATTCATTGTGGCATGTGGCTGGTGTAGAGTCTTTTGGCTGGTAGGGACATTGTGGCTGGGACATCATTGTGCTGGCATGGAGGTCATTGGCTGTTGGAGATCATCGTTGGATTGTGTGGAGGTCATTGTGGCTGGTATGGAGATCATTGTGGATGGTGGGAGATCATTGTGGCTGGGATGGAGACCATTGTGGCTGGTGTGGAGATCATTTTGCCTGGCAGGGAGATCATTATGGCTGGCATAGAGATCAATGTGTTTGGCACAGAGATTATTGTGACTTTCAAGAGGGATCTTGTGACGGGCATGGAAGTCATGGTGGCTGGCATGAAGCTCATTGTGGCTGGCGTGAAGGTCATTGTGGCTGGCGTGAAGGTCATTGTGGCTGGCATGGAGGTCATTGTGGCTGGCATGAAGGTCATTGTGGCTGGCATGGAGGTCATTGTGGCTGGCATGGAAATCATTGTGGTTGGCGTGGATATCATTGTGGCTGGCATGGAGATGATTGTGGTTGGTGTGGAGGGCATTATTGCTGACATGGAGGTAATTGTGGCTCTCATAGGGGCATTGAGGCTTTCATGGAAGTATTGTGGATGGCATGGAAGATTGAAGACATTGTGAATGTTATGGAGGCATTTTAGCTGTCAAGGAGGTCATAGTGCTGGAATGAAGATCATTGCAGCCTGCATAGAGAACATTGTAGTTCTCATGAAGCTATTATGACTGGAATAAAAGTCATAGAGTGTATTGTGGCTGGAATTGGGGCCCATGAGGCTATTGTACCTGGCATAGAAAACATTGACGGCTTTGTGGCTGGCATAGAAGTCATTGAGGGTACTGGGGTTAATGTGGATGACATAGGGAATATTGAGGTTATTACGGTTGGCATAGATTGAATGTACTGTGGCAGGCATTGGGGGTAATGAAGGGTATTGTGGCTGGCATAGGGGACATTAAGGGTATTGGGCTGGAATAGAAACTTTGATGTTGTTGTGGTATATAGAATTTCCCCACTGCCATCAACATTAATATAATTGTCTAAAAATCCAGAATATTTGATAATCTGACACCTGTTGAGACACCTTTGTGCCAGATTTAAGGAATTTTACTAGAATTATTTCAAGAAATTATTCTAGCAGTGTGACTACTCATAACCAGCTGTATGTAAACCCATAGTAGAAAAGACCTTGGCTCAGATTATGAAGTGATTTGATGGATTAACCTTCTTTCTGGGGTAACATGACATATGCTGTGATTCGAGGTGCAGATGTGTCTCTGCTAATGCCATAAATATCACATTCCAAGAATACAGCAGTGATAATGTGTGTGGGTTAATACATTTACAACTCCGGGATCAACTTGCATGAATTTATCATAATAATTTTAAAGGGATGTTCCCAGGGGAGTACATACCAAAAAGCCATAGAAACAAACAATTTTCTCTAAGTAACCTCATTCCATTGCACATTCATAATGCACTATACGTGTAATGTAGTGTTGCAGCTATCCATTGTTTTAGTAATCAAGTATTCTACCGATTAATCCAACGATTAATTGAGTACTCAAATAAGAAAAAAAAGAATGTTTTCTATTATAACTCATGCCGTCATCGGCCCCTCATATTATCATCCCCCATGCCATCAGCCCCCTCTCCCCTGCCATCAGTCCTCAGCACCATCAGCCCCCTTCATACCACCAGCTTCCCCCAGTTCTTTGAACTCTCTCCAGTGCCATGAGCTGCACCATGCCACCAGCTCCCCCCAATGCCATCAGTTTCCCCTCTTTTGCCATCAGTTCCCCTCCAGTGGCATTAGTTCCTCCCCATTGCCATCAGCCCCCCCAGTCCATCAGCTAACCAGTGCCATCAGATGCTCCCCCCCAGTGTCATCAGCTCCACCTCCCCTCCGCCATCATTCCCTCCCCAGTGCCACCAGCTCCCTCCCCCAGTGCCATCAACTCCCCCCCCCCATGCCATCAGTTCTACCTCCCTTGTGTCATTTTTTCTTCTTCCAGGGCCATTAGTTCCTCTCCAGTGCCACCAGCTCCCCTATTGCCATCAGCTCCCCATGCCATCAGTGGCTCCCCCATGCCCTGAACTCCACCATGTCATCAGTTCCCCATAGTGCCATCAGCTCCCCACCAGTGCCATCAGCCCTCCAGTGCCATCAGCTCCCCCAGTGCCATGAACTCCCCCATGTCATCAGTTTCTCCACTCCCCCTCCTAGCCATCAGTGCCCAGCCGCAGCGCCAGTGAAATCAAATACTTACCTTTCCTGTAGGGGCGCTGCCGACACTCCAGAGATCATCCTCTTCATGCGATCAACCGGTGTGGCGGAAGACCCTTTTTGCCGCTGCAAGTCCAGCAGAGCGTTGTGGGACACATAAGAGTAAGTCAAATGAGTGCAAAGCTTCCGTGACTTTGCCAGCACTGTGCTAGGACCAGTGAATGTTTTCAGAAATCTCTGAACCACTAGATTTAGTACATGTGCCATACAGGGAGCATGTGTGAATTGCCCCAGGTTCAGCACAGCCACTATATTTGTCCCATTGTCACTCACGATCTTGCCCACTTTCAGCTGGCGGGGAGACAGCCAGCGTGCAATTTACTGCTTGATGTGATGCAACAAGCGCTGGCCTGTGTGGCTGGTGTTGCCAAGACAGATTAAATCGAAGACAGCTTGGCAACATTTAACCTGGCACATGTGATAGGAACGAGGGGGGTCAACTCTCTGCCCTGATGCTCCTGCAAGTGGACTGCCCGTTGAGGTGGAGGAGGGAGTGGATAGGTGTGTGGTGGTCTGCAATCCTGGCTGGAAAGTGCATGGAGGTGCAAAAAGCAATTGGCCCTGTTACTGGGGGGGTTACTGCTTCGCTGCCACTAAAAACATTCAGCCAGCCATACACACTGCTCCAGGTGTCGACTGTGATGTGCACTGTGCTGCAGAGAGACAGCATGTTGTTGGCCACATGCGAGTAAAGGGCGAGGATAGCATTATTTGAAAAGTAATGCCGGCTAGGGATCTGGCAGCGCAGCTGAGTGCAAGCCATCAGCTTCCTAAAAGCAGTACAATCCACTAAATTGTACGGCAGAGACTACACAGCCAGCAATTTGGTCAGGTGGGAATTAAGTTTGCGCACTGTTGGATTGCTGGTTGCGTAAACTTGCTTCCTGGCCACGCTCTCAACGATGGATGGCTGACGAGTAAGAGATGGTGGAGAAACGCACACAGTTGATGACGAGGTGTATGTACTAGTTACACCCCTGGATGCGGGCTGCCTGACGCAAGGGACCCCGGGAGAAGTAGCCAGCTCTTCTGAATCAATGAGATGCTGTAATCCACCTTGGTTACACAAAAGCGGCCTCTG
>ONZH01014738.1:0-92485 GCA_900303285.1 Rhinella marina
GACATAATAAACTGTTGTCTGCAGTTCTATTCATCACAGTGAAGTGCCCTTGTTACGTTTCTTTGTCCCCTAGGGGGGTATAAATTATCAGATACTTGTATAAATATTTATTACAAATGTAATAAAACTGCAGTGCGAGTGTCTGATATGAATCTGCACCGATCTCATCATTACTATTCCACTCATTTTCTGGGACAGCTGGATGGCAATAGCAGTGGATGCTCCGTAAGTGCCCCCACCCGGCTTTGTTAGAAACCGAAGTGAAATACATCTCCTCGAGAAGCTGCCATGGGCGATCAAGGAAGTATTTTTTTTCTTTTGACGATTCGATTCAGACAAATTGTGCAAAACTGAATCAGTCGTTCCCCTTATAAAATTTAGAACACTGGTGAGCGAAAACGGGTCATGGAGGATGAAGACGGAGGATCACATGACCCTAGGCGGGGCTTGTCCGCAAGGCTTTGCAGTCAGGCTTACAGCCAATCAGGAGGCAGGATACTGGCTGGTCTATCAGGCTCTCTGCTAGACACCAGTGTAAGCACAGCCTCTGATGTATAGGCCATGTCTCTGATAGACACAAGAAGCCATGTTAGGGTCCTGTAGGAACAGTGTAGTAGTATATCAGGTAGATGTCAGGTTTTATCATTAGGGACAGGATCGGGACCATTCACATACATACATACAGACCGCTGTACTGTATGTGAGCCTTCAAAGACACAGTAATCATTTTTATGGGGGACAAATTCCCTTCGGTGTAAAGATTCCCCCCTCCAGGTGGTACAGTCTAGTCCCTTGGTAGTCAGAAGGAAAAGGAAACCGCAAATATTTTGGTAGAGAGAGGGATTCACACAACTTCATTTTAATCACTTTGGGGGCATAATCCGTAATAACAGTAAATTGGTAATTTGTTACTTAGGACATTGTCCATCTATTTAGGCAAAGTTACCTCAAAATGGAGCTGACCCTTAAAGACAATCAGCCATAACATTAAGAAGTTAGAAATGAAGGGGGTGGGGTTTAATTAGCATCAGAAACGGCATGAAGAGACCCCATGACGGGGGGGGGGGGGGGGAGGGCTCCCATTTATCTCCAGCAGAGGGCGCCAGCAAGCCACTCTTCCTTGATGAGGGCAGTTAGATACAAGTTGAATATCTGCTCATCTATTCCATTCCTTCCGGAATTTTGTCAGTGTGGTAGATTGGCAGATTTCCTGACCGTCAGATGCCAGATTAAAGGATTTTTTTCCGTATCTCCATAGCTAATCAGACTAGCGCTGTGAAGCGCATCTCACTGCCAGGAGCGAAGGCAGAATAAAGAGTCGCTTCATACACTTCAAACCCTCAATAATTCGCCACATAAACATCACAAGAAACGTTTCCACTGATCACAGGCGGCGCATGTAATTAACCAGATGAAAAAACGGAACGGCCCCACCGCCGCCACAACGTGACCATCTGTGGATTAAAAAACAAAGAGAGGCATTACATAACCGTGCACGGCCTCGGTAGTCACATGACAAACCACCAGGCATCATGGAAAGAACCAGAGTAACATTATGGCACCAATGATCTACATGATCTACTCTAGTCACATCCAAAGCTGCATTCAGAATTTAGTGGCTGCACAAACTCGCAACTCACTGCTGCCCTCTATTGATAATGTGCAAATCTAGACATATCGTAACTTTGTAAATGCTTTGCTTTATTTGACGCTCCCTCTAGTCACATCCAAAGCTGCACTGAGAACTTTAGCGGCACACAAACTCACAACTCAGTGCTGCCCTCTGCTGATAACACGCAAAGCTTTGACATACTGAAGGGTAACTTTGTAAATACTGTGCTTTACCTATCTAAGGAGGTTCTTGAATTACAGACATCATGTTTAATACTCTAGTCACAACCAAAGCTGCATTAAGAATTTTGTGGTTGCACAAATGTACATATAGGCATGAGTAACTTTGCAAACACTTTGCTTTACTTAATTCATGCTGCCCTGGATTTACATGCATGCAGTGTAATACTCTAGTCACATACAAAGCTGTGTTCAGAATATTTTTGGTCTATCGACCTCACAATTTGCCTCTGCCCTACAGTGATAATGCCCAAATCTTGATATAGTGCTAAGTAACTTTGTAAATAAATACTTTGCTTATCTGATGCTGCCCTATAGTCACATCCAAAGCTGCATTCAGAACTTTGGAGTCATGCCAACTGGCAACTCACTGCTGCCCTCTGCTGACAATGCATAAGGCTTTGACTTGCTGATGAGTAGCTTTGTAATTACTTTACATATCTGAGGATGTCCTTGAGTTACAGGCATACTCTAGTCACATCCAAAGCTGCGCTAAGAATTTTGTGAGTGCACAAGTTCAGCACAGCAAAGTTCCTAATACCAGCTGTTTTAGCTGGTGGTTAGACCACTTGTGCAGTCCTTCTCCTGGAGGAGCTATGAGGTAATCTGTAGTGTTGTAAATGCAGCTTTGGATGTGACTGGAGTATAAATCCTGAATGAGATGATCCTGCTTGGGGTGATGTTTTTTTCTGGCTGATATATGTATGTAATTAGGAGGAGATTGGGGAGTGTGAGGAGATTTGTCTTTGTGCTGCTCCGCTCTGCTCAGTCTCCTTCACAAGTCATTAGGAATCGATAATCCCTTGAAGTTTGGACGACTCTTGAGAAAGTTGCGTTGGCGAGAAGCTCAGCGTTTCGGATTAAAGCCTGAATTTCTACAGGGTATTTTTACAGAGCAGCTCCGCCCCCTAATCTTATTATCCTCTGTGCCCATAAAGCTGCATTAGGACTAGATTTTAAGGGTAACTCCACCCACCCTCCAAATCTTCAGACATGACTGTGGAGAGCCTCAATTTCCCAGTCCATCGATTTTACATTCACAGGGTTCCACAAAGCTGAGATATGAGGAGTTGTTTGGTAGGTCCTAATATTCTAGAGCTGTCCTGTACTTGCCTGTGACATGGAGGAAATAAGGTGGTGACTGGTGATTATCTTTCCTTTACAAGATGGCGGCAGGTGTACAAGAACCATCCTTCTTATACAAATATCTTATATCTCAGCTTCCGGGACTTCTAGGACTCCTTGGCATCACTATGATGCTTTGTGGCAAGGCGTGGTATTCAAATAGCTCATAATTTGGACATGTCTACGTCCTGGATCGAAGAGAACTCTGTTTCCTCACGACTGTGTAGAAGATGGAAACATTGGAGACATTAAGACATTAAAGTGGTTCTCCAGGAATTAAGAAAATGAAAATACATAAATATTACTTTATTATAAATATATTCCCAAATACCTTTCATTAGTTATAATGGCTAGTTATGTCTGGGGAGCAATCATTAGGAGAAACAAAATGGCCGCCGTCCTATTAGTACACACAGAAACTGTCCTAATCACACAGCAGGACAAGTTACTTCACAACACTGAGCTAAAGAGCTGCCTCATCCTCCTCTCTGCTCTGCTTGTCAGGGATTATGATCCTGAATACAGATGATAAGATCTTCAGCTGAATCTCTGTAGTAATGGAGTCCATAAGCAGATGTGGCTATGAGCAGCAGCTCTTGTATGCAGTCTCCATTACCACAGTCTGTCCTGTCCATCCTCTCTGTACTTCATGTCTTCTCATGAGCTCCATTCCTACAGAGATTCAGCTGAAGATCTTATCATCTGTATTCAGGATCATAATCCCTGACAAGCAGAGAGAAGGATGAGGCAGCTCTTTACCTCAGTGCTGTGAAGTAACTTGTCCTCCTGTGTGATTAGGACAGGTTTTATGTATAGTAATAGGACAGCGGCCATTTTGTTTCTGCTAATCATTGCTCCGTAGACAAAAAGTTACATTATAACTAATAAAAGGTATTTGGGAATATATTTATAATAAAGTAATATTGAAGTATTTTCATTTTCTTAATTCCTGGAGAACCCCTTTAAGGGTTGTCACTTCTATAGTCCTTGTCAGGACTATATGTATCTTGGGTGTGATCTCCAATAAGTCATCCCTACAGTGTTAAGGGATCCTCAAAAACATCTGGATGGTTTTATGTTGTTTTTGTAAGATAAAAGTTCCTTCTTCCCGAACCAGCGATGTACCACCGCTGAGGCTTCTGGAAACGTCAATCACAACGCGTTTCATAACTTTGTGTCCTCCAGCAAGACAACGTTTTAATCATCAAGATCCCGAGAGTCTGCAGTGGAACATCCCTCATCTTATTTGATGTGACATCCTTAGCCTACCACTCACTCGGGGCAGCTCGTGGATTATGAGAATTGTGGATGTCCATGGAGAAGAAGGTCAGGTCACCATCATCTACGTTGCTTCACTATGTTGAGGCATGAAAATATTAGATGCTGAAGAAGGGGCTTCTCTTGAGGTGACATTGACATGGAACCAATTGGACATCTTGGATTCTTCATGGTGATGAAGATGATGATGGGGGCTTTTTTATGCATGTTCACATTACCTATGGTGGTGGGTAGAGATTGGGTCAACCAAAGGTCTCCCATTCTGTGACGCTATATGAGCCACACAGGCTGTCCCTAGGTTATCCTGGCCATCTACTAGGATACAACTGTTCTAGAATCTCCTTGACCTTGAGCCAAACGTCCTCTACAGTCATAAGCAAGGAGACTTGCTTCATCCAAGTCCAACATCCTGATATTTCGAAGGTTGGGTGAAGAGATGAGCAGGACACTAGTCTTATAAATTGTACATGGTCAGTGGAGGTCCCAGTTGCTTCACGTTACAGCTTAGTTTTCGATGGCTTCGATGAATAGTAGAGATGAGCTAATCTATTTGGCGCTTTGTAGATGCAATACGAATCTTGGAAATTTTCCGCTGCAAAGCGAATCCGAATTTTTTGAGATTCGCTCTGTTAGATTCGAAAATGTTCTTAAGGTTTTCTACGTACTTGTCCAACAAATTGTACGCTAGTGCTATGTATAAGTTACTCTATACGTTGTTGCGTACGAATTCAGTTAATTAGCGAACTTTTACTGTTCGTTATTCATTTGGCAAAAGCCCTGGAAGAAAGCGGTCACCTGACCTAGTGGGCAGGGCTTGCTCTGATTGGCTAAGGCTCGGTAAGCCAGTGACGCATCACTTCTGCTGCGACTGCTGAGACGAGCAGAAGCACTGTGTGTGAAGTTCCTAAAGACAGAGACCTGTGTTGTGGAAATTGGGGTGTAATCGTTCTGGGAATCCATATTACACATCAGGGATACTGCAGGGCAAGTGCAGGCCCAGTACAGGGCTAGTAATTAATCAGGCAGGGAGAGAGACAGGGAGAGACAGGGAGTGACATAGGGAGAGAGAGACAGGGAGAGAGACAGGGACAAAGACAAAGACCAGCTGCAGGGTCACAGAGCAAATTGAAAAATGTCTGGAATGGATAAGCAAAAGGGGTCCAGTTCCAGCCAGATCTCGAGCTCTAAAAAAAGAAGGAGAAGGTGGCACAGGGCAGAAGTGCCAAAGGACCTGTAGCCAAGGCTTCTACTTGTGGTATTCCCAATACTTGGCCGGTGTTCCACCAGGCTAACCCACCAAGGTGCAAAATTGTAGTGGAGGAGAAAGTGGATGAGGTAGTGGAGTGGATGGCACGCTCATCTCAGTCTCAGCCGGATGATCTGCTGTCATCTGCTGATACAGTATCCATATGTAGCCAGGGGTCAGACTCAGAGCGTTCCTCCTGCTCCACCATTCCGCTCCAGCAAAGCCCCTCATTTTCGTACGCAATTTGTACGCTCATGTGTTCGTGTTCACATAAGTTGCGTACATTTTAAAACTGTACGTTCATTATTAACACCACATAACATATGATTTGTACGCAGATTCGCCGAATAGATTCGTAGAATATACGAATCTTATGAAAAGTTTGCCGAATGTTCGGCGAAGCGAATTTTGGATGATTCGCTCATCTCTAATTAATAATTTTGACCGATGTCTGCCGAAAAATGGATTAGGCCGGTTGGATTTTCTTGCCGGTTGGTCATTCAGAACTGGTTGTTGGTTACTAATGACTGTTCCTGATGAGATGGGAAGGGCAAAGTTGAGACATTTTCTTCTAGTGCCCTCATATATGAGGAGCTTTTGACTTGTGTGGCCAAACCTTCCATGGTGAGGTGGCCACGTAGACTCTTAATGGTGGCTTCCCCAACCTCCAGGTCCAGCTTCCTCTACTCAGATCTTGTAAATCTATGAGGCCAAGGCTCTTCTGAATGTGAGGATCCTTTGATGATTTCTCCTCCCGGGGTTGGATTCTTCTCGGCTTCTCCTTAGAACTGCAGACGGTGTGATGCTAATTTGTCTCTTCATGAAAGGAGTACAAGGCAGCTGAAAAATAAAACAATTTGCTAAATATAGAGCTGTCTAATTTATCAAGGCGCTATTCAGAAAGCTTCAGTCATAATGAATCGGAGCTAATGTCTCCAACTGCAGTTTACTGATTGAAGGTTCGGCCCATTTACTGCTGCTCCTTGGGGAGGATTTAACTATGTCAGCACCAAGTCCTGAGCGCCTTACCATTAATGGGTGAAGGGACAAATTGTCTTCTTCCTGGGTATGTTTGGGAATTCACCATTGATGAGGCTTCTATTGTTTCATGTGTTCAATCCATGATCCCGAAACACGCATTTATGATGTCATCTCCACCAATCTGTTGTCAGTCAGTATGTATGATGTCATTATGGGTATGGTGATCTCCACTGATCTGGTGTTAGTTGGGATGTATGATGTCATGGTGGGTGTGCCAGTCTCTATTGATCTGATGTCACTTGAGTGACATCATATGTATGATGTAATTATAGGTGTGGTCATTACCAGTGATCTGGCATCAGCCATATGTGTGATGTCATCATGGGTGCGGTCATCTCCATTGATTTGGTTCCAGGAGGCACTCTGACGGGAGTCAGAATGTGTGATGACTAGAGATGAGTGAGTAGTGTTCGATCGAGCCGGTATTCGATCGAATACTACGCTATTCGGCATACTCGATTTCAATCGAGTATAACGGCGATGGCGCACTTAGAATTCGTTTCCCCTCCCACCTTCCCTGGCGCTCTTTTTCCACCAATCACCATGCAGGGGGGGTATGACAGGCCCGCGGAGCACGCTGGCAGCGCGAAAACGGCGTCTACATGGATTGGCTGGAAAAACCACGTGACCTCGAATATTAAAAACTCAGCTCTTCCTGCTCGTTCGCATATGCTGCGTGAACTTAGTCAGGGACAGAGGCTGGAGAAGGGAGAGATAGGTTTTAGCTGTTGGACAGGCAGGAGCGTGATTAAAAGCCCTTATCAGGGCTACTATAGTGCAGTACAGTGATAGCTTTACTACCATATACACTCTGCAGAGAACGGCTGCTGTATTCAGGGATAGCTGCTGGAGTAGGGACAGAGAGAGGCATTAGTGGTGTATTAGGTGCTCTGCTACATACCAAACTATATTTGGCACTACTGTTCTGCGTTCTTTTTGGCCGCAAAACCCTGTTATATACCTAGTGTGTATATGCACCATCTGATCTTCTGGCAGTATACGGCTGTGTACTTTTTTTTTTTTTAAATACAGTTTATTTGGCTCTAGTGTTCTGGGTTCTGTGTGCCTGCAATACCCTTTTTGTATACCAGGTGTAAATACCCACCGTCTGACCTGTTAGTACACGGCTGTGTACCTAGAAATAAAAAAAAAAAGGCCTTTTCTTTGTCAACTGTACTGAGCGTTCTGCGTGCTTGCAAAATTATTTTATATACGTGGTGTTAATACACACCGTCTGACCTGTTAGTACACGGCTGTGTACCTAGAAATATTAAAAAAAAAGGCCTTTTCTTTGTCTACTGTACTGAGCGTTCTGCGTGCTTGCAAAATTATTTTATATACGTGGTGTTAATACACACCGTCTGACCTGTTAGTACACGGCTGTGTACCTAGAAATATAAAAAAAAAGGCCTTTTCTTTGTCTACTGTACTGAGCGTTCTGCGTGCTTGCAAAAGTATTTTATATACGTGGTGTTAATACACACCGTCTGACCTGTTAGTACACGGCTGTGTACCTAGAAATATTAAAAAACTAGGCCTTTTCTTTGGCACCTGTACTGTGCGTTCTGCGTGCTTGCAAAATTATTTTATATACGTGGTGTTAATACACACCGTCTGACCTGTTAGTACACGGCTGTGTACCTAGAAATATAAAAAAAAGGCCTTTTCTTTGTCTACTATACTGAGCGTTCTGCGTGCTTGCAAAATTATTTTATATACGTGGTGTTAATACACACCGTCTGACCTGTTAGTACACGGCTGTGTACCTAGAAATATTAAAAAAAAGGCCTTTTCTTTGTCTACTGTACTGTGCGTTCTGCGTGCTTGCAAAAGTATTTTATATACGTGGTGTTAATACACACCGTCTGACCTGTTAGTACACGGCTGTGTACCTAGAAATATTAAAAAAAAGGCCTTTTCTTTGGCACCTGTACTGTGCGTTCTGCGTGCTTGCAAAAGTATTTTATATACGTGGTGTTAATACACACCGTCTGACCTGTTAGTACACGGCTGTGTACCTAGAAATATAAAAAAAAAGGCCTTTTCTTTGTCTACTGTACTGAGCGTTCTGCGTGCTTGCAAAATTATTTTATATACGTGGTGTTAATACACACCGTCTGACCTGTTAGTACACGGCTGTGTACCTAGAAATATAAAAAAAAAGGCCTTTTCTTTGTCTACTGTACTGTGCGTTCTGCGTGCTTGCAAAAGTATTTTATATACGTGGTGTTAATACACACCGTCTGACCTGTTAGTACACGGCTGTGTACCTAGAAATATTAAAAAAAAAGGCCTTTTCTTTGGCACCTGTACTGTGCGTTCTGCGTGCTTGCAAAATTATTTTATATACGTGGTGTTAATACACACCGTCTGACCTGTTAGTACACGGCTGTGTACCTAGAAATATTAAAAAAAAAGGCCTTTTCTTTGTCTACTGTACTGAGCGTTCTGCGTGCTTGCAAAAGTATTTTATATACGTGGTGTTAATACACACCGTCTGACCTGTTAGTACACGGCTGTGTACCTAGAAATATTAAAAAAAAGGCCTTTTCTTTGTCTACTGTACTGAGCGTTCTGCGTGCTTGCAAAATTATTTTATATACGTGGTGTTAATACACACCGTCTGACCTGTTAGTACACGGCTGTGTACCTAGAAATATAAAAAAACTAGGCCTTTTCTTTGGCACCTGTACTGTGCGTTCTGCGTGCTTGCAAAAGTATTTTATATACGTGGTGTTAATACACACCGTCTGAACTGGTAGTATACGGCTGTGAAGGCAAAATATTGTAACCAAAAAAAAAAATGCGTAGGGCTAGCGGAATCGGACGAGGACGGGGGCGCGGAAATGCTGTTGGGGGCCTTGTTGAAGCCAGTGGGGATACAATGCGTGCTGGTGAGGGGCAGCCAGGATCCCACTCATCCAGAATCCCTGCCTTTATGGGACAGTTAAGCAGGGGGCGGGTTACACCGCTGTTGAGGCCTGAGCAGGTTGAACAGGTGGTGCAATGGATAGCCGATAGCGCTTCCACACAGTTGTCCACCAGCCAGTCATCCACACAGTCTCACTCTGACCCTCCTTCCTCCACACCTGGCCAACAGAGTCATCCCACCATTGACCCCTCCCAGGAGCTCTTTTCGGGTCCTTTTTCAGATGTGCCGGAAGAATCCCAGGAGCTAGCAGAGGAATTTGTTTGTAGTGATGCCCAAACACTTGAGTATTCGCCATCTCCTGCTGATGTGGACCCTGAACCAGCATCTGTTATCATGAGCGATGATGATGATGAGACGCAGTTGCCATCAAGGGAGGCTGTTGGAATGTCCAGTGGGCAGGAGGAGGAGCAGAGTGAGGAAGTGGAAGAGGAGGTGGTGGATGACGAAATGACCGACCCCACTTGGCCAGGGGTGATGTCCAGCGGGGAAAGCAGTGGAGAGGTGGTGGTCTGCGCAGCACCGAAAAAGGCAGCAAGAGGCAGAGGGATGTCCAGGCAGAGGGATGTCCACAGGCAGAGGGATGTCCACAGGCAGAGGACAGTCCAGACAGAGAAGTGAGGCCACAGCCAGCAGGGCCGAAGCTGTTCCCGGCAGCAGGCAGTCGCGCGAAGCTCCCCCATCGAGGCCTCGTACTTCTGTGGTGTGGAGATTTTTTAATGTTTGTGCGGATGACAAACTGAGCGCGGTTTGCACACTCTGCCACTCAAAACTGAGTAGGGGCTCTGAGAAGAGCAATATGACCACCTCAGGCATGCGGCGTCACTTGGAAGTCAAGCACTGGGCTGAGTGGGAGAGAGCAAACGCAATACAACCTGCGCAAGGTCTTCCTGCCACTGCCTCTTCCCCTTTGTTGTGTGCTGCCACTGCGGTCCAGACCTCCAGCCAGGACACCTCCACATCTGCCTCTGCCTCGGCTACTTTGGGGCCTTCTCCTTCAGCCTCCCCTTCCCCCGCATCTTCGCCTGCACCTTCACACTCCTCGTCCCATCAACTGTCCATCTCGCAGGCGTTCGACCGCAGGCGGAAGTACGCCTCGAGTCACCCCCAAGCCCAAGCCTTAAACTGCCACATCTCCAAACTGCTGGCCCTGGAGATGTTGCCGTTTAGGCTTGTGGAGACGCAGGCCTTCCGCGACCTGATGGCGGCTGCCGCACCTCGCTATTCCGTCCCCAGCCGCCACTACTTTTCCCGGAGTGCCGTCCCCGCCCTGCACCAGCACGTGTCGCGTAACATCAGGCGGGCCCTGAGGTACGCAGTCAGCGCAAAGGTCCACTTGACCACCGACTCGTGGACAAGCGCTTGCGGCCAGGGACGATACATCTCTTTGACGGCACACTGGGTGAATGTTGTGGAAGCGGGGACGGGGTCGCAAACAGAGACGGCCTACCTACCACCCCCGCCCAAGATTGCCAGCACGGGTTCTGATAAACCCCCCTCCTCTTCCTCCTCCTCCTCCTCTGCCTTAACATCGCCCTCAGCCGCTAGCTGGAAGCGTTGCAGCACTGGCGCGGGGAGACGTCAGCAGGCGGTGCTTAAGCTCATCAGCTTGGGCGACAGGAAGCACAGCGCCCCAGAGGTGAGGGACGCCATATTGCAGCAGACGGAGATGTGGCTGTCGCCGCTGCAGCTAGGACCAGGCATGGTCGTGTGCGATAACGGCCGTAACCTGGTGGCGGCTCTGGAGCTTGCCGAACTCAATCACGTACCATGCCTGGCCCACGTTTTTAATCTGGTAGTCCAAAAATTTCTAAAGACTTACCCCAACCTGGCAGAGCTACTGGTGAAAGTGCGGCGCTTGTGCGCTCACTTTCGGAAGTCAACTGTAGCTGCTGCTAGCTTAAAAAAACTCCAGCAACGCCTCCATTTGCCTCAACATCGGCTGTTGTGCGACCTGCCGACTCGCTGGAATTCCACCTATTCCATGTTGGCCAGGGTGTGTGAGCAGCAGAGAGCATTGATGGAGTACCAGATTATGAATCCACGCGTGCCTCCAACTCAGCTCCCTCAGTTTGCCAACCACGAGTGGCCATGGATGGCAGACATATGCGATGTACTGCGTATCTTTGAGGAGTCCACCAAGAAGGTCAGCAGCGAGGACGCTATAGTGAGCGTAACCATCCCGCTCCTATGCGTCCTTAAAGAATCGCTCATCGCAATAAGGGAGAACGCATTGCACGCAGAGGAGACGGGGTAGGAGGAGACGCAACGGAGCTACACAGTCAGACCACACTTTTGTCTGCTTCTCGGTGGCAGTTGCAGGAGGAGGAGGAGGATGAGGAGGAGGAGGACGACGTGGAGGTGGCTGTGGAAGAGGAGGAGGATGCTGGCGGCGAGGGTAGCAGTCAGGCTGTGTGCGTCCCATTGGTTCAGCGCGGATGGGGCGGAGAGGAGGCGGAAGGAAGAGGAGGAAATGGCAAGTGATCCTTCTGGTGGGGGCAGTGACGTCATGCCTATTCAGAGTCTGGCACACATGGCTGACTTCATGCTGGGCTGCTTTTCCCGGGACACACGTGTTGTCCGGATAGTGGAGAACAAACTGTACTGGGTCTTCGCACTCCTGGACCCCCGGTATAAAGATAACGTCTCCTCTTTTATTCCGGTAGAGGAGAGGACGAATCGATTGCTGGAATACCAGAGGGAACTCGTGCAGAACATGATGGAGATTTTCCCACCCACCATCGCTGGCGGCAGAGAGGAGAGGGTCTCCCAGAGTCCCACAACATCGATCAGGCCCACAGCCACCAGGGGAACACTCTCCAAGGTGTGGGACACGTTCATGGCACCCCCTCGTGCAACTTCCATCACTGCGGGGCCCGCTATCAGCAGGAGGGACAAGTATCGGCGGATGTTGCGGGAGTACCTGGCAGACCGTACCCCTGTCCTCCCCGATCCCTCGGCGTCCTACACTTACTGGGTCTCCAAGTTGGACACGTGGCTGGAACTGTCCCTGTACGCCTTGGAGGTGCTTGCCTGCCCTGCCGCCAGCGTGCTATCAGAAAGGGTGTTCAGCGCAGCCGGGGGCATTATAACCGATAAGCGCAGCCGCCTGTCAACCGACAGTGCCGACAGGCTGACGCTAATCAAAATGAACAGCAAGTGGATTGACCCGGACTTTGCTTCTCCAACAGTGGAAAGCAGCCAAAAGTGAAGTGCCATCTGTATGAAGTGCCATTTCCTCCTCCACCTCCTCCTCCTTAACCGCCGTAGAATTGCTCCGTAAAATAAAAAAATATATATATTTATGGCTCACCTCTTGGGCCTACAAACAATTTTTAAGAGGTCTCACCTCTTGGGCCTACAAACAATTTTTAAGAGGTCTCACCTCTTTAGCCTCCACATAATTTTTAAGAGGTCTCACCTCTTGGGCCTACAAACAATTTTTCTCATGGCTCACCTCTTGGGCCTACAAACAATTTTTAAGAGGTCTCACCTCTTGGGCCTACAAACAATTTTTCTCATGGCTCACCTCTTGGGCCTACAAACAATTTTTAAGAGGTCTCACCTCTTGGGCCTACAAACAATTTTTCTCATGGCTCACCTCTTGGGCCTACAAACAATTTTTAAGAGGTCTCACCTCTGGGCCTACAAACAATTTTTATTATGGCTCACCTCTTGGGCCTTAATACAATTGTTAAGAGGTCTCACCTCTTGGGCCTGCAAACAATTTTTAAGACGTCTCACCTCTTTGGCCTCCACATAATTTTTTAAGAGGTCTCACCTCTTGGGCCTACAAACAATTTTTCTCAGACGTCTCACCTTCTTGGGCCTCCACAACAATTTTTAAGAGGTCTCACCTCTTGGCCTCCACATAATTTTTAAGAGGCTCACCTCTTGGGCCTACAAACAATTTTTAAGGATCTCACCTCTTGGCCTCCACATTAAGGTCCTCTTGGGCCTACAAACAATTTTCCAGGTCTC
Organism: Rhinella marina; assembly: GCA_900303285.1. NCBI lineage: Eukaryota > Metazoa > Chordata > Amphibia > Anura > Bufonidae > Rhinella > Rhinella marina. The sequence goes on from ONZH01014738.1 coordinate 13,452, forward strand.
ACCTCTTGGGCCTACAAACAATTTTTCTCATGGCTCACCTCTTGGGCCTACAAACAATTTTTAAGAGGTCTCACCTCTTGGGCCTCCACATAATTTTTAAGAGGTCTCACCTCTTGGGCCTACAAACAATTTTTAAGAGGTCTCACCTCTTGGGCCTCCACAATAATTTTTAAGAGGTCTCACCTCTTGGGCCTACAAACAATTTTTCTCATGGCTCACCTCTTGGGCCTACAAACAATTTTTATTATGGCCACCTCTGGGCCTTAATACAATTTTTAAGAGGTCTTCACCTCTTGGGCCTACAAACAATTTTTCTCATGGCTCACCTCTTGGGCCTACAAACAATTTTTAAGAGGTCTCACCTCTTGGGCCTACAAATAATTTTATTATGGCTCACCTCTTTGGCCTTAATACAATTTTTAAGAGGTCTCACCTCTTTGGCCTCCACTTAATTTTTTCGAGGGCCTCACCTCTTGGGCCTCCATATAATTTTTTCGAGGGCTCACCTCAAGCTAACTTTGCGCACTCATTAAAATATTTTCACAACAAGGACCTAAGAGCCCTCGATGGGAGAGCTTTGTGTGGGGGCCTGTTATAGGGAAGAGATGCGGCCCTGCGGGCTCTAGCCTGCCTTCTCCATGAGCCTCTGGCCAGCCCACGGCCTCTTCCTGCCTTTTGCGGTCCTACGCATCCCTCAACATCCCCACTGCTTTACCTGCTAGACATGACACTGGGCCAGGTCGGGTCACTGACTTCGTCATACTCAACCACCTCCTCTTACACTGCCTCACTTTGCTCCAACAGCCTCCCTTGCTGGCAACTGTGTCTCATCATCGTCCCTAATCATTTTACACTTTAGTGCCCGTTCCACACCACCATCAGCTAGAGATGGAGCTTGCTCCAGTGTTTGGGCATCAGAACAAACAAAATCCTCAGATAGCTCCTGCGATTCTTGCATGGGTGGGAACACTGGGTTGATAACATTGGGCAGGGTGGGAGGAAGGAGGGTCAGAGTGAGGTCCCTGCAGTTTCTGCAGGCTATCGACGAGACTGGACTTTGTGGACTTGACTGGGTGGTGGACAGATTTAAAAGGAGAATCTAGAAGGAGAAGGAGGGGTTTGCCGAGCTGTCTGTAAGGGTTGCGGAAATCCAGACAGAACCAAGGCCCAAAACTTGGGTGGGGGTAGCAGGTTTGCCCGTCCCCGCCTCCACAACATTCACCCAGTGTGCCGTCAGGGAGATGTAGCATCCCCGGCCTCAAACCAAAGTGTTGGTGGTCAAATGGCCTTTTGCAGTAACCGTGTTACTCGGGCGTGGATGATGTTTTGGGACATGTGCCTGGGCAAGGCAGGGATGGCACAGAGGGAAAAATAGTGATGGCTTGATTGCTTTCCCCCTTGCCTATGCCATCTGTGGTTGTCATAGGCAACGTGATTTTAAGGGGTGCAGAATTTTATCTTCTTTTTTGTCTAGTTTGGCTTGGGGTCCATGGCAATGTAGAGGAAAGAAGGTTTCCTTGTATGGTCTCACTTTACAGAGAGGTTGCATTGTCTTTGGAGTGTATTGTTGAGAGGCTGTGATAGTGGCGTAATAGTGCGACTTGGGCGCGTTATATGCACCCAGACATGCTTCCCCTGCTGTCCCAGTTGCATTCCAGCAGTGTTGGCATCCTTTTCTGAGGTTTCAGGGTGGACTTGGTGACCTCCAAGTGGTCGAATTGAGATTTCCAAGTGGCGAGCATTTTTTTCCCATAGACTTTAATGGGATTCGATATTCGGTCGAATAGTCGAATATCGCGGTCTATTCGAATCGAATTTCGAACTTTCGAATATTTCACTACTCGCTCATCTCTAGTGATGTCATTTTGGGTATGTGCTCTGGTGTCAGTAAGTGTGATGTCATCCATCATGGGTGCGGTCATCTCCATTGATCTGGTGTCATTTAGGATGTGTGTTGTCATTGTGGGTGTGGTCATTGCCATTCATTTGGTGTCAGTCAGTATGTGTGATATCATTGTGGGTGTGGTCATCCACATTGATTTGGTGTCAGTATGTGTGATGCCATTGTGGGTGTGGTTATCACCATTGATCTGTTGTCAGTATGTGTGATGTCATTGAGGGTGTGGTCATCACCATTGATCTGGTGTCAGTTCGGATGTGTGATGTCATTGTGGGAGCTGTCATCTCCATTGATTTGGTGTCAGTATGTGTGATGTCATTGTGGGTGTGGTCATTTTCATTGATCTGATGTCAGTATGTTTGATGTACACAGCTTCTGTCCATGGCACACAGGACACACTTGTAGATGGTCAGCTCCTATTCTTTGCTCGAGCTCACATGTAAAATCAATGGCTGTCGGAGATTGCTTTGTTTTCCTGCATCGATTCTATGACCTCATCCAGAGCCGGCGACCCGGCAGCCATCGCACCGCAAAGTATTCAAAGAGTCCTGTAACCGATGGCAACCGGATATTATACAGTGTAACCAGAGGTTATACACTGTTCTGTAACCCATAGCAACTAGATATCATAGTGTCCTATCACCCATAGCAACCAGAAGGTATACAGTGTTCTATCACCCATAGCAACCAGATATTACAGCGTTCTATCACCCATGGTAACCAGATGGTATACAGTGTTCTATCACTCATAGCAACCAGTGTTCTATCACCAGTAGTAACCAGATGGCATACAGTGTTTTATCACCCATAGCAACCAGATATTATAGGGTTCTATCACCCATAGCAACCACATGGTATTCAGTGTTCTATCACCCATGACAACCAGTTATTACCATGTTCTATCACTCAGAACACTGTAATATCTAGTTGCTATATCATCCATAGCAACCAGATTTTATAGCGTTCTATTGCACATGGCAACCAGATGCTATACAGTACTCTATCACCATAGCAACCAAATATTATACAATGTTCTATCACCCATGGCAACCGGATTTTTACAATGTTCTATCACCCATGGCAACCAGATATTGCAGTGTTCTATCACCCATGGCAACCAGATGGTATACAGTGTTCTTTAACAATATCAGTGACATACCATGTCTGTAATTACCAGATACCAAACCTCACCCCTAATATCTCTATAAAGACCCCCCCAGTAATGTAGCGGTACACACTTTGCTCCAACATGGCGGTGAGTCAGATTGGTGTGGGAGCTGTGATGGCATCACCCAGCTTTCCCAAAATCAGATGCACCTACAAGACGGCTATAATAATTGCCTTTGGTTTTGTCAGGGATGGCGTGGTCTCCCTGATGGAGCAGCGGTCTGAGATAATATTTAGCGGAGCGGGGCCCTGCAGCGAGCGGCGGAGCTGGAGAACATCTTCTGCAGGAGCACACAGCCATTTACAATCCACTTAGCTCTGCTGCTTCTAAAGGTCCGCCGTACTCAGCATGAAGAATTTCCTATCCTAACCGCCAATGGCCACCTCCATCTAAATGACAAAGAGCAGAGATCAAAGTCACGAAACGCTCCGGCGTAAATGGATACAGTGAATATGTATTTATGGCGTGGCCCGGGGGAACGTCTGCACCAGTCATAAAGGGAGAACCTGTGAACGGACCTGAATAATACATCAGTACACTGTCACCACTTTATAAACCACGAGAAGTGAGGAAATTACCGAAAAATCTAATGACAATATTCTGTCCCTTTAATTCTGCCCCTAAGGCCAGTGGTGCCCGGTATATAACCCCGCTATATCATAGCTGACGTAAGCTGCGTCATCCGTCCTTCTGAACCGGGCACACCAAATGGTTCCTGCCACAGCACACCAAGTACTGCAAACCAGTGCCAGGCGCAGTGCCCACAGAACAATGCCAGCTGCAGTGTCCACAGAACAGTGCCAGCTGCAGTGCCCACAGAACAATGCCAGCAGCGGTGCCCACAGAACAGTGCCAGCAGCGGTGCCCACAGAACAGTGCCAGCTGCAATGTCCACAGAACAGTGCCAGCCACAGTGCCCACAGAACAATGCCAGCAGCGGTGCCCACAGAATAGTGCCAGCCACAGTGCCCACAGAATAGTGCCAGCAGCGGTGCCCACAGAACAGTGCCAGCCGCAGTGCCCCACAGAACAGTGCCCGCAGAACAGTGCCCGCAGAACAGTGCCCACAGAACAGTGCCAGCCGCCAGTGCCCACAGAACAGTGCCAGCCGCAGTGTCCACAAAACAGTGCCAGCCGCAGTGCCCACAGAACAGTGCCAGCCGCAGTGCCCACAGAACAGTGCCAGCCGCAGTGCCTACAGAACGGTGCCAGCCGCAGTGCCTACAGAACGGTGCCAGCCGCAGTGCCTACAGAACGGTGCCAGCCGCAGTGCCCACAGAACGGTGCCAGCCGCAGTGCCCACAGAACGGTGCCATCCGCAGTGCCCACAGAACGGTGCCAGCCGCAGTGCCCACAGAACGGTGCCAGCCGCAGTGCCCACAGAACGGTGCCAGCCTCAGTGCCCACAGAAGAGTGCCAGGCACAGTGCCCACAGAACAGTGCCAGCCGCAGTGCCCACAGAAGATGCCAGCAGCGTGCCCACAGAAAATGCCAGCCGGTGCCCACAGAACAGTGCAGCCGCAGTGCCCACAGAACAGGGCAGCCGCAGTGCCCACAGAACATTGCCAGCCGCAGTGGCCGCAGAACATTGCCAGCCGCAGTGTCGCAGAACGGTGCCAGCCCGCAGTGCCCGCAGAACAGTGCCAGCCGCAGTGCCCGCAGAACAATGCCAGCCGCAGTGTCCGCAGAACAAGTGCCAAGCCGCAGTGCCCCGCAGAACAGTGCCAGCCGCAGTGCCGCGCAGAACAGTGCCAGCAGAACAGTGCCAGCCCGCAGTGTCCGCAGACACGGTGCCAGCCGCAGTGCCCCGCAGAACGGCTGCCCAGCCGCGGTGCCCGCAAAACAGTGTCAGCCGCAGTGTCCGCAGAACAGTGCCAGCCGCAGTGCCCGCAGAACACGTTCCAGCCGCAGTGCCAGCAGAACAGTGCCCAGCCGCAGTGCCCGCAGAACAGTGCCAGCCGCAGTGCCCGCAGAAACAGTGCAGCCGCAGTGCCCGCAAAACAGTGTCAGCCGCAGTGTCCGCAGAACAGGCCCATGCCGCAGTGCCCGCAGTGCCGCAGAACAGTGCCAGCCGCAGTGCCCGCAGAAACAGTGCCAGCCGCGTGCCCGCAAAACAGTGTCAGCCGCAGTGCCCGCAGAACAGTGCCAGCGCAGTGCCCGCAGAACAGTGTGCCGCAGTGCCGCAGTGCGCAGTGCCAGAACATTGCAGCCGCAGTGCCCGCAGAACAGTGCCAGTGCCGCAGTGCCGCAGAACAATGCCAGCCGCAGTGTCCGCAAACGTGCCCGCAAAACAGTGTCAGCCGTGTCCGCAGAACAGTGCCTGCCGCAGTGCCCGCAGAACAGTGCCAGCAGAGACAGTGCCAGCAGCAGTCCAAATGTCCGCAGAACGGTGCAGCCGCGGTGCCCGCAGACGGTGCCAGCCGCGGTGCCCGCAGAACGGTGCCAGCGCGGTGCCAGCCAGCGGTGCCCGCAGATGCCGCGGTGCCCACAGAACGTGCCAGCGGTGCCGCGGTGCCAGCCGCGGTGCCACAGAACGGTGCCAGCGCGGTGCCAACGGTGCCAGCCGCGGTGCCCACAGAACGGTGCCAGCGCGGTGCCCGAACGTGCCAGCCGCAGTGCCCACAGAACGGTGCCAGCCGCAGTGCCCACAGAAGAGTGCCAGGCACAGTGCCCACAAAACAGTGCCAGCCGCAGTGTCCGCAGAACATTGTCATCATAAAAACAGCAGTTCTAGTTCCACCATGATAGAGCTGACCAGAATTTGTGGGGTATGCTAGCTGCTACAGCTGTCATACTGAACTATACTGTTCTACTGTTCTGCTATGGCGGCAGTATCATTGTTGTTATGGGGCACTGTGGCTGTCACATTGATTAGGGTGGTGTAGCAGTCACTGTTATGGGGCACTGTGGCTGTCACATTGATTAGGGTGGTGTAGCAGTCACTGTTATGGAGGTACTGTGGCTGTCACATTGATTAGGGTGGTGTAGCAGTCACTGTTATGGGGCACTGTGGCTGTCACATTGATAAGGTGGTGTGGCAGTCACTGTTATGGAGGTACTGTGGCTGTCACATTGATTAGGGTGGTGTAGCAGTCACTGTTATGGAGGCACTGTGGCTGTCACATTGATTAGGGTGGTGTAGCAGTCACTATTATGGAGGTACTGTGGCTGTCACATTGATTAGGGTGGTGTAGCAGTCACTGTTATGGAGGTACTGTGGCTGTCACATTGATTAGGGTGGTGTAGCAGTCACTGTTATGGAGGTACTGTGGCTGTCACATTGATTAGGGTGGTGTAGCAGTCACTGTTATGGAGGTACTGGTGGCTGTCACATTGATTAGGGTGGTGTAAGCAGTCACTGTTATGGAGGTACTGTGGCTGTCACATTGATTAGGGTGGTGTAGCAGTGACTGTTATGGGGCACTGTGGCTGTCACATTGATTAGGGTGGTGTAGCAGTCACTGTTATGGGCACTGGCTGTCAATTGATAGGGGCTTGCAGTCACTGTTATGGCACTGTGCTGTCACATTGATTAGGGTGGTGTAGCAGTCACTGTTATGGAGTACTGTGGCTGTCACATTGATTAGGGTGGTGTAGCAGTCACTGTTATGGACTGTGGCTGTCACATTGATTAGGGTGGATGTAGCAGTCACTGTTATGAGGCACTGTGGCTGTCACATTGATTAGGGTGGTGTAGCAGTCACTGTTATGGGGCACTGTGGCTGTCACATTGATTAGGGTGGTGTAGCAGTCACTGTTATTGGGGCACTGTGGCTGTCACATTGATTAGGGTGGTGTAGCAGTCACTGTTATGGAGGCACTGTGGCTGTCACATTGATTAGGGTGGTGTAGCAGTCACTGTTATGGGGCACTGTGGCTGTCACATTGATTAGGGTGGTGTAGCAGTCACTGTTATGGGGCACTGTGGCTGTCACATTGATTAGGGTGGTGTAGCAGTCACTGTTATGGAGGCACTGTGGCTGTCACATTGATTAGGGTGGTGTAGCAGTCACTGTTATGGGGCACTGTGGGCTGTCACATTGATTAGGGTGGTGTAGCAGTCACTGTTATGGAGGCACTGTGGCTGTCACATGATTAGGGTGGTGTAGCAGTCACTGTTATGAGGCACTGTGGCTGTCACATTGATTAGGGTGGTGTAGCAGTCACTGTTATGGAGGCACTGTGACTGTCACATTGATTAGGGTGGTGTAGCAGTCACTGTTATGGGGCACTGTGGCTGTCACATTGATTAGGGTGGTCACTGTTATTGGCAGACTGTGGCTGTCACATTGATTAGGGTGGTGTAGCAGTCACTGTTATGGGGCACTGTGGCTGTCACATTGATTAGGGTGGTGTAGCAGTCACTGTTATGGGGCACTGTGGCTGTCACATTGATTAGGGTGGTGTAGCAGTCACTGTTATGGGGCACTGTGGCTGTCACATTGATTAGGGTGGTGTAGCAGTCACTGTTATGGGGCACTGTGGCCACCTCCATGTCAGCTCCCCCGGCTGGTGCTGCGAATCATCTGATGTTTCTTGTAGCTGAGGCTCGGGAGCAGATTGGGCCGGGTATCGATCTGGCGTGTTTATTTATGAATGCAGTACAGCTGTACCGCAGTAATTAGCACGTCTCCTGCCATCCGCTGCCGCTCTTCTTCTGTCTCTCTCACTCTCTGGCCACAAGTTTAATGACATCAAGAAAGCGTGAAAATGGGTTTATTTCCCGTAAACAAGAGTCGTCTCATTTTATGGGTGAAGGGAAGCGTCGAGGAGCAGCTGTGCCCGGCGAAGAGGCTCCATTCATCACGGGGGCGAGGGAACTGCTCAATACCACACCATATAAATGATCTGCAGGGACCAACCAGATAGAGGTAGCTTAAAGGGTTTCTCTGCTCAGGATCCTCATCTCATTACAAAGAGAGTCTCTAACTCTGGAGGACCTGCCCTGTCCTGCATGTAAATGGATATCCTGTCATGCTTTATCTCCCCTGTGGGGGGCGCTGCAGGAAGAGGGGCTTTGTGAGTGGCTTATTTTTGAGGGACAACTTATTCCAGGAGGGATTTGGCATTGCTTTGGGGGGGGGGGCATGGTGGCTGTCTCTGTGATGGGGTACTGTGGGTGCTGTCCATGAAATATGGGCTGGGCAGGACCTGCACTGCAAAGACAACCCAATCATTTTGATGTAATACTTTATTTCCCCTTTGGAGGCGCTGCAGGAAAACTGAACACTTACTCCCAAAAATTACAGCTGATCATTGGAGGTCCTAGAAGTGGAACACTTAGAGATCCTTCTAAGAATGGATTGTCCAAAGCGGAGAACCCCTTTAAGTGGTTTGTGCTCACGAGATCCAAGAAGGGAGTCCCATAAGACCAGTGGCCACTGCTCTATGACCAAGAGGGTGCCATCATCCACAGTCTTTTTTGTTAAAACGGTGTCATTAAGGGGTTAAAGGTGTTCATACTGATCTGTAATCCTAACCAAACCAACATCACTGGATGCTCCCTATGGTCGTTACCACTGAGGGCATCCAGGGATGATGGGCAGATGCTAAGATGTCCTCAAATTTCTGCCACCCTGAATCCCTGAGTCCTCCAGTAGTTGACTGCATTATTAAAAACACCATTTGCAAAAATAAGTGCACCCTGGCACACGCTCCTCTCCATCTCCCCCAGCAAAAGCTCCACGTGTTTCACGTCTACTGAATCCCAGAAATGAAGATGTGTGTGAATTTATTACGCCAAGTCTAATTGCTGAAAACTTTGTAGAAATCGTTTAATTAGGGCCGCGCCAATTTAATTTTCATCATTAAATTTTCATTCGGATGGCAGGAGTATCACAGTGGATTCCGATAACTGGCGGAGAGAAGCCCAGGATTGATTTTACAACTTCCCTTTTCTTGATGTCATAGAGTCTTCTCAGAGAAGAAGCAGTGGAAAACCAGAACCAGCATCTAACCAAAGTAAAGGTGGACACCATTTTGCCTGTTGGTAGCATTCAAAAAATCAAAACAGAGCAAGGAGGTGATGACGAGGTGATGACACCTGATGGTCTCAGTATTAACAGAAATGAGTCTTATGTATGAAGTGCTGCTCAGGACAGCACGTGGAGAGCTAGCTCCATGTCTCCTCCCCATGAAACTGTTTGGCTTTTCTTTCCTTATAGAGATGACATGTAGGTCCCACCTTAAAGGAGTTTTATAAACACTGATAACTGATCCAACTCCACTGATCGAAGGGACCATGACGCTTAGGTAAGCTCTGCAGTTTCTTCTTTGGGCTTGATCAGTGGTGTTCCTGATGGTCCGAACCTATCATATAGGGTTCAAAGGTGCTTTGGTCTTCCTTTCCTTCTAGGGATGGCATGTTAGTACTACAATAAATAGCTAATGAGTCCTTAAAGAGATTTTCCAGGACTTAAAAACTGAGAACCGACCCAAGTACTGACACCTCCGGTAATCAAAGAGACCATGATGCTTAGGAAAGCTCTATGGTTTCTTTTTTGGGCCTTGATCAGTGGCAATCCTGATGGAAGACCCGAACATGTAGGGTGCAGAGGTACTATGGCCTTCCTTTTCTTCTACGCATGACATGTAAGTGGTACAGTCAATAGTCAATGAGTCCTTATTTAAACACTGATGACCGATCCAAGTCCTGACACCTCCGGTGATCGAAGGGACCATGACGCCTAGGCAACCTCTACGGTTTCTTCTTTGGGCCTTTAGAAGTGGCAATTCTGATGACCAGACTCTACCACGTAGGTGGATAGGTACTATGGCCTTCCTTCCATTCTAGAGATGGCAAGTAGGTCCTACAGTAGATAGCCAATGAGTCCTTAAAGTGGTTTCCAAGACTAATGACTGAGCGATCCAACTCCCAACACCTCCACTGAATGAAGGGACAATGACACTTAGGCTAGATCTATGGTTTCTTCTTTGGGCCTTGATCAGTAGTGATCTTGACGGAAAGACACATAAGAAGACACCAGAAGTATAAATAGCACATGGGGGCCCTGAGCTTCCTGTTACACATCCTATACACCAGTTGGCAAATCATTGCCCGTCTGTCTACCAGGATGAAACCTTGGGCTAATGGATTTGACTTTTCGTTTTCTAAATTTTTGCCAAGTCATTAGCCGCTGGACAGACATGTTGGTGAACCGGTTGGATCGAGCCAGTCTAATGTGAACAACCTCTATTATTCATATTCAACCTTCCCTAAAAAATTTCAACCCCCACCAACCCCCTCCCTCCATAACATGTGTTTTCTTCTCAAGCGTCCACTTCAGATGCCAAGCCATGCTGACAAAAGGTCGCCGGTGCCCGTCATGTCCTCTCTTATTGTAGAGAGACCTTGAAGTGCCGCCTGCTCCTGTGGCAGCGAATGAGCAAAAACAGCTGCTGTAAGCCGGGTAATTAGCGGGCTCACTTTGAAGGGAAGCAAACAAATGCCAAGAGTGTTATACAATTCGGGTCAGCTGCCCACATGGAGACACGCTCCTCTCTGCTTTGTCCGTACAGTGTGGCGCGGCTTCCCAGGATCTCTATTATGTTGCTTTGTTTTACTACCCCCTCCCCTCCCCCGAATCTCTCATTAATAAGATATTTTTTACGTTTTTATATTCTCAATTATATCTCGTGAATAATTCACCGGCGCGAGTGATTGGATCTGATAGCGCTTCCTGGTGGTGGAATATCAATTGTGCGAACGGCTTTATTAATTAATAAAATACTAATTACCACAAGGGGGGGTATTCCGTAATATTACAATCCCGCTAGTGATTAGACCGCATAAACGGAAGGATCTTGCAGATGTTACTTTTTTAATATTTAGCTTCCAACCTTCTGTTTCTCCAAGGAACCACTAGAAATTAAATGTAGCAATATCAGATCTTGAGGAAATGTTTATGATAATGGGAGCAGAAGGGGGCTCCCCGGTGTACGTACATATCTGAAAATCTGTGGTCGTTAGTAAGGTCCTCCATGTATCTAGGCTTCCCCAGCTCTACAGATCACTCATTTTTAGCACAGGACACAATTTTGTGTCACAGAATTCAGTTTTGTGAGATGGAGTGTTGTTAAGTGAGGGCAGGTGTTAGTCCATATTTCTTGTATGAAACAAAATTTTACTTTGGTAACACAGAACACCATCTCTAAACCTTCTGAATGCACATGTCCAACTGTTCAATGTTTTAGTATTTTTGGCACAACTTGCTGTTCTCTAACAAGGCTACAGCAAAATTCACAACAGGTGTTTGATCCATGAATCGCCCAATAAATTTCCTGGTTCAGTTACAATTGGTATTTACACAGTCCTCCTCATCATGCTGTTCACATTTTGACATCATGAGACCAAGACGACACCTAATAATTAATCAACGGTAACTCGCCATTGCGAGGGTTCAGACGGAAGTGGCCACTAAGCTTAGAGTGTCACAGAGTGTCATCAGCAGGTTGTATCAGAGACTGGAAGAGTCACAGAAAAGCAGAGAAGTGGATGTCCTTTGGCCACATCCCACACTGATGGCCGCTTCACTGTGAACAATGCCCTGTGGAATCAGATGATGAATGCCACACAAGTCCAGGCACATATAAGGGAGGTGAGAGGCACCCAAGTGCCATGTCAGACCTTTCAAAACCCTTTACATCTGCGTGGTCTGCGTGCTAGACAACCTCAAGGGTACCTGACCACAAGCACCATTGTCTTGCATGGGCCAGGGAGCATCTATGCTGGATGAGGGACCAGTGGGCCTCAGTGCTTTTCACTGATGAAAGTCAATTCACACTGAGCAGAGCAGATGATTGCCGCCAACGATATTGGAGACATCAAGGAGAGCGCTCTGCATCAGCCACTGTCACCAGATGAGCCTTTTTTGGTGGTGGTGTTATAGTGTGGGCAGGTGTGTCAGAACTGCCCTACACTTAGTGAATGGTCCAGTGACAAGCCCCTACTACTTGAAGAACATCATTAATCCAGTCATTGTGCCTCTGCCTGAACAACACAGACCTAATTTTATCTTCATGGAGGACAATGTGCCTACTCATCCAGGTCACATCATTAGGGAACGGCTGCTGGAGGCTAGGAGGACCTCAAATGGAGCAGCTGCACTTTCTCCAGACCTGAATCCCATTGAAAACCTATAGAGTCGCCGTGTACAGGCTCGTAACTCTGCACCCCACAACCTCAATGACCTGAGGGCCTCCCTTCAAGAAGAGTGGGATGCCATGCCTCAGCAGACAATAAGACGACTTGTGAACAGCAGGAGACGTCGTTGTCAAGCTGTAATTGATGCTCAAGGCCACTTGACAAGTTATTGAGACACTGACATTTTTGTGGCGGTATACCCAGCACTGGTGTGGGCTTTTGGTTTAATAAATTGTTTGAGATGAGGGAATCATCATTGCTGCGTCTTACTTTCATGATATAATATCACTGGAGCCTGAACTTTTTACGTTGTCCGTAAATTTCCCTACCTTTTTGTGAGTAGTGTATATAGATTTCAGTTTATTCAAACAATTTTTGTGCTGCACAATATACTGATCATAGATGTCACGCCACATGGTTTCTGATATACATATATATATATATATATATATATATATATATATATATATATATGGCATAATGTTATTCAGGCTTCTACAACAGGGATCAGCAACCTCTGGCACTCCAGCTGTTCTGAAACTACAACTCCCAGAATCCTCCTTCTACTACTGTTGGAGTTACAAGAACAGCCGAGTAAGTGTGCACACTGGGAATTGTAGTTTCACAGCAGCTGGAGTGCAGAAGGTTGCTGTTCCCTGTTCTATAGCTTTACAGATCTATTATGTGCAGTACAGAATGCTTTTTGTGACGTGAAATACTATTTTTTGAGATGACATATCATTTTGTGGGAGATAATATTACCTTTATTACACAAAATTGCTGAGTTTAATTTTGTGAGAAAAATTATGTAGTACTCACTTTTTTGACACAAAATATTACTTCTGTTATATATAGATTTCAGTTTATTCGATTTGTTTTCGACAAAACACATTTTGTGCTACACAATATACTGATTATTATAGATTTCTGATCCAGCATATATAATTCATAAATTATATAATCTATTCATGGGAAAAGATCCTGGGACAAAAATGTTATTTGTGACAATTTTGTGGCACAGAGAACAATTTTGCGGCAAAGGGAATAATTTTGTGGTAGAGAATACAAATTTGTGGTACAGAATACAATTTTGCGGTACAGAATACAATTTTGCAGCACAGAGAACAATTTTGCGGCACAGAGAACAATTTTGTGGTACAGAATACAATTTTGTGGTACAGAATACAATTTTTGCAGCACAGAGAACAATTTTGTGTTACAAATGTAATTTTTTGTCACAGAGGCCAAATGAGTGGCACACTGTGATTTTTATGCCACAGAAAACAATTTTGTGAGAGAAATAAATTGTGGGAGCTATCTCACTCCATGGAACAAAAAAAAAAATGAGAAAAATTTCATTTTCTAGAACAAAATTGCTTTTGTGACATAAAATATCACTCTTGGTAAACCAGATTTTGTGCACCATGCATAGATCTCAGTTTATGTAATACACCGTCCATACCTTTCACCCCACATGGGTTTTCAATGATTTGAGGACGGGCGTATGAAGTGATTTTCTGTTATGACGTGAGCCGTGCCGGTGCTGACAGCTCTCCACTCTCCCACTTGTCAGCACCGACTTTGAAAACTTCCACTTTGCTCACTGTGAACTCCACCCAACGTGAAGGAGCAGTTTTGGGTGTAGTGTGAAGAGTGGAATAAACGATCACTCATGATTTATCCTTCTCATGGGACATAATAAGCTCAAAAACAGCTGGAAATTGTCCGGGTGGAGTTAGCCTTTCATTTTCAATATTCTGTCACCGCCCAAGTGTTCTCCCACTAGAAACAAAATCATGTATTTTCATAAAAGTGGACCATTCAATGACATAAAGTTACCAACCTTCCATTACATCATGGGGGCCTGTTATTATGGACGACTGATGACATCATCATTGCTCAGAAGGCGTGGTACAGAAGTCTTCATCATGTCTATGCACTACTGCTGCTTGATTGACCTAGATGATCGTCACCCAATTACAAATTATTTAGAAGGCTAGTACTGTCTTATGATAACATCATCTCTATAAAGAAATGTAATGACCTAACGATGACATCATCATCAGCAGTTATACAGATCCCTACAGATGACGCTACAGAATTGTAATCGCTAGCTGGCAAATTTATTTGTGGCCGCCCATCCCAGGTCTTATTGGGCAAAGTCCTAATATATCAGTAGTCTAGCAATGCTAGTGATCCATGTTATGACCTGGTAATGACATCATCATTGTTATTATGCAGAACATTATGGATGATGGTTGGACAATGTTTAGTTAGTAATGAGATTATCACGACTCATCTTTATGGTCTAGGAGAAGAAAGTGTGTAGAACCCTCCAAAATTAGTTAAACGCACTAATAAAGTATTCTTACCCGACACAATTCAGGTGTAGACATGTCTCATCTCTGGTCGATATGGCTGCTACTCCCTCCTGCTGGACCTCTCAATGTGGCCCAATGATATAGGCAGACGATAATATTAATTTAATTATCCAATTTATGTATCTTTATGACACAGTGATGGCATCATAATGGCCTAGCAATGACATCATCATTACCTAGTAGTTACATCATCTTGACCTAGTAATGACATCATCATGACCTATTAATAAAGTCATCATGCCCTAGTGATGACATCATAATGCCCTAGTAGTGAAATCATTATGACCAAGTAAGGTTGACATCATGACCTAGTGATGACATCTACATGACTTAATAATGAAATCTTCATTACTTGCTGATGACGTCATCTTGCTCTATGATGAAATTATGATCTAGTGATGACATTATCATAGCTAGTGGTGTCTTTTTCATGACCATTTAATGAAATCATTGTGATCTACTGATGATCTAGTGATGACAACTCATCATGACCATGTGATGTGATCGTCAAGATCCTAGCAATGGAATTATTATGACCATGTAACAAAATCATTGTGATCTACTGATGACATAATGGTGACATCTCTGTAGTAAAGTAAAAAAATCACCATGACCAAGTGATATCATCATCATAATCTAGAGATGGAATTGTCAAGACCTAAGGATGACGTCTTCATGGCCTAGTAATGACATCATCGTGGCCTAGTGATGACATCATATTGCCCTAGTAACTAAATCATCATGACCTAGTGGTGGTGTCATCTTAACCAAGCAATGACATCATCATGACCTAGTAGTGAAATCATTACGAACAAGTGTGGTTATCATCATGATCTAGTGAATGGCATCTTCATGACTTGCTGATGACATCATCTTGCTCTATGATGAAATCATGACCTAGTGATGACATTATTATAACAAGTGGTGTCTTTTTCATAACCATTTAAAGAAGAACTCCCACAAAAATTTTATTCTCTGATCTGTTAGAAAGGTGCATGATGTAATCTGTAGTGAACGTAATCTTGTTATCAGAGACTGTATTTGTGAGTTGTCCCCTCTCTTCTAATTGTAGCTGGGTCATGTGACCAACTCCCTGACCTCCAACTGACCCCGGACAGGAAGCCAGTTACTGCTCTATTCATTCCTATGAGGCTGAGAGTGAGGCTCCCATAGGAATGCATAGAGAAATAGACTTCCTGTCCACACATAAGTCTCTGTGTAAGTTGCTGAGTCTGATTGCTGGTCACATGACACAGATGAGAAACATCAGGGAGATATAACTCACAAATACAGCCACTGGTAAGAAAATTACATTCATTACAGATTACATCATGTACATTTCTAGCAGGACATGGAATAGCATTTTTTGCGGGAGTTCTTCTTTAATGAAATTATTGTCATCTACTGATGGTCTAGTGATGACATCTCATCATGACACAGCAATAAAATTACCATGACCAAGTGATGTCATCATGATCATGACCTAGTGATAATGTCTTCATGGCCTAGTACTGAGAACTTCATGAAAGAATGATATTGTTACATGATCTAATGATGACATTATGACCTAGTGATGATGTCATCATGATCTAGTGATGACATCATCGCTCTCATTTCTACAAATGAAAGTCTTCTGTCAGACCCAGTCCTGTGTCATCTTGGAAAATGATTAACTTCCAGGTGGAGCATTAAGAGTGAGGTTCTTTTTCCTCACACACGGAGACGCGGCAGAAGACCTTGTTATGGCTATAATCTGCCGCTTGATTGCATTCCGCACTACTGCAACCAATGGCGGCGTGAAATTGGCTCTGATTTACCACACCAGGGACTCGGCTGAAATTGTGTGCATGAAAATGATTATTCCTGACTCTGATGTGATATGAGAATTTGTCTCCGGGATTGGGTCCGGTGACGGCCAATTTAAAGCCCACGCGAGGCTGAGATTTATGGATCAAATCAAGTTAATTAGGGCGCATCGAGCCTCAAATCAGATAAAGACGTCTTCAGATTTGCGCGGATACGTCGTAGCTGTTTGTCAATAGCATTTGGAAAATTCGATTAGATCCCGGCTCACCTTGAGTCTCCTCATTCAGGGGATTGAGATTAGGCTGAAGATAGTGAAATCACAGCACAGGGAATCGTTAGGTGGATACGTGACCACCACCACAGGACGTCCACCGCGGGGTCAAGGCCGAGGAGAAAGCCGCCAATGTGTACTAATGTGCATCACTGAGGTATGAGGCACTCAAGACCTCACGCCTCACTGATGAAGTATTTTATGTATATGTCCAAAAGGTGGTGTATGTAAGACCTGTCAAGTGTTATACTGTCTGCTGAGCTGTGTATCTAATCCTATCATGTGTGATACTGTCTGCTGAGCTGTGTATCTAATCCTATCATGTGTGATACTGTGTGCTGAGCTCTGTATCTAATCCTATCATGTGTGATACTGTCTGCTGAGCTGTGTATCTAATCCTATCATGTGTGATACTGTGTGCTGAGCTCTGTATCTAATCCTATCCTGTGTGATACAGTCTGCTGAGCTGTGTACCTAATCCTATCCTGTGTGATACTGTCTGCTGAGCTGTGTATCTAATCTTATCCTGTGTCATACTGTCTGCTGAGCTGTGTATCTAATCCTATCCTGTGTGATACAGTCTGCTGAGCTGTGTATCTTATCCTATCCTGTGTGATACTGTCTGCTGAGCTGTGTATCTAATCTTATCCTGTGTGATACTGTCTGCTGAGCTGTGTATCTAATCCTATCCTGTGTGATACAGTCTGCTGAGCTGTGTATCTTATCCTATCCTGTGTGATACAGTCTGCTGAGCTGTGTATGTAATCCTGTCATGTGTGATACAGACTGTTGAACTGTGTATCTAAGCCTGTCCAGTGAGACACTGTCGGCTGTAGTATCACATGCACTATTTATCTGGCCGGCACATGCACTATTTATCTGGACGGCACATGCACTATTTATCTGGACGGCACATGCACTATTTATCTGGCTAGCACATGCACTATTTATCTGGACGGCACATGCACTATTTATCTGGCTAGGCACATGCATTTACATCTGCACTATTTATCTGGACGGCACATGCACTATTTATCTGCCGGCACATGCACTATTTATCTGGACGGCTCATACATGCACTATTATCTGGACGGCACATGCACTATTTATCTGGCCGGCACATGCACTATTTATCTGGACGGCACATGCACTATTTATCTGGACGGCACATGCACTATTTATCTGGACGGCACATGCACTATTTATCTGGACGGCACATGCACTATTTATTCTGGACGGCACATGCACTATTTATCTGGACGGACATGCACTATTTATCTGGATATTATATGCACTATTTATCTGGCGGCACATCTGCACTATTTATCTGGATATTATATGCACTATTTTATTGGACGGCACATGCACTATTTATCTGGACGGCACATGCACTATTTATCTGGATATATTTATCTGGATGCACTATTTATCTGGACGGCACATGCACTATTTATCTGGATATTATATGCACTATTTATCTGGACGCACATGCACTATTTTCTGGACACATACTATTTATCTGGATATTATATGCACTATTTATCTGGACGGCACATGCACTATTTATCTGGACGGCACATGCACTATTTATCTGGACGGCAACTATTTATCTGGACGGCACATGCAACTTATTTATCTGGACGCACATGCATATTTATCTGGACGGCACATGCACTATTTATCTGGACGGCACATGCACTATTTATCTGGACGGCACATGCACTATTTATCTGGACGGCACATGCACTATTTATCTGGACGGCACATGCACTATTTATCTGGATGCACATGCACTATTTATCTGGACGGCACATGCACTATTTATCTGGATGGCACATGCATATTTATCTCTATTTATCTGGACGGCACATGCACTATTTATCCAGACACCATCTGCACCATTACACCAGTAATCTGTCTGTCTCTATGTGAACACTGTTATACTCTCTGCTGCCATCAGTAATCTGGGTTACAGTCCAGTTGACACTCTTTATCTGTACACTCCATGTGCTGTATGGTACTGTCTGGACCCTACAGAAGAGGTCCGTTCATAGAACATTGTTATGATTCAGGCTGGAGGCTCCTTGGCACCATCTTCACCTCTTTGATGGTCTGTAAGCAGTGGTCACAAGGACCCTGGAGACTCACAGGCTCAGGAATCGGGTTCAGCGATCATTTCGATCTTTTTTCTCTCTTGCTGCTATGGGAACTGTCAGCGAGACGCTGGATATGTAGATGAGCCTTCGGAGCTGCGCTCTTTATAATGCATAATGGTATTTTCACGATAACAATTAAAAAGATGATTATCTGCGGTAATAGATCTCATGGCATCACGGGCGGCACACAGCAACATAAAACCTAAAGAGCAATACCACTAAAAACTAACTTGCCCAATAATAGACATCATATTCTAGAGACATGGAGGTTGTGACTCAGCTTTTACACCCCCTGAATGCTATATAAATCAGCATTAGCAGGTGTCAGTCATCACTGTATATCTCGCATTCTATTCACATTCCTATAACTAGGAGGCTCTGGATGAACAGTGCTCTACCTGATGCATAGCTCTCTTAGTCTTCCCCTTGTGCTGCACCTCTGTCTGTGAAAGTGACAGTCTTTACTGATGTTCTCGTATTCTATTCATGAATGAGAGAACCCTCTCAGCATATAGCAGGGGGTGAACCAGAGCAGAGTTCCCCTTTAAGAAGACTCTTAAAGATCTCCTTCCAGTCCGTTACATTGAACCAAACATTTCCTCAGCTTTTTACGTTTCTCTAAAATAGTTTCGACTACCCGGAGAATGTAAAGGGCATCGTACGAAAACCTGCAAAAGTCAGATCTATAGGGAGCTGCCGGTGTGAGTGCACCGACGAGCAGGACTTAAAGGTTACCCCATAAAGCCTGCCAGCCGGCTCAATATCCCAGGCTGTAGGCAGCCGCCAGGCGCTGTGCACTAGGAATCAATCACAGTGCCGTTTTATCTTACATTTTATTACATTCCATTATTAGATTGCATATTTATAAAAAAAAAAAAAAAACGTAAAAAAATAAGACAATCAATAGTATTTTTTTTACTTTGTAGCTTTTTAGATATTTCAACATCATTTTTATTCATATTTTTATTTATATATATATTTTTTTTTTACTTCTTTTTTACATTTATGTTTTCATTAGTTTTTATTTATTTATTTTGTTGCATATTATTTGTACGTTTATTAATAATGTTTTTTTACCTGTTTCCAAATATTTATATTTTTATTTAATATTTATTACTTTATGTATATTTATTCTTCATTATATTTTGTATAATTATGGTGTTTTACATATTTATATTTTTACTACTTTTATACATTTACATTTTAATATATATTTATTCTTCATTATATCTTTGAATATTTAATTATGTTGATTTTTCTTTACATATTTATATTTTTACTACTTTTATACATTTTTATATATTTTTCATTAAGACTTGTACATTTACTAGTATTTTTTTCATTTGAAGTTTTTTGCATAAGGTTTATATTTTTAGCTTTCTTTATATTTTTATTACTTTTCTCAATTACCATTTTTTTTTCGTTATATTGGTTTTTTTTTAAAGATATTTATGCATTTAGATTTTTATTTAGTTTCCATCTTCTTTGCATTTAATTTAAACATTTTAATTATTATTTATTACTACTATCATTATTATTTTATATTATTTGTTATATTATTTTATATAATTTTTGATTCACGCTTACATAAAATTTACACTTGAAATTTATATATATTTTTTGCTTTTTGGACATAATATTGTTATTGCCTTATTTTTCGATATTTTTTCATTTTTTCAACCTTTATGATTTATAAATTCTTCTTGCAATTCTCTTACTCAGAGCTCCGCCCACTCTCTAATATGGGTCTTGTATGTGCTGGAGATGGTAGGAGCTTCCAAAGAAGAGCTTAGTTATCAAGTTCCAACAAACACGTCGGTGGGATTTCTGACTTAAGGCCCTCCTCCTCTATGACATGAAAAGATGGAGTTCCCCTTTAACAAAACATAAATGCTAAAGGATTTGTATTGATATCACTGAGGCACGAGGCATATCCCTAAGTTATCTTGTACCTTCTGCCTCCGACTCTTGTGTAGGAGATGTAGAGCTTCATTCACACATTGTAATCACTCAAATTTGGCTGCTTGGTGTACACAAGGTCCTGGCTTCATATAAGAAGAATACAAAACATACAAGTGGAGTTTCAGAAGAAAAACTGAGACTTCCCCTTTAAATTGGTGGTCACCCAATTAAAGGGGAAGTCTACCCATTTTGACATTTTTCAGGTGAACATTTCAGACCTTCTCAGGGGTTGTCAGACTGATTCACACCCCTCTGTTTCCACAACACGTGTGTGGCGGCCGCACGGCATCCTGGGACGTCTGGACCTCAGCTGTGACTCCTGGCAGCCATGCTTCTTGTGTAGCTTCCGGCACTGGAATGATAACAGACAATGCAGCTCTACATCTGCTTCCTGTTATTGTCAGCGAGGCCAGAGCATCGACATCTAGAGTCAAGTAAACATGGCGCCATCAGCAGCAGGTGTGCGCGGTGCCCCCCATGACCGCCGGCGAGATGACCTCCGATAGTGACCGCAGCTGATGCTGTGAAAACACCAGTAATGTGCGGTGTAACAGTGCACCGATGTGAGACCGCCCTGGAGTCCACCATAGTCCTCAGTGAAAAGTCACAGCTATATGGGGAGGGGCACGGCTAGAAGGTGAAGACATAACAAATAATGCTACATATAGCGCCATAAAGTACGTTTACAAAGGTGAGGGTGATGAGGTGGTCAGTCCTGTCTGCTCAATACCGGCCGAACAGGACAGCAGACTGTATCGCACAGGGTAGGATTAGATACAGAGCTCAGGAGACAGTATCACACAGGGTAGGATTAGATACAGAGCTCAGGAGACAGTATCACACAGGGTAGGATTAGATACAGAGCTCAGCAGACAGTATCACATATGATAGGATTAGATACACAGCTCAGCAGACAGTATCACACAGGATAGGATTAGATACACAGCTCAGCAGACTGTATCACACAGGGTAGGATTAGATACACAGCTCAGCAGACAGTATCACACAGGGTAGGATTAGATACACAGCTCAGCAGACAGTATCACACAGGGTAGGATTAGATACACAGCTCAGCAGGGTAGGATTAGATACACAGCTCAGCAGACAGTATCACACAGGATAGGATTAGATACACAGCTCAGCAAACAGTATCACACAGGATAGGATTAGATACACAGCTCAGAAGACAGTATCACACATGATAGGATTAGATACACAGCTCAGCAGACAGTGTATCACACAGGATAGAATTAGATACACAGCTCAGCAGACGGTATCACACAGGATAGGATTAGATACACCACTCAGCAGACAGTATCACACATGATAGGATTAGATACACAGCTCAGCAGATGTATCACACATAATAGGATTAGATACACAGCTCAGCAGACTGTATCACACCTGGATACACTGGCTTATACATCCAGGATAATGCGTGTGTATAAACGGACACCCTATCACTAGATGGAAGACCAGCGGTGCCATATAAATCAATCACCGCTTATCCTCCTGACACACGGCGGGGTCACCTTGCAGCTCTGTTCACACCTGGAGCTGGAAGGTTATAAAACCGTAAGTGTACGCAGACGCTGCAGATGTTCTCACCCAGCGCGGACCCCATCCAATTATTGCTGACAGATTGACCAGCTCCGGCCTGATGACTTGTTTAGAGGGATGATAGCAAAGTGCGGAGTACCAGGAAATGGGGGAGGGGGCGTCAAGGTGAGCGGGGAGATAACAGGAAATCTGGGGGCGGCTGAGGCGCTGAGGACGGGAGCATGGAGCCCAGAGATAAGGGATTTGTAGGGTGATTCACAGTATGGCAGCAAACACGACTCTCTGCCAACACACTAATGTATAGTCACAATAAAACCGCAATCCCCTGCCCCCGCATCCTCGAGGCCATTCTGCTGAATGATACTTCTATGTAGTCAACTATAATTATATCACTCATCACCGAGGACAGGCTGCAAATCACCACATCCCGGAAAATAACAACACCAGACACCTACATAATAAGCATGGAAGTACTACACTGCTACCTGCCCATCACCAATTACATACTCATACATAGGTGGCAGTGTTATAGTAGTTATATTCTTGTACACAGGAGCAGTATTATAGTAGTTATATTCTTGTACATAGGGGCAGTATTATAGTAGTTATATTCTTGTACATAGGAGCAGTATTATAGTAGTTATATTCTTGTACATAGGAGGCAGTATTATAGTAGTTATATTCTTGTACATAAGAGCAGTATTATAGTAGTTATATTCTTGTACATAGGAGCAGTATTATAGTAGTTATATTCTTGTGCATAGGAGGTTGTATTATAGTAGTTATATTCTTGTACATAGGAGCAGTATTATAGTAGTTATATTCTTGTACATAGGAGGCAGTATTATAGTAGTTATATTCTTGTGCATAGAAGGTTGTATTATAGTAGTTATATTCTTGTACATAGGAGCAGTATTATAGTAGTTATATTCTTGTACATAGGAGCAGTATTATAGTAGTTATATTCTTGTACATAGGAGGCAGTATTATAGTAGTTATATTCTTTGTACATAGGAGGCAGTATTATAGTAGTTATATTCTTGTACATAGGAGCAGTATTACAGTAGTTATATTCTTGTACATAGGAGGCAGTATTATATTAGTTATATTCTTGTACATAGGAGTAGTATTATAGTAGTATATTCTGGTACATAGGAGGCAGTATTATAGTAGTATATTCTTGTACATAGGAGCAGTATTATAGTAGTTATATTCTTGTACATAGGAGGCAGTATTATAGTAGTTATATTCTTGCACATAGGAGCAGTATTATAGTAGTTATATTCTTGTACATAGGGGCAGTATTATAGTAGTTATATTCTTGTACATAGGGGCAGTATTATAGTAGTTATATTCTTGTACATAGGAGCAGTATTATAGTAGTTATATTCTTGTACATAGGAGCAGTATTATAGTAGTTATATTCTTGTACACAGGAGGCAGTATTATAGTAGTTATATTCTTGTACATAGGAGCAGTATTATAGTAGTATATTCTGGTACATAGGAGCAGTATTATAGTAGTTATATTCTTGTACAAGGGGGCAGTATTATAGAGGGGCAGTATTATAGTATTATTCTTGTACATAGGAGCAGTATTATAGTAGTTATATTCTTGTACATAGGAGGCAGTATTATAGTAGTTATATTCTTGTCTTGTATAGGAGCAGATTATAGTAGTTATATTCTTGTACATAGGAGCAGTATTATAGTAGTTATATTCTTGTACATAGGAGCAGTATTATAGTAGTTATATTCTTGTACATAGGAGCAGTATTATAGTAGTTATATCTTGTACATAGGAGCAGTATTATAGTAGTTATATTCTGTATATAGGAGCAGTATTATAGTAGTTATATTCTTGTACATAGGAGCAGTATTATAGTAGTTATATTCTTGTACATAGGAGCAGTATTATAGTAGTTATATTCTTGTACATAGGAGCAGTATTATAGTAGTTATATTCTTGTACATAGGAGCAGTATTATAGTAGTTATATCTTGTACATAGGAGCAGTATTATAGTAGTTATATTCTGTACATAGGAGCAGTATTATAGTAGTTATATTCTGTATACATAGGAGCAGTATTATAGTAGTTATATTCTTGTACATAGGAGCAGTATTATAGTAGTTATATTCTTGTACATAGGAGGCAGTATTATAGTAGTTATATTCTTGTACATAGGAGCAGTATTATAGTAGTTATATTCTTGTACATAGGAGCAGTATTATAGTAGTATATGCAATATTATGGTAGTATACTGTAGTAGTATTTAAAAAAAAATATTGTATTTTAGGGGCCAACATTAGACCCATATGTATTATAGTTAAACTGATGTAAGCTTTTCACTTTGAATATCTACAGATCATTCCATTGCCAACCGATGTTTTGTTTTTTCTGATGATGACGTGCTTTTTTTTCATAAGGATGTACCTTTACTATTATTTGCTGTTATACAAAACATTCAATTTCCCTCTTATTAGGTCCATGTATGTTTTTGATGGTTTGCGCTATGTGTAGTATCTAGTCATTAAGGATCTCTACAGTGTGCCGGCTGCTATGAATTCATGTTGACGTCTCTGCTTTGTCTGGCATCTCGAGGGCACGTTGCTATATTTACCAGCATCTCTGTCTTTTCTGATTTATTCTTTTAATTATCTGCAGTATTTGGGTACATTTTGTATTGTTTGTGAGCTGCTTACGCTGCGGTTGTTGTCCAGTCCAGTCTTGGACTCTTGAATTGTGATCTGGTTGTGGTCTTCTGGGACATTGGGTTATGGTGGTGTAACTCTTACAGTTGTGTTAACGTCTATAGACCTCCTGTGTATTGTGGCAATCAGAGTGTCGGGGGCCGCAGGCTCAGCTTTAAACTTATTGCATTCAGGCGGTGTTATGTCCTTTCAGTAGGAGGCCCAAGGGGCAGAAGAACTGTCAAGACGGACGAGAGATGTCAACCGTTGGCTGCTCAATACGTCTTCTCAAACTTCCGGAGAACAAAAGGTGATGGAGACAAAGTGAACCTTTGGGAGAGCAGATCCGGCTAAGAGGAACACGAAACGCTGTTTTCTCGCAGTGATGTGCCATTTATTGTGTCTGGACTTGACAGATGTTTGTTATAGTCCGTAGGATCATCATGAGAACATGACCTTCCAGCAAGATGCAATGATATGAGTGCTGGTTTCTTGTAAGACCATGAATAGAAGATATCATGGTGGCTTCAGTCAATGGATTATCAGTGAATGTAAACTGTTGGATAATCAGAGTTAACGGTCAACATTTGCGTGAAAATCACTTTGAGTAAAATAATGAATGTGTTTTATGCCATGCCCTTGAACCACATTCCACACGCCTCAGTCGGTCATACATGTCATTTTGTCCTTTGGAGTCATTGAGACCAGGTGGTGACTCTGCAGAAGATAAGTGAATCTTCTTGACCCTTCTGACTGAGCAAGGATGGGCTACCATAGTTTTGAAATCTGATACTAAAATTTAGACTACTTTAGATTTAGTTGGGTATCTCCTTATTTTAAGATATCTTTCCTTAGATGGTCTTCGCCTAATATATCTTTGGAAGTCAATAAGCACATGCCACCAAATTATCAATTTAAAGAGGCCTACTAAGACAGCCTTATTAGGGTTGTGTTGGGGGTTTATTGTGGGCAAAAGTTTAGTCCAGTAACAATGTACATGATCCAAGATGAGGTGTACCCAACGATGATATAGAGATCCACATTGATCATGATACCAATAGTGTTTAGTTTGACCTTGTCCTAACTATAGGGGTGTAGAGATGGCAATTGCACCTAGATCCTGGTTTCTGATGGAGCTTTAAGGTCATGTGGGAAGCCACTCAAGGTCAAAGACCCAAAGACAAATTGCACATTGCAGTTTTGTCACATTTTGTTCCAAAAAGTATGGCAAAAAACATGAAAAGATTAGTTTGCTTAATGATCTTGTCACAAACCACCAGGTGTGAATCCACTGTGCCTCGTGTCCTACCTTCTTTAAGAGCGTAGCCCCAGATGGTAGGGATAGACTTTCCCGAGGGGAACACCAGGTCGCTACCTCTTGAGGAGGATAGGCACACGAGGCAGCTGGTCCAGGTGGACCAGGAGGTAAGTGAGCAAGGTACCAGAAGTACAGAGGTAGTCAGAAGGCCAAGTTGTTACCAGGAGCAACAGTGCAGGACCGAAGGATGAGGCAAACAAGCAATAGGTCAGGGCAGGCAATCTGGGTTGGCAACAGGAAAGTGTATGCAAACAGGGATAATAGCAACTTAAAGGGGTTGTCTCATGCTCCGATGCCCTCCCTTGCCCTGCGCTGGATCGCGCAGGGCAAGGGCTCTTTTGTTTATAAACAGTCACTGCCGGGCGGAGGCTTCCACCCAGCAGTGAGTTCGGTGACGTCACCGGCCATAATGGGCCGGCTTTAGCGCTGCCCTAGCCGTTTGAATGGCTAGGGCAGCGCTAAAGCCCACCCATCAGCGCCGATGACGTCACCGGAACCGGGCTAAATTCCTGTGCCCTGCACTAATTAGCGCAGGGCAAAGGATGCTCCGATGCCCTGTTTAGGCGGGCTGCCTTGGTGAATTGAAAGTTATGTCCGGGTTCAGCTCTGAACCCGGACAACCCCTTTTAAGCAGGACACAAAGATCTAGACACGGAGGCATCTGGGAAGGCGGCTGAGCCACTTATATCTGTGCAGGAGGGCTAGGATTGGTCAGCGAGGTCACATGATCTAACCCATAAAGCACAGGAAGTGACACGTGCTCGCCCTTAAGGAAGAGCTGCAGGGAAGAAGCAGCAAGCATGTTGTAGCCAGGGCTGAATGGAAACTGTGGAGCGGATCCCATAACAACTGCGCAAACAGAGCCCATGACTGCAGCGGTGAATGGAAAGCACAGCCAGCAGATCTCCACTGAACATGGCGCCCTGGACCGTGGTGGTGAGCAGGGGAACAGCGGCACTTAGTGCCAAAAATGGCAGCAAAACAGTAGGAAAGTTGTGCAATGATCTCAGCGACCTGTGCATGTTTACATGACCTCTGTAAGTCCTCCTCCTAGAAAAAAGCAGGAATGAATGAAGAAAATTGTGAAAGGCATAAAATAAGTGTATGGGATCTCATCTGGGGTCTGTGTTTGTAAAGAAGTCTGGTCTAGGGTCCATATTTAGAGTCAGGGTCTGATTTAGACTACTTTCACACTAGCGTTAATATACAGTATTGAGATCCGTCATAGGGTCTCAATGACGGAAAAAAATGCTTCCGTTTTGTCCCCATTGATTGTCAATGGGGACAAAACGTAACTGAACAGAACGTAACACTCCAAAATGTATTCAGTTCTCATACCGGAGAGCAGCGTGCTGCGGTTTTCTTTCTGTCCTGGGATGCGGAGCAAAAGGGATTCATCATGAGCCACAATGCAAGTCAAAGGGGACGGATCCGTTTTCCCGGACACAATAGAAAACAGATCCGTCATGAACTCCATTGAATGTCAATGGGGGACGGATCCGTTTTCGTCTTGGGTATGTTAAAGTTAATACAACCGGATCCTTTCATAACAGATGTAGATGGTTGTATTATCAGTAACTGAAGCGTTTTTGCTGAACCCTGCCGGATCCAGGAAAAACACTGGTGTGAAAGTAACCTTATTTAGTTGGACTAAGTTGGATCTGTAATTAGTGAGTCTGTTCTGGGGTGTTTAGTTATTTAGAGGGGTCTGATCTGGTGGCTTTAAGGCCTCTTTCACACGGGCGAGATTTCCGCGCGGGTGCAATGCGTGATGCGAACGCATTGCACTTGCACTGAATCCTGACCCATTCATTTTAATGGGGCTTTTCACATGAGCGTTTTTTTCACGCATCACTTCTGCGTTGCGTGAAAAACGCAGCATGTTCTATATTCTGCGTTTTTCACGCAGCCCAGGCTCCATAGAAATGAATGGGGGTGCGTTAAAAACGCAACGCATTGCATCCACATGCAATCCGCGCGTTTTTAACGCAACGCATCCTGATCAAATCCGCGACGCTCGTGTGAAAGAGGCCTAATAGTTTAAGACTCTGGGGGCTCTATTTTCACGGAGGTCAGGTTTTAATTATTGGGTCTGGGGGTTGGCCTGGGGTATTTATACTGGGGTTTGGTCTGTATTCTGGAGTTTGGTCTGGGGTCTGTATTTATTCTGGGGTTTGGTCCAGGTTTTGTATTACTTGGTCTGTATTTTTGGTCTAAAGTTTGATTTTTTTGTGTTACATAGGCTGGGGATGGTTGTTCAGGCAAGAGGTTGGAGATTTCTCAGCAGTGGTCAGGAGAAGTCATCGTGGTGGTCTGAGTTGGATGGAGAAGAAAAGGAAAGAGAACGTCTACAATCAGAGGAGACGTCACCTGAGAGTCACTGGATTTATTGAACAGACCAGGCCTATGGTCTACTTAACTCCGTACTGAAAGTATTATAACTGGCTCACTGTATGTGTGGTAATGCTATAGATTTTGTAGTTTTCAAGTATAGAACTCCATGGTTCCTTCTGCTTTGAGAACTGGTGATGGTTGGACCTCACAAGCTGAGGAAGATCTTCCCATTGGACATATATTCGTATGCTGTAGCTGATTTCTCTTAGTCCCCTGGTTCATGGGCATCATTATTACGATCGTTTCCCCTGGACACAATGCATTCATCTCTCCATGTGTGAATATTGTACCCGAGGGGAAGGAAGTGTCATGAAGCCTGTTTTTTTGTGATGTGGCATCTGTGCCTGGGAATTGGGTCCATTTCCACACCTCGAGAGTAGCAGCTACTGGTGGATCCAGCTTGGCTCATAAGAGTACTTGAAGTTCACACATAGAAGATGACCTGATTTTCCAGCCCACTGCCTGCGCACTACGGGGAATATAGCGAGCGAGGCTGGAGGGACGGGGCATTAATGTTCAGCAAAGAGAGCACGGAGAGGAATTAACCTCTTCTCTACGAGACGGGTCAACTTGCCTTCAGATGGATAGATCACAAACCTTCTCAAATCACCTCCCCCGGCACATGGCGTTCGCTGGCAATCATTACACCCGGCTAGATTGTGCCCCCGATAACGCCCTGGCATCAGAAGAAGCGTCAAGTATGAAGGCTACAAGAAAGGTTCAGGTCGGAGAATATCAGATCAATGATTATGGGAAAGAGGCAATAACGTCCTTCGAGGGCATTAACAGCATTGTTGCCGCGGAAACGTATCGATCGGACGTTTAAGTTAAAGAGAAGTTAAACCCGCTAGTGAACTTTTATGTGTCTGTAACGTATCTCAGCGGACGTATCACAGATGAATAATTCAGATACCAGATCCACCTCCTTATCGATGCTTTGAAATGTTACACATGGAAGACCGGATGGGATTACTGTCTCTCCTCTGTATGTAGGTGTATCTAAGCCCAACACGGGTGATACTGCCTGAATGAGATACATGGCATTATATTCCCCATCATGTAATGTGATTTCCAGGGAAAGTGTATGATGCTGAGCTGTGTATCTAAGCCTATGATCGTGATACTGTCTATTGAGCTGTGTATCGAATCCCATCATGTGTGATACTATCTGCTGAGCTGTGTATCTAATCCTGTCAATTGCGATGCTGTCTGCTGAGCTGTGTATCTAATCCTGTCATGTGCGATGCTGTCTGCTGAGCTGTGTATCTAATCCTATCATGTGTGATACTGTCTGCTGAGCTGTGTATCTAATCCTATCCTGTGTGATATTGTCTGCTGAGTTGTGTAGTTAATCCTATACTGTGTGATACTGTCTGCTGAGCTGAGTATCTAATCTTATCCTGTGTGATACTGCCTGCTGAGCTGTGTATCTAATCCTATCATGTGTGATACTGTCTGCTGAGCTGTGTATCTAATCCTATCCTGTGTGATACTGTCTGCTGAGTTGTGTATCTTATCCTATCATGTGTGATACTATCTGCTGAGCTGTGTATCTAATCCCATCCTGTGTGATACTGTCTGCTGAGTTGTGTAGTTAATCCTATACTGTGTGATATTGTCTGCCCGGCTGAGTATCTAATCCTCTCACATGTGATACTGTCTGCTGAGCTATGTATCTAATCCTCTCACATGTGATACTGTCTGCTGAGCTGTGTATCTAATCCTATCCTGTGTGATACTGTCTGCTGAGCTGTGTATCTAATCCTATACTGTGTGATACTGTCTGCTGAGCTGTGTATCTAATCCTATACTGTGTGATACTGTCTACTGAGCTGTGTATCTAATCCTCTCACATGTGATACTGTCTGCTGAGCTGTGTATCTAATCCCATAATGTGTGATACTGTCTGGTGAGCTGTGTATCTAATCCTCTCACATGTGATAATGTCTGCTGAGCTGTGTATCTAATCCCATCATGTGTGATACTGTCTGGTGAGCTGTGTATCTAATCCTAATAAGTGTGATAATGTCTTCTGAGCTTTGTATCTAATCCTCTTATGTGTGATACTCCTGGCTGAGCTGGTGTATCTAAGCAAGGGTACATGGTGTTTTTCCTGCTGCAGTTCTAGTCGGTTAGATTGTAAGCTCTGCTGGTTCCGGGGATGGATTGGCAGTGTGACTGCTGTATGTGACAGGATGGTAATTGTCTCACTTTGCTCGTGCCCGGCGCAGATAATCGGTCAGGCGGGAAGCTTTACGGAGGAGGGGATCTGTGAAGCCCACCAGGGGTTTGTCCTGGCACCGGCGTCTGGATGGAAGGAGTACCAGCTGCTTCACCCACTGGCGGAACACAAGCTGTGATTGTAGAGACGCTTCTGTGGACAGAGCCGGCCGTCGCCTGGCACGAAACAGAACTGACGCAAGAAGCCAGGATCCTCCACAGTAAATGATGCAATGCTCTGCGAAAAAGTCACTCATCTCTGCAGATCTAGAGTCTCCTGGTTGTCTTCAGTTGGAAGGACAGCCAGCTCATGATGGGTTAATTCTGTGTTATGGACAGAGGGGTGGAAGCTCCCATGCCAGGCAAAGTACCATGAAAAGTTTCAGAGCTGGCATCTATTGGGTTTTAGCCCTGGTTGGATGGTGACTCCTCTATGACGGTGGTTTGTAGACCTCTGGACACCAGGTGATGAAACCACCACTCCTCTCAGACTGCTCCACAGGGTTGTGCTGTGAGGAGACGCGGGGGATTCAGGCACAAGTGGTCATACGTCTCCTGTGTGACTGAAAGACTAAGTTACTGAACACAAGAGGCTTGAGAACTCGAATAGTCCATGTCAGGAACTGGGACACTAAACCACTGGGCACTGAGTACTGGAGCACCACACAACTCAACCCCAGGTAGTAAGATGACTCACCAAACCACTAGAAACAATAGACTGGATTACTACACAATTGAACTCCAGGTAGTAAGATGCTAAACCAACATAAACCACCCCAAACAAGTGGACCAAGGACTCATTACACCGCAAGATACCAGGGACTGGTTCACTAAACTAAAAGACACCAGAGACTAGGTCAATCAACCACTAGATACCAGGGACTGGATCACTAAACCACTGGACACCAGGGAGTGGGTCACTAAACCACAATACACCAGGGACTGGATCACTAAACCACTAGACAACAGGGACTGGATCACTAAACCACAAAACCCCAGGGACTAGGTCAATCAACCACTAGATACCAGGGACTGGATCACTAAATCACTGGACACCAGGGAGTGGGTCACTAAACCACAATACACCAGGGACTGGATCACTAAACCACTAGACACCAGGGACTGGATCACTAAACCACTAGACACCAGGGACTGGATCACTAAACCACTAGACACCAGGGACTGGATCACTAAACCACTAGACACCAGGGACTGGATCACTAAACCACTAGACCCCAGGGACTGGATCACTAAACCACTAGACACCAGGGACTGGATCACTAAACCACTATGCACCAGGGACTGGATTACTAAACCACTATGCACCAGGGACTGGATCACTAAACCACTAGACACCAGGGACTGGATCACTAAACCGCTAGACACCAGGGACTGGATAACTAAACCACAAAACACCAGGGACTAGATTGCTAAAACGCCTAGACACCAGGGACTGGATCACTAAACCACAATACAGCAGGGGACTGGGATCACTAAACCAGTAGAACACCAGGGACTGGATCACTAAACCAGTAGACACCAGGGACTGGGATCACTAACCACTAAACACCAGGGACTGGATCACTAAACCACTAGACACCAGGAACTGGGTCACTAAACCACTAGACACCAGGGACTGGGATCATTAAACCACAATACAGCAGGGACTGGAATCACTAAACCACTAGACACAGGGGACTGGATCACTAAACCACTAGACACCAGGGACTGGATCACTAAACCACTATGCACCAGGGACTGGATCACTAAACCACTAGACACCAGGGACTGGATCACTAAACCACTAACACCAGGGACTGGATCACTAAACCACAATACAGCAGGGACTGGATCACTAAACCACTAGACACCAGGGACTGGATCACTAAACCACTAGACACCAGGGACTGGATCACTAAACCACTAGACACCAGGGACTGGATCACTAAACCACAGACACCAGGGACTGGATCACTAAACCACTAGACACCAGGACTGGATCACTAAACCACTAGACACCGGGACTGGATTCACTAAACCACTGACAACCAGACTGCACTAAACCACTAGACAGGGACTCACTAAACCACTAGACACCAGGACTGGATCACTAAAAACCACTAGACACAGGACTGGACACTACAGGACTGGATCACTACACCACTAACACCAGGGACTGGATCACTACACCACTAGACACCAGGAACGGGTCACTAAACCACTAGACACCAGGAACTGGGTCACTAAACCACTAGACACCAGGAACTGGGTCATTAACCACTAGACACCAGGGACTGGATCACTAAACCACTATGCACCAGGGACTGGATCACTAAACCACTAGACACCAGGGACTGGATCACTACACCACTAGACACCAGGAACTGGGTCACTAAACCACTAGACACCAGGGACTGGGTCACTAACCACTAGACACCAGGACTGGGTCACTAAACCACTAGACACAGGGACTGGATCACTAAACCACTAGACACCAGGGACTGGATCACTAAACCACTATGCACCAGGGACTGGATCACTAAACCAGTAGACACCAGGGACTGTATCACTAAACCGCTAGACACCAGGAACTGGGTCATTAAATCACTAGACACCAAGGACTAAGTCACTAAACTACTGGACACCAGGGAATGGATCACTAAACCACAATACACCAGGGACTGGGTCACTAAACCACTAGACACCAGGGGCTAAATCACTAAACCACTAGACACCAGGAACTGGGTCACTAAACCACTGTACACCAGGAACTGGGTCATTAAATCACTAGACACCAGGGACTGGATCACTAAACTACTGGACACAAAGGACTAAGTCACTAAACTACTGGACACTAGTGACCTGGTCACTAAAAGCCTAGACACCAAAGAGTGGATTTCTAGACCACTTCACCCAAGTCACTGAACGCAGGTGACATTGGCCACCAAATCACTGAGACTTATTCAAGGCCAATAAAAATGGAGTTCCCCTTTAAGTTATGCTGATAATGCCCTGATCTTAGCTTCTGTCCCTGATTAGACATCTATGTAAATCCTGTCATTTCTTTGTACACGGTGGAGTGGGAGACAATTCGCAGAGAAGATGTCACCTTCCTCTGCACACGAGCAGAAGTGCGAAGTTTTATAAATAGTAGACGCTCGACAGATGTTCTAGGCAGAGAATAACAAGCCGGCGTCTAAATTACCGATAACAAACGCATTTTATAATTAGACTGTAACTCTGAAGAAGCCGTAATCTGCCTGCAAGCCAAGGTAACCGCAGCCCGGCCTCCAGCAAAAGCAAGATGGGGTCTGCGGGAACTACTCACTCCCAAACTGTCCACAGAGACGATGTAACAATGGGGCTTGTCAGGGGGTAGTAGTTCACAATGGAAAATGTATCACACAGGATGAGCTTAGATACACTGGCACATCAGACAGTAACACATAGGTTAAACCTAGATACACGGGCTCACCCATCACCTGTTTCATTAAAGGGCAGCGTGTTTGATCTTATATTCTGGTCTTCTATATGCTCCTTAACAGTCTATACATGAAATATGTATCAGGGGTGAGAAGATTGGGATATACATCCTGGGGTTGTCCCCCGCCAACATTTAATCCGTAGAAACATTACTGAGGCTGAAGTAATACATTTTTGACAACTAGAACACCCTCATTAGACTCAATGTTAACTTGGGTAATGAAAGGTTAAAAAAAGTTGGAGCTACCGCCTGTTATTAACATCAGAAAGGATTACTAGCTGCAAGTCCAGTTAACTCTTTTCTTATAGGCAATAGAATATAACTACTACCTGCTCCTATGTACAAGAATATAACTACTATAATACTGCTCCTATGTACAAGAATATAACTACTATAATACTGCTCCTATGTACAAGAATATAACTACTATAATACTGCTCCTATGTACAAGAATATAACTACTATAATACTGCTCCTATGTACAAGAATATAACTACTATAATACTGCCTCCTATGTACAAGAATATAACTACTATAATACTGCTCCTATGTACAAGAATATAACTATTATAATACTGCTTCCTATGTACAAGAATATAACTACTACCTGCTCCTATGTACAAGAATATAACTACTATAATACTGCTCCTATGTACAAGAATATAACTGCTATAATACTGCCTCCTATGTACAAGAATATAACTACAATAATACTGCTCCTATGTACAAGAATATAACTACTATAATACTGCTCCTATGTACAAGAATATAACTACTATAATACTGCCTCCTAATGTACAAGAATATACTACTATAATACTGCCTCCTATGTACAAGAATATAACTACTATAATACTGCCTCCTATGTACAAGAATATAACTACTATAATACTGCTCCTATATACAAGAATATAACTACTATATTACTGCTCCTATGTACAAGAATATAACTACTATAATACTGCTCCTATGTACAAGAATATAACTACTATAATACTGCTCCTATGTACAAGAATATAACTACTATAATACTGCTCCTATGTACAAGAATATAACTACTATAATACTGCTCATATGTACAAAATATAAACTACTATAACTGCTCCTATACAAGAATATAATACTATAATTACTGCCTCCTATGTACAAGAATATAACTACTATAATACTGCCTCCTATGTACAAGAATATAACTACTATAATACTGCCTCCTATGTACAAGAATATAACTACTATAATACTGCCTCCTATGTACAAGAAATATAACTACTATAATACTGCTCCTATGTACAAGAATATAACTACTATAATACTGCTCCTATGTACAAGAATATAACTACATAATTACTGCTCCTATGTACAAGAATATAACTACTATAATACTGCTCCTATGTACAAGAATATAACTACTATAATACTGCTCCTATGTACAAGAATATAACTACTATATACTGCTCCTATGTACAAGAATATAACTACTATAATACTGGCTCCATATGTACAAGAATATAACTACTATAATTACTGCCTCCTATGTACAAGAATATAACTACTATAATACTGCTCCTATGTACAAGAATATAACTACTATAATACTGCTCCTATATACAAGAATATAACTACTATAATATGCTCCTATGTACAAGAATATAACTACTATAATACTGCTCCTATGTACAAGAATATAACTACTATATAACTGCTCCTATGTACAAGAATATAACTACTATAATACTGCTCCTATGTACAAGAATATAACTACTATAATACTGCTCCTATGTACAAGAATATAACTACTATAATACTGCTCCTATGTACAAGAATATAACTACTATAATACTGCTCCTATGTACAAGAATATAACTACTATAATACTGCTCCTATGTACAAGAATATAACTACTAAACTGCTCCTATGTACAAAATAACTACTATAATCTGCTCCTATGTAGAAGAATATAACTACTATAATACTGCCTCCTATGCTACAAGAATATAACTACTATAATACTGCTCCTATGTACAAGAATAAACTACTATAATACTGCTCCTATGTACAAGAATATAACTACTATAATACTGCCTCCTATGTACAAGAATATAACTACTATAATACTGCCCCTATGTACAAGAATATAACTACTATAATACTGCCCCTATGTACAAGAATATAACTACTATAATACTGCTCCTATGTACAAGAATATAACTACTATAATACTGCTCCTATGTACAATAATATAACTACTATAATACTGCTCCTATGTACAAGAATATAACTACTATAATACTGCTCCTATGTACAAGAATATTACTATAATACTGCCCCTATGTACATGTACATAACTATGATAATACTGCCCCCTGTGGTCCGGTGTTTGGTATAGATGTGCCTGCGTGCAGTGACACTCCGGTCTAGTTAGCGGACTTCTATATTCGCAGTCACACTCAGATATTCTGCTGGTGTCTCAGGGCAGTTTAATCACTATAATAACGGTGATTATTGGTGGTCCCTGGAGGAGATTGCACATGTCTTTGCCCACCGTGCGGTCTGATTGATAGGCTGGTGTCCGGTAGGTAATGTAGTAATGATGTGTGTGTCATGTAGCATGCAGGCTGCTGGACTGTGTGAGATGTGCAGCAGGACACGGCAGATGGGGACATGGAATAAATCTCCATAGCTCACTGACAGGACATTTCATTAGGGCAAATTACCGCCACCCTGAAGTGCTTCAGTGCCCCCATAACAGTGCCAGTCACAGTGCCATCATACGTGACATCCAGACTATGCTAATTAGAGACAGTGACCATTCCCCCATTACCGTGAGAGCTACAATGCCATGAGCAGTGCCTCCATCAAGTGACAGCCATGGTGTCTAAATTTGCAGTTGTAGGCCCAATGTCCCCATAATAATGTCCCCCTAATTCCCCGATTACAGTGAAAGCTACCGATTCCCTACTGCAGTGCCAGTCACAGCGCCCCCGTGTCAGCCAATTTCCATAATACAATGCAGCCACACTTACCTCATAACATTGCCAATCAACAATGCACTCAAAACATAAGCCATAATACCCCCATACCGGTTGCTAACCACAGTGCCCCTATACCGGTGCTAACCACAGTGCCCTATACCAACAAACAGTGCCCCATACTGGTGCTAACTACAGTGCCCTCATACGGTGCTAACCACAGTGCCCCCATACCAACAACAGTGCCCCCATACTGGTGCTAACCACAGTGCCCCCATACTGGTGCTAACCACAGTTGCCCCCATACCAA
This sequence comes from Rhinella marina, assembly GCA_900303285.1. Taxonomy (NCBI): domain Eukaryota; kingdom Metazoa; phylum Chordata; class Amphibia; order Anura; family Bufonidae; genus Rhinella; species Rhinella marina. The sequence goes on from ONZH01014738.1 coordinate 51,184, forward strand.
CAACAGTGCCCCTATACCAACAACAGTGCCCCCATACTTGGTGCTAACTACAGTGCCTCATACGGTGCTAACCACAGTGCCCCATACCAACAACAGTGCCCCCATACCAACAACAGTGCCCCCATACTGGTGCTAATACAGTGCCCTCATTACGGTGCTAACCACAGTGCTTCCATAGCAACAACAGTGCCCCCATACTGGTGCTAACCACAGTGCCCTCATATGTTGCTAACCACAGTGCCCCCATACCAACAACAGTGCCCCCATACTGGTGCTAACTACAGTGCCCTCATACGGTGCTAACCACAGTGCCCCCATACCAACAACAGTGCCCCCATACTGGTGCTAACCACAGTGCCCCCATACTGGTGCTAACCACAGTGCCCCCATACCAACAACAGTGCCCCCATACCAACAACAGTGCCCCCATACTGGTGCTAACCACAGTGCCCCCATACCGGTGCTAACCACAGTGCCCCCATACCGGTGCTAACCACAGTGCCCCCATACACCGGTGCTAACCACAGTGCCCCCATTCCCGGTGCTAACCACAGTGCCCCCATCCCGGTGCTAACCACAGTGCGTCCATACTGGGTGCTAACCACAGTGCCCCCATACCAACAACAGTGCCCCCATACCGGTTGCTAACCACAGTGCCCCCATACCGGTGCTAACCACAGTGCCCCCATACCGGTGCTAACCACAGTGCCCCTATACCGTGCTAACCACAGTGCCCCTATACCGGTGCTAACAACAGTGCCCCTATACCGGTGCTAACCACAGTGCCCCTATACCGGTGCTAACCACAGTGCCCCTATACCCGGTGCTAACCACAGTGCCCCTATACCGGTGCTAACCACAGTGCCCCTATACCGGTGCTAACCACAGTGCCCCATACCGGTGCTAACCACAGTGCCCCCATACCGGTGCTAACCACAGTGCCCCCATACCGGTGATAACCACAGTGCCCCCATACTGGTGATAACCACAGTGCCCCATACTGGTGATAACCACAGTGCCCCCATACCGGTGATAACCACAGTGCCCCCATACTGGTGATAACCACAGTGCCCCCATACCGGTGATAACCACAGTGCCCCCATACCGGTGATAACCACAGTGCCCTCATACCAACAACAGTGCTCCCATACCGGTGCTAAAAATGGTCCCCCATAACAGTGACAACTACAGTGCTCCCATACCACTAATAACCACAGTGCCTACATGCCGGCGATAACCACAGTGCCTACATGCCGGCGATAACCACAGTGCTCCCATACCGGTGATAGCAACAGCGCCCCCAAACCAGTCATAACAATATTGCCCTGATAATAGTGACCCCTACAGTCCCCCATAATAATGACCGTCACAATGCTCATAATAGCTATACCTCGGGTGCCACTACTGTCTCAGCATCCCCTATAACTAACCCCTGAGGCCGCTCAATCATGACCTAAGCTTCTCCTTCCCTGCCACCACTGTAGTGTCCCCATAGCAGTGTTTGCCACAGTGCCCTCCTCACAGTGCCAGAAGCAGGACCCATACTACCCCATAAGACTATGGAGTGGAGTCTAGGAATTGTCCATATCTCTGGTGCTGACAGTAGACCCTCATCTGCTGGTTCCTCCAGTGATGTACTCCTGCTCCTCAGGACTGGCAGCTGCCACCTGTGCCCGCCTCTCCATCCTGGGAGCTGGAATCTAATCTTGCAGGTGGACTGTGTCACTGAGTCACCCTGGTGCAGTGCTGAGGACTTCACGGCATCAGGGTGATTAAATGTACTCTTTGGTAAATGAATTTGCCTGAGGACCAGGAGTTCTGATCTCAAACTGTTCTTGGTATTTGTGCAGAAGCTGTTATCAGCACAGTATGGGTTAATCTACAGCTTTCCAAAATCTGCAGCATCGCAACATCCTGGAACGGCACAGTACACACACGGCATGCTACATGCCACAGCAAAATCTCCAGATTCACTATGCCACCTGCGAGTCAAACAGCAGCCTGAAAAACTACTGAGGATCAGGGTTAATGTTTTACTATGGAAGGGTGTTTTAAGGGTTAATACATTTTATCATGGGTGGTCCAGTGTATTGAAGAGGTTAATAACAGCATCCTTCGTAATCTAGGGCAATGAAAAGGTTAATGCCAGTCTCTCAGGTGGTCTAGGGGAGCAAAGTGGTTTATACCAGTATCCCTGGAGGTCTAGGGAAGTGATGAGGTTAATGCCAGCATCTTTGGTGATCTAAGAAGGTGAGGATGTTAATCCCAGCATCCCTGATGGTCTAGGGAAGTGAAGAAGTTAGTGTCAGCCTCCTAGGTGGTTCAGGACAGTGAAGAGGTTAATGCAAGTCTCTCAGGCGGTCTAGGGGAGTATCCCTGATGTCTAGGGCAATGAGAAGGTTAATGATGCCAGTCTCTAAAGTGGTCTAGGGGAGCAAAGTGGTTTATACCAGTATATCCTTGGAGGTCTAGGGCAGTAATGAGGTTAATGCTAGCATCCCTGATGGTCTAGGGAAGTGAAAAAGTTACTGCCAATCTCCCATGTGGTCCAGGAAAGTGAAGAGGACTAGGGAAGCTGTTAATATCAGTATCCATGGAGGTCTAAGGCAATAAGAAAGTTAATGCTAGTATGCCTGTGATCTAGGGAGTTGAGGAGGTTAATGCCAGCATCCCTGGTGATCTAGATCAGTAAAGACGTTAATGCCAGTCTCCCCGGTGGTCCAAGGACAGTCAGGAAGTTAATGACAAACTCTACTGTGGTCTAGGGGAGTAACATGTTAAGGCGATCAGAAGGTTAATGTCAGCATCCCTGGTGGCCTAGGAAATTGAGGAAGTTAATGCCAGTAGATCAGCAAAGAAGTTAATGTTATCCTCCCAGTTAATCCAAGGCAGTGCAGAGGTTAATGACAATCTTTGAGGTGGTCTAGGGATGTGAAGTGTAAATGCTAGAATCGTTGGTGGTCCAGGACAATAAAGAAATGAATGTCAGCATCCCTTGTGGTCTAGGGCAGTAAAGTGTTTAACATTATGGACTCATTCGGGGGAACGAAAGGAACTTCAGCTCTTTCACACTGTCTACCAGTGAAAGCGGTGGCGTTTCAGTCTCCTGCTCTACTGAGATGATCAGTCAAGTCTTGTACATTGGACCCTCAGAGGTCTCGGAGGAACGCCCATTTGATGCTAGTCTACGATAGCGACAGCCACAGGAGGGGTCGAGCTTGAGGGTCAATGCCAAGAGATTCCAGCATCCGTGGTGGTCTAGAGCAGTAACGGGTCTGAAGAAGGTTTTCATGTCTAAGGGAAGACATTAGACTGACTTCTTGGACCTCCATCAGACTCAGGAAGTATACATTTCACATCACAACCTCTACTCCTGAGGCGGGAGCTCCATGGTGACAATATGTCCGCCTGCACCCCTCCTATGAGCCTGTCAGTCTCCGCTGCCGCCAGTTTTTCCCTTTGTGATTTAGGTCGAGCACATGGGTAATTACTGCGCCCACTTAGGGTGGCAGCGGTCAGGCCGGGAGCGCTCGTTACTAGCTGCCATCTCCGCCACCAGCTGCCCCTCTAATTAATTAACCCCCGGCTAATATTATAAGGTGGCGCCCCCCATATCCTGGCATTTCCATATCAGAGGTGGTGTGCGGGGCGGCGGGTCCCATGCTCTCTGTCTCCCGCGCCTCTATGAATATTTGATGCTCCCCCCGGGGTCATCGCGCCTCTTAATTATGCATGGCGGAACGAGAAAACAAATGCGTCCAGAGATGGAAATGTATTTCTTCATCTCCGCGGCGGAGTGTGCCCCGTCTGTCACCTGCCACCGCGCTTAACCCCTTATCCACTCCTACCAGGCACTGGTTGTCAGGTCAGCCCGGGGCTCGCAGCTTCTGAAGTGGTATGATGAGGTAGTGATGGGGGAAAGATGGAGGACAGATTGCCGGGAGGGAAAGGGGGTGATACGACACCCCAAAAAGAATGAGCACCACTTAAAAGGGGCAATCACCCAGAACATAACCATGGAAAAGGGTCTGACAACTACCCTGACACCTCTAAGGAGGAGGAGCAATGCTGAAACATGTGCATTGTGTAGTCACCCTATTATTCCCCCTAGAAATGTATGACTACACTGACAATTGGGTTTTCCTGTTCTCCTTGTTACTGGGTAATTGTCTGTCTGTCTGTCTATCTATCTCCTATCTATCTATCTACCTCATATCTATCTATTATCTATCTATCCATCCATCTAATATCTATCTATCTACCTCATGTCTATCTATCCATCCATCTAATATCCTCTATCTATCTATCTATCTATCTATCTATCTCGTATCCATCTAGCTATCTTCAATCTTTGGCAGAATCTTGCGGATTGAAGTCGGCAGCGGGATTCGGAGTGCAGTAGGGAGGTGCACGTTGGTGTGAATGGGGCCTTAGTGTGGACGCTGCAGGAGCGGCTAGTCCTCAGGTAGATAAAAGGATGTGTGAGCGGCTCAGGCAGCAGCGCCATGAATTAGTGATGTGGGGGGAGCAGGGAACATTAAGGGAAAGAAAACACTAAAAGGTCCCAAAGCAGAAGCAGCTGTCACTCAGCTGCGGAACATTCTCCAGGAGCCGCCGCATCCCATGCTTTATTTATCAGAAAAGTCCCCGACCAAGACCATCCGTCCTGTCTCCCAAGCCGGGGTCACCTTACCGCGACACAAGCCGATTACAGCAAGATCACGGTGGGCGGCCATCAGCACAGCTCCGACGGGGAGCGAAGGGGGGCATCAGCGCAAGTCACAACCTATCATATCTATCTATCCATCCAGGGGTGCACCAACAATGAGGCCAGGTGAACCTCAGGCAGCACTAGGTAGAGGCAAGAGGGGGGCAGCAGAAGGGCCATGGGCAACTAGCGCTTTCATTGCTGCAATGGGGTTAGGTTACGAGATTGGCATTTTGGGGGGGTGCGCCGTTTCAGTTCTCGCCTAAGGCAGCAGAAAGGCTAGGTGCACCCCTGTATCTATCCATCTATCTATTATCTATCTATATCTTTCCTTCCATGGACTATATCGTCTGATGCTCCTTTCCCTCTATAGCTCCTCCTGGCAGCCTGTAGTCACCTCCGCGGTCTCAGCAGGTCGCTGCCCTCTCCTTTGCTTTCGTCTCGTCTTGACAATAATCTCCTCCATTCAGCAGAGAGAATAAAATCCCAGCTCAGAGGAAGACTGGACACAGAGGACAAGTGAAGGTCAAATCAAATAATACCGCAGCTAACCGGCCCGCATAGCCAGATACAGAGAATGTGTGATACTGCCTGCTGAGCTGTGTATCTCATCCTATCCTGTGTGATACTGTCTTCTGAGCTATGTATCTCATCCTATCCTGTGTGATACTGTCTGCTGAGCTGTGTATCTAATCCTATCCTGTGTGATACTGTCTGCTGAGCTGTGTATTTAATCCTATGACATGTGATACTGTCTGTTGTATCTAATTCTATCCTGTGAGCTGAGCAGATGTGCAGTGGAGGAGCTCCTGACTTCCAGGATAGTGAGAGGGAACCTGCCTTCCATCCCTGCCCAGGCCATGCACATCACCAGGCCCATCTGTATCTAATCCCATCATGTGTGATATTGTCTGCTGAGCTGTGTATCTAATCCCATCATGTGTGATACTGTCTGCTGAGCTGTGTATCTAATCCCATCATGTGTGATATTGTCTGCTGAGCTGTGTATCTAATCCTATTGTGTGGTACTGTCTGCTGAGCTGTGTATCTAATCCTATCCTGTGTGATACTGTCTGCTGAGCTGTGTATCTAATCCTATCCTGTGTGATACTGTCTGCTGAGCTGTGTATCTAATCCTGTCATGTGTAATACAGTCTGCTGAGCTGTGTATCTAATCCTACCATGTGTTACCATGTGTCTTCAGGAGGCCTGCAGCACTACTCCCCCCATCATGCAGCAGTAGTTGTCAGTCCATCAGTATACCCCGCAGGCAGCTGTACATAATGAGACATTTGGCGGCAGTGTCTTCTGCCTGTGTCAGGGTTCCGGTCCATTTGCCAGCGCTGTGTCAGTTCCTCCGGTGATGACGGTGGTTCGGGCCCATTTGCCGCCGTTCCGCTGCTGCGGTGACAAGAAGCTGAGCACACATTCTGTATAGTCAGTGACTATGTCCTCCAGCGCTGCCGCACACATCACTGACATGTGCATTGCTTTCTGCGCCCCCTCCTGACGTCAGCAGTTAAACCCCCATACTGGTAATTTAACCCAACAGTAACCAGAGTCAGCAACATACATTTATGGTAACCAGCGATGTTGTTACAGGGAATACTGTGGATGACACTGTTATGGGGGATCTGTGGATGTCACTGTTATGGGGGATCTGTGGATGACACTGTTATGGGGGCACTGTGGATGTCACTGTTATGGGGGCACTGTGGATGTCACTGTTATGGGGGCGCTGTGGATGTCACTGTTAAGGGGGCACTGCGGATGGCACTGTTATGGGGGGCACTGTGGGTGTCACTGTTATGGGGGCACTGTGGATGACACTGTTAAGGGGGCACTGTGGATGACACTGTTATGGGGGCGCTGTGGATGACACTGTTATGGGGGCGCTGTGGATGACACTGTTATGGGGGCGCTGTGGATGACACTGTTATGGGAGCACTGTGGATGTCACTGTTAAGGGGGCACTGCGGATGACACTGTTAAGGGGCACTGCGGATGACACTGTTATGGGAGCACTGCGGATGACGTTTAAGGGGGCACTGTGGATGACACTGTTAAGGGGGCACTGTGGATGACACTGTTAAGGGGGCACTGCGGATGACACTGTTATGGGAGCACTGTGGATGACACTGTTAAGGGGGCACTGCGGATGACACTGTTTAATTATTACTGTAAAAAACCTCGGTATGAACTCTGGTTCAGTTTCTAGTGGTACCTTGGAACCGAACCTGAGTTTGGTACCAAGGTTTTTTACAGTAAAAATTATCTATCAAAGTTATTATACGAAGTCTCGCGCAACTCTTTTTAATAACTTCGGCTCATCGGAGCCAATACATTGTAATACTGTAGGGGGCGGGAACAGTACAGTGTTATCTGCAGTGTAGGGATTACATAGGGAGAGATGTGTCTGGGATCCCGTCTGTGTTATCTGCAGTGTAGGGATTATATAGGGGGAGATGTGTCTGGGGTCCCGGGCTGTGTTATCTGCAGTGCAGGGATTATATAGGGGGAGATGTGTCTGGGGTCCGGGCTGTGTTATCTGCAGTGTAGGGATTATATAGGGGGAGATGTGTCTGGGGTCCCCGGCTGTGTTCTCTGCAGTGCAGGGATTATATAGGGTGAGATGTGTCTGGGGTCCAGGCTGTGTTATCTGCAGTGTAGGGATTACATAGGGGGAGATGTGTCTGGGGTCCTGGACTGTGTTATCTGCAGTGTAGGGATTACATAGGGGGAGATGTGTCTGGGGTCCCGGGCTGTGTTATCTGCAGTGTAGGGATTATATAGGGGGAGATGTGTCTGGGGTCCCGGCTGTGTTATCTGCAGTGCAGGGATTATATAGGGGGAGATTGTTTTAGGGTCCCGGCTGTGTTATCTGCAGTGTAGGGATTATATAGGGGGAGATGTGTCTGGGGTCCGGGCTGTGTTATCTGCAGTGTAGGGATTATATAGGGGGAGATGTGTCTGGGGTCCCGGCTGTGTTATCTGCAGTGCAGGGATTATATAGGGGGAGAGATGTGTTTGGGGTCCCGGCTGTGTTATCTGCAGTGGCAGGGATTATATAGGGGGAGATGTGTCTGGGGTCCCGGGCTGTGTTATCTGCAGTGTAGGGATTATATAGGGGGAGATGTTTCTGGGGTCCCGGGCTGTGTTATCTGCAGTGTAGGGATTATATAGGGGGAGATGTATCTGGGGTCCCGGGCTGTGTTCTCTGCAGTGCAGGGATTATATAGGGTGAGGTGTGTCTGGGGTCCCGGCTGTGTTATCTGCAGTGTAGGGATTATATAGGGGGAGATGTATCTGGGGTCCTGGGCTGTGTTATCTGCAGTGTAGGGATTATATAGGGGAGATGTGTCTGGGGTCCCGACTGTGTTATCTGCAGTGCAGGGATTATATAGGGGGAGATGTATCTGGGGTCCTGGCTGTGTTATCTGCAGTGTAGGGATTACATAGGGGGAGATGTGTCTGGGGTCCTGGGCTGTGTTATCTGCAGTGCAGGGATTACATAGGGAGAGATGTGTCTGGGGTCCCGTCTGTGTTATCTGCAGTGCAGGGATTATATAGGGGGAGATGTGTTTAGGGTCCTGGCTGTGTTATCTGCAGTGTAGGGATTATATAGGGGGAGATGTGTCGGGTCCTGGGCTGTGTTATCTGCAGTGTAGGGATTACATAGGGGGAGATGTGTTTGGGTCCGGCTGTGTTATCTGCAGTGTAGGGATTATAATAGGGGGAGATGTGTCTGGGGTCCTGGGCTGTGTTAATCTGCAGTGTAGGGATTATATAGGGGAGATGTGTCTGGGGTCCCGGGCTGTGTTATCTGCAGTGTAGGGATATATAGGGGAGATGTGTCTGGGGTCCCGGCTGTGTTATCTGCAGTGTAGGGATTATATAGGGGGAGATGTGTCTGGGGTCCCGGGCTGTGTTATCTTGCAGTGTAGGGATTATATAGGGGGAGATGTGTCTGGGGTCCCGGGCTGTGTTATCTGCAGTGTAGGGATTATATAGGGGGAGATGTGTCTGGGGTCCTGGGCTGTGTTATCTGCAGTGTAGGGATTATATAGGGGGAGATGTGTCTGGGGTCCCGGCTGTGTTATCTGCAGTGTAGGGATTATATAGGGGGAGATGTGTCTGGGGTCCCGGCTGTGTTATCTGCAGTGTAGGGATTATATAGGGGGAGATGTGTGTCTGGGGTCCTGGGCTGTGTTATCTGCAGTGCAGGGATTATTATAGGGGGAGATGTTCTGGGGTCCCGGCTGTGTTATCTTGCAGTGCAGGGATTATATAGGGGGAGATGTGTCTGGGGTCCCGGCTGTGTTATCTGCAGTGTAGGGATTATATAGGGGGAGATGTGTCTGGGGTCCCGGCTGTGTTATCTGCAGTTGTAGGGATTATATAGGGGAGATGTGTCTGGGGTCTAGGCTGTGTTATCTGCAGTGTAGGGATTATATAGGGGGAGATGTGTCTGGGGTCCCGGGCTGTGTTATCTGCAGTGCAGGGATTATATAGGGGAGATGTGTCTGGGGTCCCGGGCTGTGTTATCTGCAGTGTAGGGATTATATAGGGGAGATGTGTCTGGGGTCCCGGCTGTGTTATCTGCAGTGTAGGGATTATATAGGGGAGATGTTCTGGGGTCCCGGCTGTGTTATCTGCAGTGTAAGGATTATATAGGGGGAGATGTGTCTGGGTCCCGGGCTGTGTTATCTGCAGTGTAGGGATTTATATAGGGGGAGATGTGTCTGGGGTCCCGGCTGTGTTATCTGCAGTGTAGGGATTATATTAGGGGAGATGTGTCTGGGGTCCCGGCTGTGTTATCTGCAGTGTAGGGATTATATAGGGGGAGATGTGTCTGGGTCCCGGCTGTGTTATCTGCAGTGTAGGGATTATATAGGGGAGATGTGTCTGGGGTCCCGGCTGTGTTATCTGCAGTGTAGGGATTATATAGGGGGAGATGTGTCTGGGGTCCGGGCTGTGTTATCTGCAGTGTAGGGATTATATAGGGGGAGTATGTCTGGGGTCCCGGCTGTGTTATCTGCAGTGTAGGGATTATATAGGGGAGATGTGTCTGGGGTCCTGGGCTGTGTTATCTTCAGTGCAGGATTATATAGGGGAGATGTGTCTGGGGTCCGGCTGTGTTATCTGCAGTGTAGGGATATATAGGGGGAGATGTGTCTGAGGTCCCGGGCTGTGTTATCTGCAGTGTAGGGATTATATAGGGGGAGATGTGTCTGGGGTCCCGGGCTGTGTTATCTGCAGTGTAGGGATTATATAGGGGGAGATGTGTCTGGGTCCTGGGCTGTGTTATCTTCAGTGCAGGGATTATATGGGGGAGATGTGTCTGGGGTCCTGGCTGTGTTTATCTGCAGTGCAGGATTATATAGGGGGAGAGATGTGTCTGGGGTCCCGGCTGTGTTATCTGCATTGTAGGGATTATATAGGGGGAGATGTGTCTGGGGTCTAGGCTGTGTTATCTGCAGTGTAGGGATTATATTAGGGGGAGATGTGTCTGGGGTCTGGGCTGTGTATCTGCAGTGTAGGGATTACATAGGGGGAGATGTGTCTGGGGTCCTGGCCTGTGTTATCTGCAGTGTAGGGATTATATAGGGGGAGATGTGTCTGGGGTCCTGGGCTGTGTTATCTGCAGTGTAGGGATTATATAGGGGAGATGTGTCTGGGGTCCCCGGCTGTGTTATCTGCAGTGTAGGGATTATATAGGGGAGATGTGTCTGGGTCCCGGCTGTGTTATCTGCAGTGTAGGATTATATAGGGGGAGATGTGTCTGGGTCCCGGCTGTGTTATCTGCAGTGTAGGGATTTATACTAGGGGGAGATGTGTTGGGTCCCGGCTGTGTTTCTGCAGTTGAGGATTTTATATAGGGGGAGATGTGTCTGGGTCCTGGCTGTGTTATCTGCAGTGTAGGGATTAATATAGGGGGAGATGTGTCTGGGGTCCCGGCTGTGTTATCTGCAGTGTAGGGATTATATAGGGGGAGATGTGTCTGGGGTCCCGGGCTGTGTTATCTGCAGTGTAGGGATTATATAGGGGGAGATGTGTCTGGGGTCCCGGCTGTGTTATGTAGGGATTATATAGGGGGAGATGTGTCTGGGGTCCTGGGCTGTGTTATCTGCAGTGCAGGGATTATATAGGGGGAGATGTGTTTTAGGGATCCCGGCTGTGTTATCTGCAGTGTAGGGATTATATAGGGGGAGATGTGTCTGGGGTCCTTGGCTGTGTTATCTGCAGTGTAGGGAATTATAGGGGGAGATGTGTCTGGGGTCCCGGCTGTGTTATCTAGGGATTATATAGGGGGAGATGTGTCTGGGGTCCTGGGCTGTGTTATCTGCAGTGCAGGGATTATATAGGGGGAGATGTGTCTGGGGTCCCGGCTGTGTTATCTGCAGTGTAGGGATTATATAGGGGGAGATGTGTCTGGGGTCCCAGCTGTGTTATCTGCATTGTAGGGATTATATAGGGGGAGATGTGTCTGGGGTCCCGGGCTGTGTTATCTGCAGTGCAGGGATTATATAGGGGGAGATGTGTCTGGGGTCCCGGGCTGTGTTATCTGCAGTGCAGGGATTATATAGGGGGAGATGTGTCTGGGGTCCCGGGCTGTGTTATCTGCAGTGTAGGGATTATATAGGGGGAGATGTGTCTGGGGTCCTGGGCTGTGTTATCTGCAGTGTAGGGATTATATAGGGGGAGATGTGTCTGGGGTCCTGGCCTGTGTTATCTGCAGTGTAGGGATTATATAGGGGGATGTGTCTGGGGTCCTAGCTGTGTTATCTGCAGTGTAGGGATTACATAGGGGGAGATGTGTCTGGGGTCCCGGCTGTGTTATCTGCAGTGCAGGGATTATAATGAGGGAGATGTGTCTGGGTTCCCGGTCTGTGTTATCTGCAGTGTAGGGATTATATAGGGGGAGATGTGTCTGGGGTCCCGGGCTGTGTTATCTGCAGTGTAGGGATTATATAGGGGGAGATGTGTCTTGGGTCCTGGGCTGTGTTATCTGCAGTGTAGGGATTACATAGGGGGAGATGTGTCTGGGGTCCTGGGCTGTGTTATCTGCAGTGTAGGGATTATATAGGGGGAGATGTGTCTGGGGTCCCGGCTGTGTTATCTGCAGTGCAGGGATTATATAGGGGGAGATGTATCTGGGGTCCCGGCTGTGTTATCTGCAGTGCAGGGATTATAATGGGGGAGATGTGTCTGGGTTCCCGGGCTGTGTTATCTGCAGTGCAGGGATTATATAGGGGGAGATGTGTCTGGGGTCCTGGGCTGTGTTATCTGCAGTGTAGGGATTATATAGGGGGAGATGTTTCTGGGGTCCTGGGCTGTGTTATCTGCAGTGCAGGGATTATATAGGGGGAGATGTGTCTGGGGTCCTGGCTGTGTTATCTGCAGTGTAGGGATTATATAGGGGGAGATGTTTCTGGGGTCCTGGGCTGTGTTATCTGCAGTGCAGGGATTACATAGGGGGAGATGTATCTGGGGTCCCGGCTGTGTTATCTGCAGTGTAGGGATTATATAGGGGGAGATGTGTCTGGGGTCCAGGCTGTGTTATCTGCAGTGCAGGGATTATATAGGGGGAGATGTGTCTGGGGTCCTGGGCTGTGTTATCTGCAGTGTAGGGATTATATAGGGGGAGATATGTCTGGGGTCCTGGGCTGTGTTATCTGCAGTGTAGGGATTACATAGGGGGAGATGTGTCTGGGGTCCTGGGCTGTGTTATCTGCAGTGTAGGGATTATATAGGGGGAGATGTGTCTGGGGTCCCGGCTGTGTTATCTGCAGTGTGGTAGCAGCGGACAGGGACCCCCCCCTCCCCACACACACACCCCGTCAACTCTCCATCTTCTCCGATACACCTGAGTATTAATATCAGGCCACTTGAATAATCCTATATGTTATCTGACGACGCTTTCCAAATGCCTTCAATCTCCAAGTCTTCACCCGATGATGGAAGGTTCCCATGGCAAATGTCAGCTGCTGCCGCAGAGGCGCAGCGCAGGGCGAGTGGGGATCCGGGATCCATCACCGATATTTATGCTGTTTATCAAGACGGCTGCATATATTACTGAAGATGAAGGATTAGGAAAAGAGCGAATTCAATGCAGCAAAAAGCCAAAAACATTATAAGGAGGCACCCCGAAATCCGCTGATTACACACACAAAGCACTACAAGATCAGCATTTACCATTGGATGGATTATCTATCTATCTATCTATCTATCTATCTATCTATCTATCTATCTATCTATCTATCTATCTCTGTCTATCTAATATCTATCTCATATCTATCTATCTATCTATCTATCTATCTATCTATCTATCTATCTATCTATCTAACTGTCTATCTAATATCTATCTCATATCTATCTATCTATCTATCTATCTATCTGATACTAAAGTCAGCTGCTCCCTCTTGGGCTCTGTACACACCGCACACACCGCCCTCCCTCTGCAGAGGGTCTCGTCCCTCTCCCCACCAGTGCGGCTCCTGGGCAGATTACAGGCCGGGCTCAGGTGCGGTCACAGCTCGCTGCCTGACTAGTGATATGTCCTTCATAGAATTTTCTGCTCAGGATCCAGCAGAGCTATTAATGTGCACCCTGAAAAATGACTGATCTAACAGAGAGGAAGCACCAGGCAGCGAGCTAGTGCAGAAGGGAGGGGGAAAGCCTTTATCATAGGAAATACTATGACCTCAGGGGTGTAGATCCAGGGGGAGCAGAGGTAGCAGTCACATCCAGGGGGTGGGTATCAATGGTATGGGGCACTGTGGTGTCACACTAGTGGGGCACTGTAGGGGTCTGTATTTAGAGTGTGGCGTGGGGGGTATAGATTGTTCTTTACATTGGTCTGGGGTCTGAATTAATTTACCTGGTCTGGGGTCTGAATTTGGAGCTCTGGTCTGGGGTCTAAAATAATTTACTCGGTCTTGGGTCTGAATTTAGAGCTGTGGTCTGGGGTCTGAATTCATTTTATTTTGGGGTCTGAATGTAGGGGTCGGATATGAGGTCTATATTAATTTACTTGATCTGGGGTCTGAATTAATTTACTTGGTCTGGGGTCTAAATTCATATTTTATATTGTGATTTGGGGTCTGAATTTAGGGACCAGTCATGGGTTTGAGCTTATTTACAGCTCTTCGATCTGCATTCATTTACTTTGAGGGTCTGAATTTAGAGCTGGGGTCTGAATTCATTTTATTTTGGGGTTTGAATTTAGAGGTTGGATATGAGGTCTGAATTAATTTACCTGATCTGGGGTCTGAATTTGGAGCCATGGTCTGAGGTCTAAAATTATTTACTTGGTCTGGGGTCTGAATTTAGAGCTGTGGTCTTGGGTCTGAATTTAGACCTGTGGTCTGGGGTCTGAATTCATTTTATTTTGGGGTCTTAATGTAGGGGTCGGATATGAGATCTATATTAATTTACTTGGTCTGGGGTCTGAATTAATTTACTTGGTCTGGGGTCTGAATTTAGAACTCTGGTCTGGGGTCTGAAATCAGTTACTTTGTCTGGGGTCTGAATTTAGAGCTGTGGTCTGGGGTCTGAATTAATTTACTTGTTCTGGGATCTGAATTTAATAATTTTTGGGATCTGGCTTTAGGTGTCTGGGGTCTGTAGTTAATTATCCTGATTCTAAAAAATAAAATGAGAAGAGGTAAAAACACTGAAAAAAACCACCATTTTCCTTGCTCTAGAGGTCAGCAGGTAATGCTGCAGCCAATTAGCAGCCTCCACTTTTTAGTGCACGGCTTCTGTCGTCTTAATGAAGCTTTTGTACGGAACTCTCCATGGCAGAAAATTGTCACATGTCTGATAACAATTTGCCATTTACAATGTGCACCCAACACCTTCCAACTATGGGCCGGTAGAAACCGTACAGAAAGTGGCGTATCAGTGACAAATTGCGCATTTTTCTGGGGGTAATCATGCACGGTGGGGATTATTATGCACATCACGTAGACTTAATGCAAAGCATATATAAAATCCGTCTCGCAGAGACATCTGTAATCCCCCTGACGGTTCATGGCACAAAGGGCAAACACATGGAAATCAATCCCATCAACCCGTGCTCTTCCCATCAGCATATATTAATGGGACCAGTAAATACGGCAAATTAATTAAACAGCCAAGGGAAAATACACAGGCGAAACCTTAAAGGGCAGCTCCACCCACATTACGTAGATACATGAAGTCAATTAGGGTTCATCTTTGAACACTGTAGTGTGAAAAGATTTTCAAAAATTCCACCATAATTGCTTTTTAAGGGGCACTATAATTTGGGACTATGATGCTTTGCTGGAAGGTTCCATTTTTAAGCTTCTCCCAGTCTGGGCGTGGCTTCCTGCTGAGCTGCTGGGACTGGAACCAGAAAAATTCCTCTAATTCAGGTGTGACAACTAATATGACCACCGTCACAACTCTCCCAGGTGTTGTCACCCAGCTTTCCCAAAAGCCTGGACTGCCTGGCTGCACATTAATACATGACTTAACTAGGCATCCAGATTTCCCGGACACGGATGAAAAATCTTGATGGAATTGGTAAAGATGACTGAAGGACGTATGGGATTTATAGGGGGAGGGCCCTTTAATTCAGTTACATTAATCCACAGACTAAGCAGCTGAAGCCCCGCCCTTTTCCTAAACATTGTTTCAAATGCAGTAGCACTAGAGATGGGGGAGGAAGGAGAAAACATGGACGCCTCCTGAGATGCATGAAAAGGGGCTCCATTTTATTGTATCTCTGTTCAAATTGAGATGAGTGATGGCTCCATATCAGTGAAGAGAAGGATCATGCTCAAGAAGTAAGAAAAAGTACATAGAAGTAAGAAGAATTAGTGTCCCTTTAAGAAGTAAGACGTCCCATGACATAGTGTCTCTTTATGGGTTATCGCCTGTCCACAGGTCAGATGCTAAGGGTTTGTTCAGTGGTGGTCTCGCTGCGGAGGCTCCCAGGAGAACATGGGTCCTGTGTCCCCTATTAGAATGTGGTGGTCCAGCACTCTCACCAAGAATGAATGGAGCCGCAGCAAACAACCTCAACCTGCCTCTCCATTTGTGCGGCCGCACGATGTTCTCATGACAAGCAATCAGACCCCAACCAATCAGAGGCTTATCCACTGTCCCATGGAAAGGAGATTGATTTCATGGTATGACCCCCTTTAATGCTGTTTCCCTGTAAGAACTAGGATGTCACTTCATTTTCTTTCCCTGTCCCTTCAAGAAGAGGTAAATTAGTTTACTGATCCTTTAAGAAGTAAGAAGTCTCTTCATGTACAGTCCCCTTAAGAGGTAAAAAATTCCTTAGTTCACTGTCCCTTTAAGAAGTCTTTTAGTTTACTGTCTCTTTAAGAAGAGATGTAAGACATCTCTTAATTGAATGTTATTCAAGAAGTAAGATCACGGTCTCTTTAGAAAGCAATATGTTCTTAAAAAGTCCTATCATTTACTGGCACTTTAAGAAGTCCTTTAGTTTGCTGTCACTTTAGGAAGTAAGCTCCTTGTTTATTGAATGTCCCTTTAAAAAAATTAAGATGTACCAGTGTTCCCTGTCTCTTTAAGAAGCAAGATGCCCCTTATTTTGCTATCACTTAATTTACAAAGTAAGATGTCTCTTGTTTGAGTGTGCCTCTAAGAAGTGTGATGTCCCTTAGTGTATTGCCCTTGTAGATGTCTCTCAACTGATCGTCCCTTTAAGATGTCCGAGAAGTAAGACGTCCTGCAGTTTACTGCCCCTTTAAGGAGTATGTCCCATTTTCAGGACAATAGGCCGATCAATGAGACTCTTGATGTTCTCCTCACAGGGATGAGACGCTCTCCTCCAGGCCCGGTGGCCGTTTGATGGCGGTATGGTGACGATTTCCTCGCGGGTCGATGACCATTTATACATTTTAATTTCTCCACAGGAGATGGCAGGAGCTTTCATCAGTCGAGGAGGAGCCTCCTGTGAGAACCTCAAAGTCCTCCAGCCTGTGAAGTCCCATCTGAAGCTCCGATGACCCCGGTCACCTTCGAGCTATGATGACAGCCATATCTGTGGTCATCCAGCTCTCTCATGATCAGATAGAATTAAAAAGGGGGTGAGGTCTCTTTAAGAAGTATCAGATTACGCTGACATGGTATGGCGGTGGCTCATTCTCTGCCCCGGTTCTAATTAGTGGTGGTCTGACTAATAACTACTGTGATAATTAGCTGCCTCTAGGTCAAAGTTGACATTGCCACTGACCGCGGTGATAAAATAATGAGCCGCCGTGTACGCCGGGGGAGGGCCGCGAAGATTTCAGGGGAAGGATTCACAAATTTACCGTTAATTAGTAAATTCACCATTAATAATTCTGCTCAGCCGATTCTGTAAGAAGCTGGTGACAACCAATATGGCCGCCGTTAAAATCCCCAGGTGGTTGTCACCCAACTTTCCACGTGAAAGGCAAATCTGAGTAGTTGTAGAATAAGTAGGCGACCTGTGAGGTGAACAGTAATGGCCACCATGATGGTGGTCACCTGTAACAGCAGTGTGATCAGTGTATAAGGATGGCGGACGATTCAAATGTAAAACCGACATATACATACACCAGGCGTAAACTAACAACAACAAAGTCACTCAGTACTTTGAGTGGAGTTGCTCTTTTAAGATTAGTGCCTTTTACCCCCTGATGTATATATAGTTTGGTTACTTGAGTGATATGTGCTCACTGTATGGTACTATTACTTAGGCACCGTAACTTGTATGGCACCGTATACTACAGTGTAGGGACGGTATTATTTGGTTACTGTATATCTCAGTTATTTGGGTGATGTTTTATTTTCACTGTATGGTACTATTACATAGGCACTGTATGGTATAGTGTACGGACGGTATTATTTGGGTATAGTACATCTCAGTTATTTGGGTGATGTTATATTTTCACTGTATGGTACTATTACATAGGATCCGTATACTATAGTATAGGGACGGTATTATTTGGGTGCTGTATATTTCAGTTATTTGGGTGATGTAATATACCAATAGATCATGGTGGCATCCACTTCATGCTGCACCAGGAAGGTTTCTGTCCCACTACTCGGTTGGACTATTTATCTTGGAATCTCGCGCATGACGGGGGAGGGCGATATAGCTGCGCTCTCTCTCCGTGTACACACACCGCTATCCAGCGTCCTGACAGATGAAGACGGATTGAGCTGTTATTGCAGCGACTGATGTAAGGATTAATAATTTATCGCCATCCTGTGTATGAATGATGGCTTATTACACAATGTTTCGGAATAAATATTTTAATGGCTTTGCGGATTAAACCCCAGATGCTGGCCACATAAATAAGAGTTTCCACGAAGACTGCTGACAAATCCAAATGTGATAGCCTGAACCTCAGACATGACGGCACAGGACTGGAGTGTAGCGGGGCAAAAGGGCAATTCCCATCATGGCCTGGGGAACACTGTGCTCCTCCCCTGGAAACTAATCCCTAAGGGTACTGTATGGTGGCGGTATTTGGGTACTGTGCAGCTGTGTTATTTGGGTGATGGTATATTATTCGACCTTTTATAATAGTATTTTGTGGATACTACACTGTATAGCAGGATGTCATATGTTCACTGTATGGCACTATTACACAGGCACTATAGGGTACGATATCTTATTATGTAGGTAACATATAGCACTGTTATTTTCCGGATATTCTCTGTATGGCACTATTACATAGTCAATGTTATTTGGCACTGTTTGGCGGTATTATTTGTGTACTATATAGCTTTGTTATTTGAAGGATGTTATGTATTTATTGTATGGCACTTTAGCAGTATTATTTAGACATAGTATGGTTCGATGATTTGGGTTATATTGTGGCACCAATACTATCCATTCCCTTCCTGCACAACTGGGCAGGAGGCCTCCACACATATTGTCCAGGGACCTACTGCAGAGTTTCATCCAGCCTTGTAGAGGCGCCTAGATTCTTAAGTCCCTATAAGAAGCTATAAGAAGATCAAATTTCCTGGAGCTCAGAAAAATATGGAGCTGGA
This sequence comes from Rhinella marina, assembly GCA_900303285.1. Taxonomy (NCBI): domain Eukaryota; kingdom Metazoa; phylum Chordata; class Amphibia; order Anura; family Bufonidae; genus Rhinella; species Rhinella marina. The sequence continues at coordinate 69,920 of ONZH01014738.1, forward strand.
TGGTGACATGGGGTATGACCCCATCCGGTCATAGCCAAGCATCGTGCCACCAGGTGAGAAGCAATGTGCCTGCCACACAATGAGGTCTGTTAGCCATGCTTCAGTTCCTCATGGGAGGGGACTTCTCTTTGCTATGAGGCCTGCAGAGCTGAAGATCTTGGGGGGCAGAGTATGTGTTCCTTCAGCAGCACCAGATCGGCAGCCTCCATTGGTGGGGTTTTCACTAGGACACTCTTCCACCTAACACCACGCAATTGCTAATCGTAGGGTGGGCACCCCTCATGCCGAAGTTCTTACATTCACAGAGTCACCCATCCATGGTTAATTACATGACTTTAAGAATGGTCTTCGTTTCCACCTCACGGAACTACTGATAAACAAAGCTTCTGAGAAAGAAAAAGACAGATCGATGAATATTCCCGCCACATGGTACCATGTATAATTACCGCTTACCAGTAATGAAGAGAAAATGCTAATTTCAAAAAGAAAAAAAAATCTGTCTGAAAGTCCCACGGGGCGTCCAAGGACAAAGCGCTAAAGGGCGCGGAGGGGTTAATGATCCATTATACTCTTATAAAGCACCGAGGCTGTCCTGTTATGTATTTCGTATCTGTTTCATGTTCCTTTCCTTCGTGTTCCTGCTTCAAAGACCTTCTCGGAACACGCAACTCCACCCAGTCCAAGTCTTTAGGTAAGAGAGAGAGTAGAGAAATCATTTTAATTAGAGGCTGAAATGACAAAGGAGATCTGTCTGGGACGCCGCCATCTGCCCGGTAACAGCTGATAATTAATTTTATTTGATATAAAAAAATGCTGCAAATGGGGATTTCGTGCCCATAACAGTAAACAACTTATTTGCAGAATTAGTTAGTAACTGTACACGGTGATTTAAGGCAGGAGCCGCCGCACTCAGCTCCAGTGCTCATTTATCTCCTGGCAAAGTTGTGCCATAACTTTTCCAAAAATATCTTCCTTGTAATGCAGATCTGCAGAAATTAGGCTCCACAACGAGAGAGTTTGTTAATATAGAGAATGAGCAGCCATCTGTAGACTAGAAGCGACAGAGAGGTAGAACAATTCTGCTTATGACCAATAAGAACTAAACTGAAATGCAAGTTCTGGGCTCAGTCACCAGCCCTGGTCTTCAAATAAAAGCTCAGGTCCTCCACAGAAAACTGCCCCCCTTCAACTCATCTGCTCTGGTCTTAAAGGGGACCTTTCACCGCTCCTGACATGCCTGGTTTTAATAGCTTCATGCATTCCCCATGTAATAACAATTCTGGAGCCTCTATTCTTATGGCTCTATGTTGTGCCATTCCTTTATTATTTGTACTAGAAGTTATGAATGAATTGCTAGCAGTCTGCAGTAAGGGTACAGAGGGGAGGTAACCAGTTGGGGGTGTGTCCCTGCACAGTCTCACTCCATCCAATCAGTGCTGCCATGTTCAGACTGTGCAGATACACCCCCCCGACTGGTTACCTCCCCTCTGTACCCTTACTGCAGACTGCCAGCAATTCATTCATGACTTCTAGTAGAAACAATAAAGGAATGGCACAACATCGAGCCATAAGAATAGAGGCTCCAGAATTGTTATTACATGGGGAACGTATGAAGCTATTAAACCAGGCATGTCAGGAGTGATGAAAGGTCCTCTTTAAGCTCAAGTTTGTATCTACCATTTATCAAGAAAAAAGTGTGGTCCAACTAGCTTCAGTCCACGACCACTCACTAAGGTTCTCACCACAAATCCTAGTACTCAACCAAATGTTTCAATAGTTCAATCCAGTCCTCAACAAAATGCGATCCTCATCTACCAGCTCAGGTCTTCAAAAGAAAATTCCTGTCCTCACCATGACTATTCTTTACCACCACCAGCTCCAGTCCACAATCACCAGCTTCAGTCCTCAACTAACAACTAAGGAGCTCACCTACTCTACATGAAGCTCAAATTTTCAATCACCAACCCTAAATAAAAAGCTTTAGTACTCCACCAAAAAACAGTCCTAGTCTTAAACTAAAAGCTCCAAAGCTCAACCACAAGCTCAGGTCCCCAAAAGAAACCTTCAGTCCTTGAACACCAACTCTGGACTGAAATTGAAAGCTCGCGTCCTCATCTACCAAGTCCAGTTCTCAAGAAAAAGCTTTAGTCCTCAACCACCACCATCAGTCCTCAACAAAAAGCTCCTGTCCTCACCTACAAGGTCCAGTCCTCAAAAGAAAGAAAAGTGCTCAAGAAAAAGCTCAACCACCAGTTCTATTTCTCATCTACCGGCTCCGGTCCCCATCTGTAAGCTTCAGTCCTTAACAAAAAATCTGGTTCCTAACCAAGTCTTCTCGTCAAGAAAAAGCTATGGTCATGAGTCCCCACCTCTAGTGCACAACTAGAACCTCTGGCCCTCAATTATAGTCTCCATTTCTCAACCAACAGGTCTGATCCTCAGCCAAACAATATGGCTTTAAAACTCCATCCTAGACTTTGTGCAAAGCTTCAGGTCCTCAACCATATGCTCAAGTCCTAACCCAAATGTCCAGTTCCCACAGGATGCTGAAATCTCTTTTAAAGAATATTTGGTGAGTCCTAGAGCTCTTGGCAGGATTTATTGACAATCGGATATGCATGCTTTTGTGTTTTTTTTTCAGATCAGATACCTCAGGATTGAGGGCACCACCTGGTGGACATTTAGAGGACTACATACAGCTGTGATATTTTAACTAACGCACCACCTGGTGGACATTTAGAGGACTACATACAGCTGTGATATTTTAACTAGCGTACCACCTAGTGGACATTTAGAGGACTACATACAGCTGTGATATTTTTTAATTAGTGCACCACCTGGTGACCATTTATAGGACTACATACAGCTGTGATATTTTAACTAGCGCACCACTTGGTGGACATTTAGATGACTATATACAGCTGTGATATTGTATCTAGCACACCACCTGGTGGACATTTATAGGACTACATACAGCTGTGGTATTTTTTAACTAGCGCACCACCTGGTGGACATTTAGAGGACTACATACAGCTGTGATATTTTAACTAGCGTACCACCTAGTGGACATTTAGAGGACTACATATAGCTGTGATATTGTAACTAACGCACCACCTGGTGGACATTTAGAGGACTACATACAGTTGTGATATTGTAACTAACGCACCACCTGGTGGACATTTAAAGGACTACATACAGCTGTGGTATTTTATAACTAGCGCACCACCTGGTGGACATTTAGAGGACTACATACAGGTGTGATATTTTAACTAACGCACCACCTGGTGGACATTTAGAGGACTACATACAGCTGTGATATTTTAACTAATGCACCACCTGGTGGACATTTAGAGGACTACATACAGCTGTGATATTTTAACTAATGTACCACCTGGTGGACATTTAGAGGACTACATACAGCTGTGATATTTTTAACTAGCGCACCACCTGGTGGACATTTAGAGGACTACATACAGCTGTGATATTTTTAACTAGCGCACCACCTGGTGGACATTTAGAGGACTACATACAGCTGTGATATTTTTAACTAGCGCACCACCTGGTGGACATTTAGAGGACTACATACAGCTGTGATATTTTTAACTAGCGCACCACCTGGTGGACATTTAGAGGACTACATACAGCTGTGATATTTTTAACTAGGTTCCAGAAATTAGTATTGGGGGATCTTTTCATTGACCTCCAACACCCCCCAAAAAAAATGTTAACCCCTTCACTAAGCTCCAAGCGTGCACAGTGTTTGAGCATTAATCTTGTTCTGGAAACAGTATATTTGTCTCTTATAAAAATCAGCAGCAGAGTGACAAGCGCACATATGCTGCATACTATTTATAACAGCGTATTCCTTCCTCCCTGATGATCGCAGCAAATGCCACCAGATTATAGAGGCGGCTGTGATTATATGCACATACTTTATCGAGAAATGTGTCCAAGAACTTCGAATTTTTGGGAGGAAGGAAAAACAAAGAGTTCTCCACATTTTGTTTTTGCTTTTGTGTTGAAATGGAGCAAATGACAACCAGTGGACTTTCTGAGCAAGAAATGTGTTCAGAGAAGTTGTCATATCCCTTACCCCATTGGGGAACTCATCACAAACTGTATGCCGCCCTTGCTGACCTTTTTTTGGCTGTACAGTTTGTAGAACACTTACTTGAACATTATTATCAGAGAATACATTGTGCAGACACTGAACAAGTAGGTAATGCTGTGAGAGTTTCTGTAAAGCTGCAGAATTTAGAATACAGCTCTGAAGTATACTCTAATATAGGCAGCAATTTAACTCTTGATGTAAATGCTGTAATGTGAACCTAAAAGATGGACAATCCCTTTAAGCACACTTTAGTGAAAGCTTCCTTTACTATAGAATGAGCTCTAAAGACTTTCTTTCAGAACCTGAGGAAAGTACAAAATGCGAGCCCCCGGGGGATTTGAAACGTCAATAGAACAACTCGCAGAATTCTCCATGTTGCATCTTTAATTAATAGCATTCTGTGATTGGGAGCAGCGGTGTCATGCTTCTACATGGAACCGTCGCCGGGCGCCTTGTATACACCAGCCACCGAAATAGAAGTGATGACGAAAGCAATGGCCGGGGTTTAAAGGGCCACTCGCTGCTGAGGAAACCAAAAGACATGACAGTATTACAGCACTCAATAGCGCCCCCTCTGTTAGGACTCTAAATTACTTGCTGTTATTTGTCTTATTATAGTTTGCCTTTTTTTTTTGTTTCTTTTATTTTTTGGATTTCTTACAACGACAAAAACACTAAACTAGATCTGTATGTTATATGGAGCAAGACCGCAGGGGGGGTGCCACATGCTGATACTTGGGGTACAGGATAATAATGACCAGTAGAATATATCTTTTTGGTCAGGAAGGAGTTAACCCCCTCTGCCAATACTGGCGTATGGTTCCCCGTTGCGCGTCCTCTCAGCAGCAGATGTTGGAGAAGTCTCATCTAATACCTGCTCGGCTCCTAATGAGGGGGGGCCTCGCTGTCATCCTTACACATGCAGATAATTTTACCTCTCACACAACAAGCGCTGGTTCTGGCCCCGATTTATAAATCCACTTCTCAGATATGATTGGTGCCTCAGAGTAGATTACCCCTTAAATGTTGAGGTTCAACCACCAGGACTACAAGGCTTCTAGCTGTCAATACATAAAGAAAAATACCCCTGAAATGAGCCACCTCTTACTGCACCTTGTGTATGAGTGAGGAGAGCCTGAGTTATGGCCTCCATCATCCATAAAGGACATAGCAGACATAGCAATCAGTCCCATCATGCCGAAACACAACTACCATTCCACGTCATGAGGACCCAATGCTTGGTTACACATCCCAGTGCCTTCTCCCCGTCCTCTGGAAATGTGATGTTTGGTGTGACCCAATGGTCAGTGCTGAAGAAGGGTGTTCAATCACCTAAAACCTTTTCGTCCTTTTTTTTTGCTACTTTTTGATTCTTGTAAGAGAAGAGACAGAAGAGTCATCGATGAACACGCACCTAAAAGTAGGTGTGCCATCATCCATGCCCAGGGGCGGACTGGGAACTTAAAGTGGCCCTGGAAAAAATACTAAAAGTGGCCCCATTATGTAGTTGGGTCCAAATTGATGGAAAGCAGGGGCAGTAATACCATATTGTGGCACATTATACCACCCCAACAGAGCCAAATACCACAGTCCATCACAAAATACATCCCCAAAAACATCCACTTGCTGGCAATTAGGAGGGCCCAGATGGCCCCCTGAGCATCGGCCCACCGGGAAATTTCCCTGTAAGGTCTATGGCCAATCTGCCCCTGTCCATGCCTTGTTCTAAGGGACATGAGGACAACCTATATGTAACAACAAGAGTCCTACCTGAGATGATGTTGGAAGCCTGGGTTGCTTTGAGTTTGGTATACTGGCCAAACCATTGAGCGGCATCTAAAGGATCACCTTAAACCCCCACAGGAAGGCATATATTGGCATACCAATATTCTCCATGAGCAATGACGGACACACAGTATATGGGCAGAAGGTTAGGGTGGGCAGCCAATGGAAGGGGGTGGTCATAAAGCAAATCAGGTCAACACCAAAATACCCTAAAGAAAAGAGCGCCTCAGTGCAGTACAGGATCCTACACAACCTTATAGCTTAAAGGGATTCTCTGGGAATTAAGAAAATGAAAATAAATAGATATTACTTTATTATAAATATATTCCCAAATACCTTTCATTAGTTATAATGGTTCATTTTGTCTAGGGAGCAATCATTAGGAGAAACAAAATGGCCGCCGTCCTATTAGTACACACAGAACCTGTCCTAATCACACAGTAGGACAAGTTACTTCACAACACTGAGGTAAAGAGCTGCCTCATCCTCCTCTCTGCTCTGCCTGTCAGGGATTATGATCCCGAATAGAGTTTAATGTGATATTTAGCTGAATCTTTGTACGAATAGAGTTCATGAGGAGACATGAAGTACAGAGAGGATGGACAGGACAGACTGTGGTAATGGAGACTGCATACAAGAGCTGCTGCTCATTAGCCACATTTGCTCATGAACTCAATTCCTACAGAGATTCAGCTGAAGATCTTACCATCTGTATTCCGCACCATAATCCCTGACAAGCAGAGCAGAGAGGAGGATGAGGCAGCTCTTTACCTCAGTCTTGTGAAGTAACTTGTCCTCCTGTGTGATTAGGACAGGTTCTGTGTGTACTAATAGGACGGCGGCCATTTTGTTTCTCCTGATGATTGCTCCCCAGACAAAACGTGGGTCATGACAGGTAATGGGATCTCTACTGAAGACAATAGACAGCCCAACAGCCTTAGAGATAAATAAATCTCAGGGCTGTGACCCATCAGGCTTGGCACTGGGAAATTGACACTTGAAAGACTGTCCTGCTCTTTCCATGGGTTTTCAAATACGATCTAGTGGGTGACAAAACTGTCATCTTCTATTTGGAGAACATAGCTCACATCTTTTGTCCTCCTGCCCAAACTCTTTTCCAGACATCTCTAAGAGAAGGCTGCAGGACTATGGACAGCTCTTCCTCCTTATTTACTAACCTACAAGGAGAGGAGGAGTCTTGAGGAGGTTACCATCAGATCTTCATCTCTACCAGCCCCATAACCTCTTATGTCGACTTCCTTGTCATCAGTGGATCATCCTCAGCGTATCTTCATTCACATCCCGCAAGATGTAAGAAAACACAAAACATCAGCAGTTCCAGGGAAGACAGCGCGGTGACAGTAATGTAGAGTATTAGGCTTTATTTATTAATGATCTTGTAGAAGGCTTGCACAGTAAAATATCAATTTTTGCAGATGACACTAAACTGTGTAAAGTAATTAACACAGAGGAGGACAGTACACTGCTACAGCAGGATCTGGATAGACTGGAGGCTTGGGCAGAAAAGTGGCAGATGAGGTTTAACACTGACAAATGTAAGGTTATGCATATGGGAAGGAATAATGCAAGTCACCAGTACATACTAAATGGTAAAGCATTGGGTAACTCTGACATGGAAAAGGACCTAGGAATTTTAGTGAACAGCAAACTAAGCTGCAGAAACCAGTGTCAGACAGCTGCTGCCAAGGCCAATAAGATAATGGGTTGCATCAAAAGAGGCATAGATGGCGGTGATGAGAACATAGTCCTGCCACTTTACAAATCACTAGTCAGACCACATATGGAGTACTGTGTACAGTTCTGGGCTCCTGTGAACAAGGCAGACATAGCAGAGCTGGAGAGGGTTCAGAGGAGGGCAACTAAAGTAATAACTGGAATGGGTGGAGGACTACAGGACCCAGAAAGATGATCAAAATTAGGGGTTATTCACTTTAGAAAAAAGACGACTGAGGGGAGATCTAATAACTATGTATAAATATATCAGGGGTCAGTACAGAGATCTCTCCCATCATCTATTTATCCCGAGGACTGTGACTGTGACGAGGGAACATCCTCTGCGTCTGGAGGAAAGAAGGTTTGTACATAAACATAGAAGAGGATTCTTTATGGTAAGAGCAGTGAGACTATGGACTCTCTTTACAGTAAGAGCAGTGAGACTATGGAACTCTCTGCCAGAGGAGGCAGTGATGGTAAGTTCACTATAAGAGATCAGGAGGGGCCTGGATGTATTTCTGGAGGGTAATAATATTACAGGTTATAGTTACTAGAGAGGGGTCGTTGATCCAGGGAGTTATTCTGATTGCCTGACTGAAGTCGGGAAGGAATTTTTCCCCCTAAAGTGAAGAAAATTGGCTTCTACCTCACAGGGTTTTTTTTTGCCTTCCCCTGGATCAACTTGTAGGAAAACAGGCTGAACTGGATGGACAGATGTCTTTTTTCGGCCTTACAAACTATGTTACTATGTTACTATGTTACTAATGAGCTTCCACCATGTTCTTCCCATCTCGCTGTAGGGTGATTTTTTTTTATCATTTCTATTTTGTTCTTATTTCCATCAATTTAACTTTTTGCTTTAGGCGGCTTTGATTTTAGGCCATAATACAAAAGTACAGTTATAAGGACGCAGAGGTAGCAGTCGCTTCCAAGCCCTAAGGTCTGAGGGGCCTGAAGCTGATTGGAGTCACTGGGGCACATTTACCAAAGCTTTTATGAAGCAATGGTGGTGTACACAAGCTGCAGATTACGAAGACCTTATTTGTGGCATTAATTGCGACTTTTTGAGCTTCTCGCCAAATGTAAATGGGTTGTGTCTTAGCAGGAGATGATTTGGTGTCTCGCAGCCTGCTAGATTTACTATAATTTATGCCAGTAACTGGTTGGTTGGATTTTATCCAGACATTTACCGATATTTCTAATCATGCTGTGACTTCCTGCTGGGAGAGAGGAAGAGAGAGCTGGTTCTTATAGATTTTCAAAGCTGCTGCCCAGACCTTGTTCTCTAAACTATAAGTAAACCTAATACTTTGGTGTGACACTGGAAATAGTAGGTATGTAACAATGGAGGTGGATGAGTAACAGCACTAAGGCAGATGAGTAACAGTATGATACAAGAAATAGTGTGCAACCAGCAAAAAATCTGAATGTTTCTTACAGTTCTATATGTGAACAGTCTCTAGAAACAATATTCAGTTGTGAGGGACAACCACCACAATACAAAGCAGTAAATCTTCTATAGAATACAGTTCAACAGTCCTTAAACAATTTAAGTTTATGACCATCACAGTTTCAATCCATGCTTGTGCTGATAATATAATGTTCCCCACTTACAATTCACCTCTCTGTTATGGGGCCGGTGCACCAGTTGTGGCCCGGCTCTGTAATGTGACTTAAGCTTTTGTAGCCTTCTGCACAGTTCTTTCTCTTTGACATATCCTACTTGATAAATGATATAATTCTGAATGTCTTCACCAACCACTAGGGGGAGCGAACTAAAATGGGAACTGTTTGTATCTGTATGCAGTGAGCTCCCCCTGGTGGTGGTTTCAGGTAGCTGCTATGATAGACAATTTTCTGCCTGAGATCACTGACCCCTGCTGGTCAGAAGAGGTACTGAAGCAGCTGTGATAACAATGTGAAACTCTAATCTAGTAATGTATAACCACACATGGACAGTATAAATCTGATGCCTGCTATCCACTTCCCTGGCACAGGACATGCTTCTCTCCAGCACAATATGTCTTATTATGACTAGCCTCATAAGCTATGGGGCGGCCGAGGTTCACTCCTGGGAAAGGCAATTTTTCCTAACGCTTACGATAAAGTGCTTTTAATGAGCCTTTAATTAACTTTTAACAATGTGTCTGTGGCAAGGTGATTCCATTCTGAAATATTCTTTCTTTCTCTTTCGACACGTCTATTGATATTCCGCTAACTTGCTCCTGATGCATTCACATTGAACAAACCTTGGGCCTTCAGTGACGGCAAGGGACAATGAGCCAATGAATTGGGAACATTTGTCTGTCACAGTTTAAGAGGGACGTACGCTCGTAAAATTGGCTGCAGGAAATAATTGAAAAGATCTCTGGATATCTAGACACATATTTGTAGTAGGACATTGTGGCATGCTCCTTAGAAGGCTTCACTATGTAGGTATTCTTCTCTAGGAGGAGCAATATGACGGCACAAGGAGTGACTCTGTGCTACATGTGGAGTGTCTATGGCTCCTATGTATGAAGACGCAATATGTTGGCACATAGACTGTGTTCTACGTATGGAGGCACGGTATGCTAACACATGGAGTACCTATGGCTGTGTACTTCATATAGAAGCCTGATATGATGTCACATGGGGTGCCTATGGATCCACACTATGTAGGGAGGCCTCTATGGCAGCACACAGGGTTCCTATGGTGGCTCCGTACTGCTTATGGAGTCACCATATTGTGGAACATTAAATGTCTATTATTCCATAATATATATGAAGTCACCATTTGGCACCACTAAGGGTGTTATGATGGTGTATTACAGATAGTTACCTAATGGTGCCCTGTATGTGCCCATGGTTCCATACATGAAGTTATTGGGGCTCCACGCCTTGGTATAGGCTCCATGCACTGCCATGGAGCTTTATTTTGAAGAATTTTCCATCATGGTCAAGTGTCTATGACTCCATAATTTATACGGAGGCACCATTTGGTACCACCAAAGGGTTTTATGATGGTGTACTACAGATTGAGTTATCTAATGGTGCTTCACATATGCTCACGGCTCCGTACATGAAGCTGTAGGGGTTCCATGCACACGATAATGCCATGGAACCTTACTCTTGGTGAACTTGCTGTCAAAATCAAGTATAAGGAGAATAAACTTCATGGACACAGTTGCTGAACTGGAGTTGTCATATTAACAATTTGAGTAATTTTGAAGACCAGGTCTATGCTGTCTGTACTCTCTCCTGGCCTTGTAGATCCTAATGGCCAATCCATTGTAGTCTGCATTGACTAGCAGGTGATACCCAGCAGAAGACCTAAGCAGGCCAGGTAGGATGGTCAGATGTGTTTCTGCAAACATTCAAGAAGAGATGGTCTTCCCCTCTCCATGGAGTTGATTATGGGCAGATATCTCAGCAGCCTCAGCTTTGAAAGTAAATGTTGATGACTGACTTCTATTTATGTATCTTATCTCTTGAGTATTGGAGCTCAATCCACCTGAGGTTCCCGGCACATGCTATTTATCAGTGGAAGAAGCGCAGAGGCAAATTGGTGTCTTCTGACAACTGCAGATTATGGATGGGACAGGGAGCAACAAGGTTCTGTCAGACAGAAGCTCTCTGTCCACAGTAAAAGAAACAAATCTTCAGATACGACTACAAGAACAACTCATCCATAGGAAAAAAGTGACAAGGAAATAGCACACTCTTCATCATGAGCGGGACAGAGTACCTCCATATTCTGAACATGACCTCAGAGCGTGATAAGTGGTCGCTTCAGAAATACATAGAAATAACACATTTATTTTCCTGTTGGCTGGACGGAAGATTTATGTGACAGCAGGAGCCGCCATGGAAAGAGATGAGGAGAACATTTTGGAAATAGATGTAATAAGAAATGGCTAAATAGCAAGACTTCATGGGGTTCACCGGAGAATTGAAGATCTGGATCTTCAACTTGGGGCCGTAAAGTCAATAAAACTGATGGAAATCACCAAACATCAAGAGGTGTTTATCATGGTTATCACCAGCTCACCATGATGTCCACACCAAACCCTGCTGCTGCAGCAGCTGTTGTTAACTAGGTCACAAAGTCTCCTCTGAGGTGTTCATCGAGGAGTTACCAGATTGGACGTGGATAAGCTGAAGAAGGACACCTGCTTTCCTGTACCTCTACAGGGGTCAGAATAAGTTGAAACTAAAAAACTACTACGTAGCCAAATACATCCCTTCTGCTGTCGTCTCAATGCTGCTCTGGTCCCCGCTGCTCTCCACTTCCTGCTGAGCAGGAAATGGCTTGGACTGCCCAATCACTGTCTGAGGCAGGCCACCACCGTGGCCAATGATTGGTTGAGCAGTAAGTCCAGAAGCACATGTATGGTGGTATGCACATGGTTGATCAGAACACCTCCAGTACAATAACCTCCAAAATGGCTGTGACTGCAACCTCCCCACCACAGTTACAAGAAGAAAGGCACAGAGGACAAATGTGTGGAATAAAGAGAAGAGGAACGTTCATAAGTACTTATTAGGGGGTGCTGCCATTGAAAAGGTAATATTGGTCCACGTCTGTGCATCTTCATCGGCATTAATAAGATTAAGATTTGCCTTAAGAGAACATTCTTGTGGTTGATCATAGAGACGCACGTCACTCTGACGTCTTCCCGGTTTAATCTTCCACCTTTTATCCGCACAGTGATCTTTTCCCTTTTCTTTCAAGGACTGTTTCCCCTCTTGTTTAACAAAATTATACTCTACGGGAGCCCGGCAATTCACCACTAATTTTATTTAACAGCACTTACACCAACACAGCGGTAAAGTTAGGAGTGGACTTAATTAAAGCCTAATGTAGACAGGACATCCTCACCTTGCCAGCAGGGGCCAAGTGAAATCAGAAAGCAGAAAGGACAGAGAACAATACAAGAAAAGAGCCTTTAAATGGGCGAGAAGCAATTAATCGGGTTACTCTGGTTCTATCAAAGACCCCCAAGTCAGTGCCATTGTCGGGAGAAGCATAGAGTTTCAATTCTCCAGGAGCTTTACTTCAATGGAAAAAATGCTAGATGGGAAAAGAGTGAAGAAAGCGCCAATGATCAGAGACATCCCACGATCACCAGACAACTGACTACACATACAAGACCTCTACATGATTAACAGGCAATATAATGAGCAAGCCACATCTGATTAGGAGTAAATTCAGAATTTTTATTTTCAAAAATTTAACTTAATAGAAGGAGCTTAAGGTTGCCGATGAATCCACCAATCGGTGGGAACTAAATAGAGGAGATCCTCTCTGTACACTATTCCCATGCACAATTTTGGAAGTGTTTAGACAATTTATTTGTGATGTCCAGCTGATTTTTCCTTATGAAGAACCATCATTTTAGCTAAGACATCCAAACACCTCAAAAGGAGACTGAGCCATGGTGGCTTCATTTTAGAAGTTTATGTGGGTCACCTCTTAAATACTTAGACCCAAATGTAGGATAAACCAATAACTTGGTTCTTGCTCGCCCACGGTTGTCAAGTCTACTCTTCTTTGTGCCCATTGACGATATAACAAGTTTGGTTAAACAGCCTTTACATTAGTCAATCCAAGCTGCATGGCGGGTAAACGTTCATTTGCACAATCGTTCAACCCTATTCAGTATTCATATTTACATGTGACGATGTGCTGCTGACCAGCGAGTATTTTTAAACTACATAAAACGTCCACTCAACAGGAAACTGAGAACGTGCCTGTTTGTCGGCTGATTGGTGAACTGTTTAGTCAGGACGATGATCGGTTGGATGAACGTTCGTTCCCAATCATCAGCCTGTGTGAAAGGGTCTAAAAGGATGAGAACGATAGTCCAATCTACTATGTAGATATCATATTAAACCATAAATATGGTACTTTTTTGGAAATCGCTAACGTTTTTGGGCATATAACCAGGTACAACTCTTTACTGGTAGGGTTGTATACAGAACAAATGCCTTTGTTGGGGTGGCTACATTTTCCAAAGACTCAACATTCACAATGTTTGATGTCTCAAAGAGTTTCGTCTTGAATACTGGGTTAACAAATCTGGAAAAAAAGCAAGTGATGGAGATGAGGAACTCCTAGAGCCTCTTCTTTTTCCTCTTTCTTTTAAGAGTAGTACTTCAACACCCCCCCCCCCCCCAAAAAAAAGACACATATTACCTTACAGTCGAAGACTCAATGATGATTCTGGCAAAAAAACCTCAGGTTTCTTCAAGTTGGTCTTCATCTCGAAAGTTACATTTGAAGATTTTGATATGAAAGAAGAAATGTGACGCTACTTCCATTCTCTCCGTCCCTCCCTACACCCTGCAGAGGCCTCTCCATCCATCAACTTTTTATTTTTGTAGTGTGGGGCCTCTGCATCTCTAGTTTTCATTAGATTGATATATGAGAAATGGTAGCGCAGCTCGGAGGGGGATTTATTAACTTGAAGAGATGTATTGAGGCTGAGATTGAAGTCTGTTTCTTCCATGCATAGAGATGGCAGCAGAGGATGAGTAATGAATGGATGCCTCATATGTTCTCTCTCCGTAGTGAGGGTGTTGCCAGTTTTACACTCCTCTCCATTGTTAAAGAAGAAGGTCTAAGTGTTGTCTCTCGTACGACAAGGGCTGGTCAAACCAGGGGCGGACTGGGAACTTAAAGTGGCCCTGGAAAAATACTAAAAGTGGCCCCGTTTTGCAGTTGGGTACAAGTTGCTGGAAGGCAATACCACATTGTGGGACATTGTACCACCCCACCAGAGCCATAAAATACCACAGTCCATCACAAAATACTCCCAGCAGCACAAAATACATCCCCAAAAACTTCCACTGGCCGGCTGTGAGGAGGGCTCGGACGGCCCCTGGGCATCGGCCCACCAGGAAATTTCCCTGTAAGGTCTATGGCCAATCCGCCTCTGGGTCAAACCTTAGATGTTCGGTGACCGAACCTACCGATTTCAGCAGGAACGCCCAAGGATTTAACATGTATGGGGGGGGGACTTTCCAACTCCCGATAAGGATTAAGCTGTTGTGTTTCAACATGATTGATCCTTTTTTTTTTGGCGGGGTGGGGGGGGGGGGGGGGGGAGTTCCAGCACGTGCCATGAAGCAGAGGTGGAGAACCCTTTAAATATCAAGTAACACCTCTTTGGAAGGGTCGAAATAGTTAGAGTCAACACAACTTAGCATCTGTCATGCTAATGCAATGCACCAGTTATATCAATTAGTGCCTGGTGGGTCAATATTTTACAATTAACGAGATACAATGATTGATGTCTCCATTTACAGAAGAGGGCTGCTCAACATCAGAATTATCTCAGTGCTTCTCTGAGATAAAGCGTCCATGAAAAAGTGCAACGAGAAGAGATCGTAAATCTTTTCGAAGAGGAATTAGCTTTTTTTTTTAAGGTGACCACTATTGATGGATGCTTCGCCTCTTTATTATCTGCAGTGCTCCGGCTGCTGTTGATGATGCCACATAGTGATAGAAGAACAAACTGGACATTTCACCATAGTCCAATGGAGAGATCAACATCGGGAGAATAATCCTCAAAATACGACTTTAAAATGTTGAACTCGAAGTGAACATCATTGGAAGTGGCATGTTGGCATGACCCAAAAAAACCCCATCACGCTTT
Source organism: Rhinella marina (assembly GCA_900303285.1). NCBI lineage: Eukaryota > Metazoa > Chordata > Amphibia > Anura > Bufonidae > Rhinella > Rhinella marina. Next base: position 85,190 of record ONZH01014738.1, read on the forward strand.
CATTTAATGGAATGCTGTACTGGCATTGAGCAGACGTTCAATAACCATGAACTGGACGGACAATGGCCAAAAGTGCTGAAAGAGAACTACAATGAGGACTCGAAGCTATGACTGTAGGATGGTGAAATGGAAGTCTACGGGATATTAGGTAACAAAAGAAGTTTAACTAGAACTCAACAGGTCATTCAATGACAATATAATGCTGAGCTGAAACAAGGCTAGCTATAACAATAACAATACAATGCAGAGCCGCAACTTGACAGGACATTCAATGACAAATGAACGTTGAAGTGGACCTCAACGGGAAACTCATTCGAGTGAAGGTAGGCTGTGGAAACAATAGAATCTACAGATGTGGGCCTGGGCTGGAACTGGAAAGTGGTAGCAGTAAGTGACAGGAATGACTGTATTGCATTCATTAGTAGCACTTTGGGTCCATGTTGGACTGTGAGGTGACTTCATGGTCCTCATCATCCCCGTGGACAAGACATCAGATAAGAAAGCTTTGACTCTCATAACAGCTGGAAATCAATAGCTGCAATGGAAGATGCATTATTTGCAATTAGTGATAGATCAGGTGAGGACATCGTGACTCTAGCCACAAGATCTTGGCAACTGTCTTACAATAATAGCAACGGATTCCAAGATAAGGGAAAAGTCAAAACCATTCTAACCATTTAAATATTGTCCTCAAGTCAAGTTCCTTGAACCCATGTCAATCTTAATCATCTATTCGTGGCCTCCAAGGGTGGCCAGTGTATAAAGAAAATATCAATGTTCTAGCCACACTGATGATGTCATCAGTATATATTTGGTTGTCTATAATGGATTCGAGGATACAGGAAAAAGTTGGAACTGGTTTCCCCATTGTATATTGTCCCCTAGTCAGGTTCTATAAACCATCATGTAAATCTTAATAATCTTTTGGTGACCTTCAAGGGTGGTCAGTGTACAAAGAACATATCAAGGTCATGGCCACGCCAATGATGTCATCACTATATATTTGCCATGTTTAGTTGACATCTCTACAAGTCATGCTTCGAGTTTTCATGACTTTCCGGCTAGTCATAGTTATGTTTTTGTGACTTTTTACCACCACATTTTCTCTGGTTAGAATGACGGTAGACAGATCCATCAAAACAGAGTGGTAGCCATGTTCCCTTCCCCAAGAGCAGAGATTACATTCCTTGCCCCAGCCCTCAATGTAATCACACTGGCCAACGTAGGTTAGGTTATTGGATCCTCTCAGATATGACGCATCCAGGACGCATGCCCTTATGCCTTATGTTCAATAAAGCGGTTTGGTCCTTACCAGATCTTTCTCCACTTTTCCTTATACAACGTGCCCATCATTCTACCCCCACCCCCGAGATGCTGGGATAAATAAATCTCCTTGGTATTTGGGCGCAGTCCAGCTCACACAATCAGCGTCCTAAGTCAGAGTATTGTGAGTGCTATCATTACAGGCATACTGATTGTCCTCCACGTGCCAGACTCCTCATACAACCATGGTTTACTGTCATCAGCTGCCTCCTGAAAGAGAACAGTGCCCCCTGACTGCCGTCCACATCTACTGCGTCCCCCGACAGACGGAAATATAACTTTTAATTTTTTATGAATAATACACAAGTGTGACCCCGGTCCGAGAAACAGCACAGATGAGATTTCCCCTGAGATTTAATGGAAATGCTGACATATTACAAAGAAAGAGTCTCCACCACTCCAGGGAGCTTCACGTCAGAGTGGAGGACATCAGAAAGAGACAGAGATTTGTAGCAATCTTCTCCACTATATATAGTTATATTCTTGTACAAAGGAGGCAGTATTATAGTAGTTATATTCTTGTACATAGGAGCAGTATTATAGTAGTTATATTCTTGTACATAGGAGCAGTATTATAGTAGTTATATTCTTGTACATAGGAGCAGTATTATAGTAGTTATATTCTAGTATATAGGAGCAGTATTATAGTAGTTATATTCCTGTACATAGGAGCAGTATTATAGTAGTTATATTCTTGTACACAGGAGCAGTATTATAGTAGTTATAGTCTTGTACATAGGAGCAGTATTTATAGTAGTTATATTCTTTGTACATAAGAGCAGTATAATATGTAGTTATATTCTTGTACATAGGAGGCAGTATTATAGTAGGTTATATTCTTGTAGCATAGGGGCAGTATTATAGTAGTTATATTCCTGTACATAGGAGGCAGTATTTTAGTAGTTATATTATTGGTATCATAGGTGCAGTATTATAGTAGTTATATTCCTTGTACATAGGAGCATATTATAGTAGTTATATTCTTGTACATAGGAGCAGTATTATAGTAGTTAAATTTTTGTAACATAGGAAGCAGTATTATAGTAGTTATATTCTTGTAAGGAGCATTAGTAAGGCAGTATTATAGTAGTTATATTCTTGTACATAGGAGCAGTAATTATAGTAGTTATATTCTTGTACATATTATAGTACTTGTACAAGGAGCAGTATTATAGGTTCTTGTACATAGGAGCAGTATTATAGTAGTTTATGTTCTTGTACATAGGGGCAGTATTATAGTAGTTATATTCTTGTACATAGGAGGCAGTATTATAGTAGTTTATATTCTTGTACATAGGAGCAGTATTATAGTAGTTATATTCTTGTACATAGGAGCAGTATTATAGTAGTTATATTCTTGTACATAGGAGGCAGTATTATAGTAGTTATATTCTTGTACATAAGGTGCAGTATTATAGTAGTTATATTCTTGTACATAGGAGCAGTATTATAGTAGTTATATTCTTGTACATAGGAGCAGTATTATAGTAGTTATATTCTTGTACATAGGAGCAGTATTATAGTAGTTATATTCTTGTACATAGGAGCAGTATTATAGTAGTTATATTCTTGTACATAGGAGCAGTATTATAGTAGTTATATTCTTGTACATAGGAGCAGTATTATAGTAGTTATATTCTTGTACATAGGAGGCAGTATTATAGTAGTTATATTCTTGTACATAGGAGCAGTATTATAGTAGTTATATTCTTTGTACATAGGAGCAGTATTATAGTAGTTATATTCTTGTACATAGGAGGCAGTATTATAGTAGTTATATTCTTGTACATAGGAGCAGTATTATAGTAGTTATATTCTTGTACATAGGAGGCAGTATTATAGTAGTTATATTTTCTTGTACATAGGAGCAGTAATTATAGTAGTTATATTCTTGTACATAGGAGGCAGTATTATAGTAGTTATATTCTTGTACATAGGAGCAGTATTATAGTAGTTATATTCTTGTACATAGGAGCAGTATTATAGTAGTTATATTCTTGTACATAGGAGCAGTATTATAGTAGTTATATTCTTGTACATAAGGAGCAGTACATTATAGTAGTTATATTCTTGTACATAGGAGCAGTATTATAGTAGTTATATTCTTGTACATAGGAGCAGTATTATAGTAGTTATATTCTTGTACATAGGAGCAGTATTATAGTAGTTATATTCTTGTACATAGGAGGCAGTATTATAGTAGTTATATTCTTGTACATAGGAGCAGTATTATAGTAGTTTATATTCTTGTACATAGGGGCAGTATTATAGTAGTTATGTTCTTGTACATAGGAGCAGTATTATAGTAGTTATATTCTTGTACATAGGAGCAGTATTATAGTAGTTATAGTTCTTGTACATAGGAGGCAGTATTATAGTAGTTATATTTCTTCTACATAGGAGGCAGTATTATAGTAGTTATATTCTTGTACATAGGAGCAGTATTATAGTAGTTATATTCTTGTACATAGGAGGCAGTATTATAGTAGTTATATTCTGTACATAGGAGGCAGTATTATAGTAGTTATATTCTTGTACATAGGAGCAGTATTATAGTAGTTATATTCTTGTACATAGGAGCAGTATTATAGTAGTTATATTCTTGTACATAGGAGCAGTATTATAGTAGTTATATTCTTTGTACATAGGAGCAGTATTATAGTAGTTATATTCTTGTACATAGGAAGGCAGTATTATATAGTAGTTATATTCTTGTACATAGGAGCAGTATTATATAGTAGTTATATTCTTGTACATAGGAGCAGTATTATAGTAGTTATATTCTTCTTGTACATAGGAGCAGTATTATAGTAGTTATATTCTTGTACATAGGAGCAGTATTATAGTAGTTATATTCTTGTACATAGGAGCAGTATTATAGTAGTTATATTCTTGTACATAGGAGGCAGTATTATAGTAGTTATATTCTTGTACATAGGAGCAGTATTATAGTAGTTATATTCTTGTACATAGGAGCAGTATTATAGTAGTTATATTCTTGTACATAGGAGGCAGTATTATAGTAGTTATATTCTTGTACATAGGAGCAGTATTATAGTAGTTTATATTCTTGTACATAGGAGCAGTATATTATAGTAGTTATATTCTTGTACATAGGAGCAGTATTATAGTAGTTATATTTTTTGTACATAGGAGGTAGCAGTATTATAGTAGTTATATTCTTGTACATAAGGAGCAGTATTATAGTAGTTATATTCTTGTACATAGGAGCAGTATTATAGTAGTTATATTCTTGTACATAGGAGGCAGTATTATAGTAGTTATATTCTTGTACATAGGAGCAGTATTATAGTAGTTATATTCTTGTACATAGGAGCAGTATTATAAGTAGTTTATATTCTTGTACATAGGAGCAGTATTATAGTAGTTATATTCTTGTACATAGGAGCAGTATTATAGTAGTTATATTCTTGTACATAGGAAGCAGTATTATAGTAGTTATATTCTTGTACATAGGAGCAGTATTATATAGTTATATTCTTAGTACATAGGAGCAGTATTATAGTAGTTATATTCTTGTACATAGGAGCAGTATTATAGTAGTTATATTCTTGTACATAGGAGCAGTATTATAGTAGTTATATTTTTGTACATAGGAGCAGTATTATAGTAGTTATATTCTTGTACATAGGAGGCAGTATTATAGTAGTTATATTCTTGTACATAGGAGCAGTATTATAGTAGTTATATTCTTGTACATAGGAGCACATAGTATTATAGTAGTTATATTCTTGTACATTAGGAGGAGGCAGTATTATAGTACATAGTTATAAGTTCTTGTACATAGGAGCAGTGTATTATAGTAGTTATGTTCTTGTACATAGGAGGCAGTATTATAGTAGTTATATTTCTTGTACATAGGAGCAGTGTTATAGTAGTTACATTCTTGTACATAGGAGGCAGTATTATAGATTTATATTCTTGTACATAGAAGGCAGTCTTATAGTAGTTATATTCTTGTATACAGGAGCAGTATTAAAGTAATTCTATTCTTGTGCATAGCAACAGTATTATAATATTGCTCCTATGCGCAAGAATAGAACTACTATAATAGTTATATTGTTGTATATAGAGGCAGCATTATAGCAGTATAATTCCTCTCCTTAATTTACACCAACTAAAACGGCTGATAACAGGGAACAATAGTTACATTTATTGCACAGTGCACAGGTAAGCAGTTAGGGCTGCAGGTTTGATGCCCCCGCTTTGGTCTGTTATTTTGCATTCTATATAGAAGATAACATTTGCTATTTTCTTTGTTCCTGTGTAATGTGTGTCAGTGTTTTCAGGTGGAAGTGCCTCCTTCTGTTCCCTTTCATGTGTTGTATTTTGAAGATCAGACATTCGGCCATGATGCCTGTAGCGAATTCATCTATTATTTGATTTAAAAAGTTTCTACATCTAAAAGAAAAAAAAATAATTAAAAAAATCTAAGTCAGCAGAAAATAAATGAGTTGTACAAGGAGATAACCTTATTCTTGTATTTACAGACGGTAGTTTCAGGCAGAGCAGTGGCAGTGAAGGAGCTGTGCTTGGATTTACACGGATCACATTACGGTGAGTTCAGTGTCACAAGTTTTGTCAATGAATGAATAATTTACTCCTTATATCAGCATTGTGTTGTGGTTATGTCCTGCATGCAAAAAATCTACATACCTGGAGCCACCACTAGAGGGAGCTTCAAAGCTTACTACATACAGAATAATGAGTTCAATGTATAAGAAGCATGCGGTAACTCCTGACCTCCCTCTAGTGGTGGCTGCAGGCAGACATACTTTTAACTTGTAACTCGATCTGTACAGGGGCTTTTGGGCTCTGTATAGGAAGAAGGAGTCCTGCTTGATATAAATTAGGAAATTAGCACAAAATGTCTTATGTATGCAGATAACATTTGCATAATGTTTTACGTATTTCTCCTCGTCCTCTGTAAGGATACCTGCACACGGTACGGATTACACACATTTGTTTTGGCACAGATTCTCGTGCACAAAAACTGCAGTGTAATACTGTACCAGCAGAGTTAAGATATAAGACATATCTCATGTGCACTTTGTTTTTTTATTCCATGCCGAGCGGATTTAGAAATCTTTAACATGTCAATATTGTTTACAGTTTTTGGTGCGGTTTTCACCCTTCTCATGGAAGGGTGAGATTGGCAGGTCAAATCGCGTCGGATCTTCTGCATATTTACCTGCCCTTGTGTGCAATTAATGTTAGTCTCCGGTATTCTCTCTCAAGTTCTAATCTTTCTCTCATTTCTTCTCCCTTTTATTTTCTTTCTTTTGTGTTACCCTTCCTACCTCTTGTGCCTTTTTTATTCTCCCCCTCCTCTTTTCTCAATCTCCATTCTCTCCTCCCCTCTCCTTCTCCCCCCTTTCTCCTCCTCTCTCCTCCTCTCCTCCTCCTCTCCCCTCCTCCTCCTCCTCTCCCTCCTCTCCTCCTCCCTCCTCCTCTCCTCCTCCTCCCTTCCTCCTCCTCTCCTCCTCCTCCTCCTGCCTCCTCCTCCTCCTCTCCTCCCCTCCTCCTCTCCCTCCTCCTCTCTCCTCTCCTCCCCCTCCTCTCCTCCTCCTTCCCTCCCTCCTCCTCCTTCCTCTCCTCCTCCTCCTCCTCTCCTCTCTCCTCCTCCTCTCCTCTCCTCCCTCCTCCTCCTCCCTCCTCCCTCCTCCTCCCCTCCTCCTCCTCCCTTCCTCCTCCCCCTCCTCCTCCTCCTCTCCTCCTCTCCTCCCTCTCCTCCCTCCCTCTCCTCCTCCTCTCCTCTCCTCTCCTCCTCTCCTCCTCCTCCCTCCTCTACTCTCCCCTCCTCCTCCTCCTCCTCCTCCTCCTCCTCGCTCCTCCCTCTCTCCTCCTCTCCTCTCCCTCTCTCCTCCTCTCTCCTCCTCCTCCCTCCTCCTCTCCTCCCTCTCCTCCTCCTCCTCTCCTCCTCCTCCTCCTCCTCCTCCTCCTCCTCTCCTC
>ONZH01014739.1:0-57001 GCA_900303285.1 Rhinella marina
AAATCTCTATGTTTTGTTCCCTGAGCCATTTAGTTCACCTTTGCTTTATGGCAAGGTGCTCCATCATGCTGGAAAGGCATTGTTTGATCGCCAAACTGCTCTTGGACGGTTGGGAGAAGTTGCTCTCGGAGGACATTTGGTACCATTCTTTATTCATGGCTGTGTTTTTAGGCAAGACTGTGAGAGAGCCGATTCCCTTGGCTGAGAAGCAACCCACACATGAATGGTTTCAGGATGCTTTACAGTTGGCATGAGACAAGACTGGTGGTAGCGCTCACTCGTCTTCTCCAATAAGCTGTTTTCCAGATGTCAAACAATCGAAAAGGGGATTCATCAGAGAAAATGACTTTACCCCAGTCCTCAGCAGTCCACTCTTGTACCTTTTGCAGAATATCAGTCTGTCCCAGATGTCTTTTCTGGAGAGAAGTGGCTTCTTTGCTGCCCTCCTTGAGACCAGGCTTGCTCCAAGAGTCTCCGCCTCACAGTGCGTGCAGATGCACTCACACCTGCCTGCTGCCATTTGAGCAGCTCTGCATGCTGGTAGCCCGATCCCGGCAGCTGAACAACTTGTAAGAGACGGTCCTGGCGCTTGCTGGTCTTTCTTGGGCGCCCTGGAGCTTTTTGGAACAATGGAACCTCTCTCCTTGAAGTTCTTGATGATGCGATAGATTGTTGACTGAGGTGCAATCTTTCTAGCTGCGATACTCTTCCCTTTTAGGCCATTTTTGTGCAGTGCAATGATGACTACACGTGTTTCTTTAGAGATAACCATGGGTTAACAGAAGAGAAACAATGATGCCAAGCACCAGCCTCCTTTTAAAGTGTCCAGTGGTGTCATTCTTACTTAATCATGACAGATTGATCTCCAGCCCTGTCCTCATCAACACCCACACCTGTGTTAATGGAGCAATCACTGAAACGATGTTAGCTGGTCCTTTTAAGGCAGGGCTGCAATGATGTTGAAATGTGTTTTGGGGGATAAAGTTCATTTTCTAGGCAAATATTGACTTTGCAAGTAATTGCTGTTAAGCTGATTACTCTTTATAACATTCTGGAGTATATGCAAATTGCCATTATAAAAACTGAAGCAGTAGACTTTGTAAAAATTAATATTTGTATCATTCTCAAAACTTTTTGCCATGACTGTACTGAACGCCGTTTGGTGAACGGTATAAAAATGCCCTGTGGATTTTACTCAGCAGACCCGCAGCCCCATGTGAAGGTACCCATAGGGTGAGGTTTTTTGGGAGTGACCAAAGAGAGGGTGGGAAGGTCACTCCCATACCCCATCAGGGGTTTTTCCCCTACCCATTTTAAAAGATAAGTCCAGGCAATTAATTACTTTCGGTGCCCTTATTTGACCCAGAAACTTAGGCCCCATTCACAACGACTGTAAGTGAATGGGGCCGCTATCTATCCGCGATTTTTGCGGTAGATACGGCCCGCATTCATTTACGGTCGTGTGAATGGGGCTTATAAATTGCAACGGACTTATCCTTTAAGCCAGCTGGTGGACAGCACTAAAAAAAAACAAAAAGCATAACATCCATTGGTTTGGGGCGCTGCACTCGGTTAGGTCATCAAACTGGTGTAACAAAGATATATATTATATATATGTCTTGCCAACAGCCATAGGCCCAGATTCAACTGGTTTTTACACCAGAGTAGTTGCGTCAATTTGTAAAGACGAGTGGCAGTGAGGTGTCTATTTCATGAAAATTGGACACGTATTTTTGTATAATGGAACTGGCATAAAGCCTTCTTGAATTTGTGCCTATTTAAATGTCCTTTCTTCACCTATGGATTCTGTGGGTGAGGTTGTCTGTCTATTTCACCCGTATCCGTATCCTACTAGACTAGCTGTAATGTTAGAGGGGTTTTTATTAACGTTGACTGTCCTGTGCTGAACTCAACATCAACTTTTTTGTCATGTATAAAAAACTGATTTTTACAAGCGTGCATATTCTTAGCTTCCAATTTCATTTCTCTGTCTAGGCCCTTCTGGGTCCAAAAGAATACTGCTCTTAACTAATGCCCCCACGACATCAATTGTCTATTTGGAAACCATACTGGGTGCAATCAAGTGCTGCCGCCTCCTCCTCCTCCTCCTCAACTTGTCTCTTCTCAACCCTACTGGTTCACCACCAGTCCTCAAAAATAATGTTTTAAGGGTCTGTTCACCACCAGGCCTTCTACCATAATGTTTTCAGGGGTCCTGTTCACCACCAGTCCCCTCAAAAATAATGTTTTAGGGTCTGTTCACCACCAGGCCTTCTAACCAAAATGTTTTCAAGGGTCTGTTCACCACAAGTCCCTCAAAAATAATGTTTTATGGTCTGTTCACCACCAGGCCTTCTACCATAATGTTTTCAAGGGTCTGTTCCCCACCAGGCCTTCTACCATAATGTTTTCAAGGGTCTGTTCACCACCAGGCCATCAATCTTAATTTTTCACGGGTGTGACTGATGCCCTCCTTTATGTGTAATAAAAGGTGTATCGGAGTGCCTGTTGAAATTTTTGGCTGGACTTGAGCTTTACGTACAAGTCATCATATATTTCATAACAATTTTTCTTCAAAGTATGTCAGGAAGGGGTTAAAGGTTTTAAAAAAACACAAAACACAGGTTTAAAGAAAAATATTTTAACAATTACAAATTATTAATAAAAAACAAAAATAAAATAAATATTAAACTGGAGGTTGACGACGCCTCGCCAACATGGCTTGCATCGCCGACACCTCTAATTGCAGGCTGCGTTGTATGCGGGAGGCAGCATAGAGCCGCTCATTTACCCTTCTGAGGGCTGCCTCCAATTCGAAGTCTGTGGGGATAGCTGTAGGGGTGGAAACATTAATACAATTAGTATTATCTAGTTAAAGGGGTTGTTGCACAAAAAATATTCTACACTTTCAAAGCAGCACCTGGATTTGAATACTTTAGCAGTTACATGTCATTAAATATTTTGTATATCTACTTGAACTGACTCAGTTATTCAGTGAAATGTATTTTTATTGAGCCTTTTTTTTCTTATGTCTTTGAACAGCTCACTGACAAGGTCGCACATGCTCAGTTTAAATCTTCTCTGCCTCCTCAATCTTAAACTGCCTCCTGTCCTGAGCTGTGATAGGGAGAGATGGACACGAGTTCTGACATGCAGCAGAATAGACACTAGTCACACTACCCTTCAATAACCAGCTTGATGTAGCAGAGTAATTGGGGCAGATCTCTGGATCTATGTGAGGTGCAGGGCTGTTTCTCGCTTTGTTAAAAAGAGATTGCCAATGTACTATAATATTATGTGATGTATGTCACCTTTTTCTTAAATATTTTTGGTGTAACTCAAGTTTCTACTTCTTTCACTACGTTGATTTTAAAATTATTGTGATATGTCTGCTTCACTAACCACTTGGAGAACATAATGTGTACACAGTCTAGTTATCATAACATGTTGGGTGACATGATCCTAGTGCTTGAGAATATTTCACTTATGTGAGGCTTTGTACTTACTAGACACCCATACGGCGTGGTCCTCCCAGGTCCTGGGGAAAACTCTGCCTCCCTGACGGTTGGAGCTACAAAAGATAAAGCATAAATTTAGATTCTATTTTGAAGACAGAAGTTCCACCAATTACACTTTTGATTTTAGCGGACGCCGAGGTGACTAAGTGAAGGCGTCTATGACTGACGAGCGGTGGTGCATTAAATGGTTAATGAACTCAGCCTGCAGTAAGGGGAAAAAATGGTTCTGCCCGCTGGGGTGTTTCTCTTGTGGACACTGTTTCTAATTACCAGCAAGAGGGTGTTTCTTTTAACCCACACCCCTGCGTCCTGGTTGGCTGAGGTGGTGGTAGCGGCTAAGGGGTTAAAAGGATGGCCCTGATAGGGGGATGGCCTCTTTCTCCAGCATCTTCACTGAAAGCTTTCCACCCTCCCTTCCCCATTATTTCATCCTTTTCTTTACTTTTTCTGATTCATTTCTGGTTTGTTTCAGTGTTTTACATTGCAAGTCACAACAGAGGTCGGTTGACGATTTCAGACGGAGAAGAAGGCAGACTTGCCCACAGAACGCTGTGGGGCATAGCACTTCAATACTCCGGGTTATCGTGTTTATGGTCAACAAGTTGAAGTTTTGGATAAGATAAGAAAATAAAGCTGTGACCGACCCTTACCCAACTTAAGGAGTTGTGTGTTTTATTGGCCGGCTGCGAGGGTGGTTTGGCGGGGGGTTTAGAGAGGTCAGTCTCGGCAGTCTACCTACCTTCTACCTCGGGGGCTGTTGGAGTGGCAGGTGGGCTCCTCTGTGGCTGGGATTGAGGCGGGGTAGAGGGCCCCTGTGGTGCAGCAGCTGTAAAAAATCATTAAATAATGGCATTTCATTCAACTTAAATGAACAGTTGTAATTGCTGATGTTGATACATGTGAATAGTTTGGGGCTGGATCCCATTCCTAACCACTAGTGCTCTTATATCACTGCTGCTGCACTCCCACATAGCCTGGATAAAAAATTAATTAAATATGTTTACACTTACTAGAAGTTGATGGAACTGTGGGGGCCGTCAGGCCTCGACGGTGACGTCGCTGACGTCGCTCTGCAACATAAATCTGTACACAATTGTTATGATGACCGTTTTTAATACTAACACTGTATACTACTATGAAGATATTATGGGTGAGAGGAGGGCGATATGATGTGGAGTGGGCATTTAAAGTTAAGGGATCATAGAATATTTGGGATGCATATTTGATGGAGGGGGCATTTCTTGGGAGGGTTGAATGAATGAATAAAAGATGTCTGTGTGTCACATTCTGCAGGTACAAACATAACAAATATAAATACTGCACATACAATGCACTAGTATACCATAGCTCCAGTCCCAAGCTTTCCGGATTAGGCTGGACTGTCAGGATTTTAGCGGCTGAGTCCGGGAATGGGTGGCTATGTCCCGTGGTCAGCTGTCTTTGCATCCATAAGAAGCAGAGACGGGTGACGGTAAGCAGGGAGCAGTCCCTTCACCTTCCCCGACGTCCAGTGTAATGTCTCCTTGTGGCCGCCCCCATACAGTATAATGTCTTCTCCTTGTGGCCCCAAGTGTTTTTTTTATTCTAAATGGGTATTATTTATTGCAATACATTTCTTAATATCTTTATTGTGGGAATATTTTTGATATCGCCCACTCCAGACACATTAGATGCAGCATGAGCACGTCTTTGAGTCTGTGTGTAGGAGGACGAAGCACTAACTCTGAAGGGGCATATATCTAAGGGTACTTTCATACTAGCGCGAGAGATCCGGTGGGCTGCTACGGCCGGGAACAGCCCAACGGATCTATCCGGATCCAGCATTTGCCTGACACAAAAAGGAGAACGGCCAACCCCATCAACAATAATGGGTGACGGAGCTGAACCGGCCGCTATCCAGCAAGAACGCCGGGAATTTGCAGGGCAAATACCGCGGATCAGCCTGCCGGATCACCGCCACATATGTGAAAGTAGCCTAAGGCAAATTACTGTGAAGGGGCACGTATCTGAGAATATCTTCACTTGTTTGAGTGGAGTTAGAGGCGTGGCCTAGCATGAAAGAAAATTTCTGCAGCGCACCACGCACGCCCACGTTGTCCTTCTATACGGTTTTCATTATTGGCACTGGTATCAGGGTTGCCAACCAAATTTTTTTTTTTTTCTGGACAACTTTGGACAACTTATCCCAAAATCACGGACGGTCAACATTTTTAAAGGAAAACTTTGAAAACCATAATGAAGGATAAATATAAAGTAATAAAGGTCTATAGCTCAATATACTGATCAGAACTCATTACCACCATTTACTGTGAGCTGAAAAATGATGATAATTACCACCAAAATAATCTAATATCACCAGCCTCTAAAAAATCACGGACCCCTATATTTTTTTCACGGACATAGGAAAAAAGTTGCCTATTTTTACGGACTGTCCAGAAATTTGTGGACAGTTGGCAACCCGGACTGGTATATATACAATACAGTACACTAATTTATTAACATGATTTTACTTTTTAAATATTTTGTTACTTACCCCTTCTTATCTCCTCCCGTATCTCCTTTAGCCACTCTGGGGTTTTTATTTTTGATCCGACCATCGGCGTTGGATCTGGCCGGGGGTCCGCACAGTCCTACACCTATGTAGGAGGCCTCGGATCACCACCTCTATTACCTCCTTTTTGTGCACATGTTGATGGTGGTGTGGGCCATCATAGTTCTCCCGGTCCATGACACGGACCATGTATTTGAGCTCCTCTGAGCTAAAAGCAGCTGCTCTTCTTGCCATCGCTATGCCTCTACGTCGTGCGTGCGTACGTACGTACGAATAGTACGCTAAAGATTTGTATGCTAATGCGTACGTATTCCGTCAAGTAGCGTACTTTTAACAACGCTACACTGTATGTTTGTTACTGGAGTAAGAATGTTCGCAGACGCAGTGTATTTGTACGCTAATGCGTACATATTCAGTTAAGTAGCGTACCTTTGACAACGCTACACTGTATGTTCGTTACTTTATTATGAATGTTCGCATTAGCGTACGCATTAGTTTAAATTCTCAAATATGCTTATATTTTGCGTCGCCGTTGTTGAAGTCACTTTGATTTTTTCTACTTTTTTCATTGTAATAGCAACTGCAAGTAAACGAAACTATACCCTACCAGACTCCCATTATTGTTGCAGCAATTATTCAGCCTTTATAGCAAGGTTCGTTTTAGGTTCGGTTCGTACGAATCCGAACTTCAAGAAAATTCGCCGAACCGAACCGAACTTTTCAAAAGTTCGCTCATCCCTAATTCCAACAATTGGTGACAAATGAAGTGTTAAAATAATCAAATTTATATTTAAAAAAAACAGGCAGATCAAACCTGACATGGGATGGAAGACTATTAAATCATTGACAGAGGATAATTCTATTATAATAAAAAAGCAGATAAAGGTGTTGAGTAAGAGTCATTACACTGCTGAAGCTTCAGCACAATTGTCTATCATCAACTTATCATAAGTTGACGGGTGATCGTACAGTTCAATATAAGAAAGAAGTAGATCAGCTTTTTGGCAAAGCTTCGGCACAGTGTGTGATTACTGAAACTCAAAAGATAGCTTTAAAAAATTATTATCCTCATGTACCAGTCCTGTATTTACTGCTAAAAGTTCACAAGGATCTGAGTAACCACCCTGGGACAACCGATCGTCTTGGGGGTGGGTTCCTTGTATCCTCTATTAATTTTCTCTACATAATAAATGCTATTTACAGAAGTGACACAATCCCTTTAACCTGAAATCCTCTGTAGTTGTTGGCCAGTGCTGTATAAATCACCAAACCAGGCCTCAAATTCACATGGTGCTCTTTCTTTTCTGAATCCTGTTGTGTGCACATACAGCCATACTGGAGGAAATGATTAATGGAATTATGATGTGATTTTCTCCTTTTACCACTTATAAATATAAAAAACATCATTTTCATAGCCAAGGGTTTATAAACTATATGAAATGTGTTTTGGCCCAAGTTGCTTACTGCAGCCCTTTAAAATTCCTTGGGGGTGCAATTTTCATTTGGTTTCCACTGAAGGGGTTCCTCGGAGTCTCTACAAATGCAACACGACACCTGAAAATTATTCCAGTGAAATCTATGCTCCAAAAGCCATATTGTGCTTCTTCCTTTCTAAGCCCTGCATTGTACCCATGTGCAGTCTATGACCACATATGGCATGTTGCTGCATTAAGGAAAAATGAGTAACAAATTGTAGGGTAGATTTTCTCTTTTTAACCCTCGTGAAAATGAAAAATTTGGGGCTAATGTGACATTTTCTTGTAAAAAATCTAATTTTTCATTTTCATGGGCAAGTGTTTTTAAATTCTATTAAATGCTTCATGGGTCCTCAGGACACCCCTTGAAAAATACTTTGGGGGTGTCCTTTCCAAAGTGGGTTGACATTTTGGGGGTTTCCATTGTAGGTGTGCGTCAAGGAGTTTTCAAATGTAACATAGCACCCAAAAACCATTCCTGCAAAATCTGTCCTCCAAAAACCATATGGTGTTCCTTCCCTTCTGTACCCATACAGCAGTTTACCTCAATACATCGGGTGTTTCCGTGAGCTACATAATCCTGGTAATCAGTATTAAGATTTGTTTTGCAGTTAACAATGGTGTAGAGTGTAGTTTCCAAAGTATGGACACTTTTGGGGGTTTCCATTATAGTGGTACCTCAGTCTTGAAATACACCATGGTGCTTGAAGATTGTTCCCCTGAAATCCGCATTCCAGAAACCATATGGTGCTCCTTCCCTTCTGTGCCCTACCATGTTCCCATATAGCAGTTTATAAGCAGATATAGGTGTTTCTGTAAACTGAATGATCAGAGTATTAAATACTGAAGTTTATTTGGCTGTTAACCCTTAGGCAGACGAGCGTGTTTCGCTCAGCGACTCACCTGACCTCCGAACAGTTCTGGAATGTATTGGATAACACTAACAGCATTATGTCATCTAATACATTTCAGAACTGTAAGGGTTAAATAGCATCATAAATTAATATAATGCTATGTGACCCCCATCAGTGCTGGGAGCTCAGGCCAGGAGCTGTGTTGCGAACTCGCTGCGTGACACACGCTCGTCTGCAAGAGGCCTTAAGGTCTTACTAGAAAAATAGATTAAATGAAAAATCTTCAAAAAGAGTGAAGTTTTGAAATTCCACTTCCATTTTGCATTAATTCCTGTGAAACACCTGAAGGGGATAGATTAGTTTTGAATAATTCGAGGTGTATAGTTTCTAAAATTATGTCATGTATGGGTGGTTTTTATTATGTAAGCTACATAAAATGACTTCATTACTAAACTGGTCCTTTAAAAAGCTTCTAAAATTCTACAGCTTCTAACATCCTAAAAAAAAATAATGTGACATTTACAAAATAATGCTAACATAAAGTAGGCATATGGTAAAAGTTAAGTAATAAACACTTTATGAGGTATTACTATCTGTCTTAAAAGCAGAGAAATTCAAATTTTGAAAATTGCAAATGTTTCCAAATTTTCAGCAAATTTATGATTTATTTTTTATAAATAAAGATAAAATATCTTGACTTAAAATTTCCACTGTAGTACAATATGTCAGGAAAAAAAAAGAAACATTTCAGAATCACTTGGATAAGTAAAAGCATTCCAAAGTTATTACCACACAAAGTGACACATGTCAGATTTGCAAAATAGCCAAGTTCAGGAAGGTGAAAATGGCAAGGTCTTGAAAGGGGTTAATCTATATTGCTATTTGTATTTCACCATGCACAATATAAAATATGTATTTTTCTTTAAAAACTACTGCCTTGATTTTATCATAGATGCACAAGAAAAATGTGCCCTAAATATTAACATTTTATGAAGCCTGATACATTTTGAGATATGACCACATGCATTTGTAGTCTGATGTCTGTATGTAGGACAGCAAAACCAGAGTTGAAGCTCAAGGATTTGAGATGACCTGTTAACCTAAATTTCACATCAAAGTCCTTTGGTGCTTTCAACAAAAGCCAAACAAGGATATACTTCTATGAAATTCTGTTTTACAAATGCCAGTGTCATGCAATATTGCAGAATTAGAAATATAATTTTGTTAACATTATTTGTTATGATGATTATTTTATAAAAGAAGGGAACTAAACTCTTGTGAATGTAATGATGATATATGTAAGTGATTACAATATTAGAGCAAAAGTATAAGTTTATTGGGGGAAAATGTACAACTGAACCCTGCTGGCCCACTTCTAGCCTGGATACAAGATGAGATATGGTTGGTCATGGAGGCATACACATTCCATATGGTATCCTGTGGCACATTTGCCCACAGGAGTGGCAGCTAGGACTGTGGATCCTGCACATTCATAGGTTGCCAAAAATGGTGTCCCAGCTGGTTCCATTAATGCTCAATAGATGATAATTCTGGTGACTAGGCGGGTAAATGAAAGTGTGGCAATCTGGCGGAGACATACCTGGGAACACTTGCTGTGTGTGGCCACTATCCTACTGCCAAATGGCAGTTGGACGCCCTGCCATGAGAATCAACACACGTGGCAGTGGGATGTCCTGCACAAGTAGCTGAGCTATTAGTGTTCCTCATATAACTACGAGGAGTGATCAACTATCGTACACGATGGCCCTCCAGATCACCACAGTAGCAGTTGGGGCAGTATGTCTTTCCACAGTTAAGGCAGGATTAAAGCACTTATGACAAGGCCTCAATAGTTGAACCCAACCATCATGGGATCCTAACCAGAACGTGAATTCATTGCTAAAGACAATAAGGTTCCAGTCCATAGCAATCCAGGTTTCCCAGTCATGACACCACTGCAAATGAAGGAGACAGTGGCTGCTGTCAATGGTAGAACGTAATGGGCGCCGTAACACCAAATGTCCTTTTGTTAAGCACTTGGGTATGCTCTTGGCAGAGACATGGGTGTGTAATAAATGTGCTACCTGTGTCTTGATGGTGGGCCACAAAACTATGGGAGCTGCTTGTGTTTGTTGGTAGATCAAACAATCCTCTCAACTGGTGGTCTGTCTGGGCTGCCAGGAGCCTGTTTATGTGTGTGGTTGCTCTCAACTAACCACTGTTCCCAAAATTTCCTAATAACTGGGTCACAGTGGCCTAGATAGCAGGCAATTCAGCAAAACAACCATTCTGCTTCTCTCAGTCCAATGTTGAGCCCCTTCTCAGTGTGTCATAGAGGCATGTCTAACAGTTGGCAAGCTCTCAACAAGAGATACACTACCAGAAAATGGCAAAATGGCAGAAGGCGTGGTCAAGCCAAATCATTCTTCCATATAACTAGGACTTTGAGCATTATAATATTGATTGAGAACAATCCTGTGTATTTAAAACCTTTTACTCCCCTTTTATCCAAATTGTCACTGGCAGGTCTCGTACCAGGGACCTTCTATATCAGAAGCAAAAGCCTTACTACCTGAGCCACAGGCTCCACAGAGGACTATAGATACATCTCTGTATACCAGGACATTTTAATGTATCTAATTTATTTAATAATCATAAAAATGTAAAGGAGCAAAATCTAATATATAAAACCGAGAGTATGAATGTATTTGTGTATGTCCACTAAAGGAATCCGCACTGTCGCAGCTACAATCACGAAATTTGGCACACAGGTACATCAGGTGTCCGGGAAGGTTTTAGACCGGTTACCATAAATATAACTTTAGACTTTAGACTAATTCATCATCAATAATTACCTAATATATTGTAAATTTCACATACTTACCATTCAGTTGTAACAAAAGATGTTTTCTTCCACTGCAACCAACTGTGTTTCCTCAAAAATTACCATCACATCGACCTGTAATTTAGGCCACCCTCAAAAGAAGGACTTAAAAGCTCCAACCCCAGGTCCCGTTAAGCCATGCCTCTGACTCAGTCAGGCTACGCCCCCTTCCACTCCGCAGCTGACAGGGATTGAAAAAATGAAGGTAAAAATCAACTTCTGTCAGCTGCAGGGGTGGGAGGAGGGTGACTTTCTCCCTGCAGCTCACGCTCAGACTGCACAGTGCTGCTGTCTGAGAGTGAGATGTTCAAAAGGACATCCCTGTATCCATCCAGGCCCTGCACATGACAGAGGACAGGGAGTCTGAAAGCCGGACTGTCCAGCCTAAAACCGGACCTCCTGCCACCCTAGGGGCAGCCTGATGTTAGGGTGGCCAGATGTCCGGTTTTAGGCTGGACAGTCTAGTTTTCTGGCTCCCTGTCCTCCATCCGGCACAGTGCCTGGACGGACACAGGGATTTCCACCCTTTCAGTAGCTCACGCTCAAACAGCTTCTCCTCTGTGTCTTCATGGAGCCAGGGGTCATGGCCTCAAGTTTAAGGGTGTGTCTTCACGTTTTGGGGCATGGCCGGAGAGGTCCAGCTTTCTGGAGTGAAGACAGTGGCCACCCTAGCTGCTGTGGAGGTCACAGTTAAAGGGGAAGGCACTGTAGATTTTACTGTTAAGGAACAGGCTGCTGTGGAGGTCACTGTTAAAGAGGTGGGCACTGTATAGGTCACTCTTGATATCTTTTAGCGACACACACACAAACATTAAATGAAATAGATTAAATATACTTGGGTGAATCCAGGTCCTTCTACTAGTAATATATATAAAAGACTGATATATATATATACAGTCACGGCCAAAAGTTTTGAGAATGACACAAATATTATATTTTAACATGCTCTGCTGCCCTCTGGTTTTTATGTGTGTTTGTCAGATGTTTTTATCACATACAGAAATATAATTGCAATCATATTATGAGTAACAAAAGCTTATATTGACAGTTAGAATGAGTTAATGCAGCAAGTCAATATTTGCAGTGTTGACCCTTCTTCTTCAGGACCTGTGCAATTCTCCCTGGCATGCTCTCAATCAACTTCTGGACCAAATCCTGACTGATAGCAGTCCATTCTTGCACAATCAATGCTTGCATTTTGTCAGAATTTGTAGGTTTTTGTTTGTCCACCCGTCTCTTAATGATTGACCACAAGTTCTCAATGGGATTAAGATCTGGGGAGTTTCCAGGCCATGGACCCAAAATCTCTATGTTTTGTTCCCTGAGCCATTTAGTTATCACCTTTGCTTTATGGCAAGGTGCTCCATCATGCTGGAAAAGGCATTGTTGATTGCCAGACTGCTCTTGGACGGTTGGGAGAAGTTGCTCTCGGAGGACATTCTGGTACCATTCTTTATTCATGGCTGTGTTTTTAGGCAAGACTGTGAGAGAGCCGATTCCCTTGGCTGAGAAGCAACCCCACACATGAATGGTTTCAGGATGCTTTACAGTTGGCATGAGACAAGACTGGTGGTAGCGATCACCTCGTCTTCTCCGAATAAGCTGTTTTCCAGATGTCCCAAACAATCGAAAAGGGGATTCATCAGAGAAAATGACTTTACCCCAGTCCTCGGCAGTCCACTCCCTGTACCTTTTGCAGAATATCAGTCTGTCCCTGATGTTTTTTCTGGAGAGAAGTGGCTTCTTTGCTGCCCTCCTTGAGACCAGGCCTTGCTCCAAGAGTCTCCGCCTCACAGTGCGTGCAGATGCACTCACACCTGCCTGCTGCCATTCCTGAGCAAGCTATGCACTGCTGGTAGCCCGATCCCGCAGCTGAAACAGTTTTAAGAGACGGTCCTGGCGCTTGCTGGTCTTTCTTGAGCGTCCTGGAGCCTTTTTGGCAACAATGGAACCTCTCTCCTTGAAGTTCTTGATGATGCGATAGATTGTTGACTGAGGTGCAATCTTTCTAGCTGCGATACTTTTCCCTGTTAGGCCATTTTTGTGCAGTGCAATGATGACTGCACGTGTTTCTTTAGAGATAACCATGGTTAACAGAAGAGAAACAATGATGCCAAGCACCAGCCTCCTTTTAAAGTGTCCAGTGGTGTCATTCTTACTTAATCATGACAGATTGATCTCCAGCCCTGTCCTCATCAACACCCACACCTGTGTTAATGGAGCAATCACTGAAACGATGTTAGCTGGTCCTTTTAAGGCAGGGCTGCAATGATGTTGAAATGTGTTTTGGGGGATAAAGTTCATTTTCTAGGCAAATATTGACTTTGCAAGTAATTGCTGTTAAGCTGATTACTCTTTATAACATTCTGGAGTATATGCAAATTGCCATTATAAAAACTGAAGCAGTAGACTTTGTAAAAATTAATATTTGTATCATTCTCAAAACCTTTGGCCATGATTGTATATATATATATATATATATATATATATATATATATATATATATATTACAGTGGGGAAAAAAATATTTAGTCAGCCACCAATTGTGCAAGTTCTCCCACTTAAAAAGATGAGAGAGGCCAGTATTTGACATCATAGGTAGACCTCAACTATGAGAGACAAAATGAGAAAAAAAATCCAGAAAATCACATTGTCTGATTTTTAAAGAATTTATTTGCAAATTATGGTGGAAAATAAGTATTTGGTCAGTAACAAATGTTAATCTCAATACTTTGTTATATATCCTTTGTTGGCAATGACAGAGGTCAAACGTTTTCTGTAGGTCTCCACAAGGTTGGCACATACTGTTGCTGGTATGTTGGCCCATTCCTCCATGCAGATCTCCTCTAGAGCAGTGATGTTTTGGGGCTGTTGCTGGGCAACACGGTCTTTCAACTCCCTCCAAAGGTTTTTTATGGGGTTGAGATCTGGAGACTGGCTAGGCCACTGCAGGACCTTGAAATGCTTCTTAGAAAGCCACTCCTTTGTTGCCCTGGCGGTGTGCTTGGGATCATTGTCATGCTGAAAGACCCAGCCACGTTTCATCTTCAATGCCCTTGCTAATCTTTGCACTCAAAATCTCAAGATTCATGGCCCCATTCATTCTTTCATGTACACGAATCAGTCGTCCTGGTCCCTTTGCAGAGAAACAGCCCCAAAGCATGATGTTTCCACCCCCATGCTTCACAGTAGGTATGGTGTTCTTTGGATGCAACTCAGCATTCACTCTCCTCCAAACACGACGCGTTGTGTTTCTAACAAACAGTTCTAGTTTGGTTTCATCTGACCATATGATATTCTCCCAATACTCTTCTGAAACATCCAAATGCTCTCTAGCAAACTTCAGACAGCCCCGGATATGTACTGGCTTAAGCATGGGGACACGTCTGGCACTGCAGGATCTGAGTCCCTGGCGGCGTAGTGTGTTACTGACGGTAGCATTTGTTACGTTGGTCCCAGCTTTCTGCAGGTCATTCACTAGGTCCCCCCGTGTGGTTCTGGGATTTTTCCTTACAGTTCTTGTGATCATTTTGACTCCACGGGATGAGATCTTGCGTGGAGCCCCTGATCGAGGGAGATTATCAGTGGTCTTGTATGTCTTCCATTTTCTAATTATTGCTCCCACAGTTGATTACTTCACACCAAGCTGCTTGCCTATTGCAGATTCAGTCTTCCCAGCCTGGTGCAGGTCTACAATTTTGTTTCTGATGTCCTTCGACAGCTGTTTGGTCTTCACCATAGTGGAGTTTGGAGTGTGACTGTTTGAGGTTGTGGACAGGTGTCTTTTATACTGAGAACAAGTTCAAACAGGTGCCATTACTACAGGTAATGATACAGAGCTTTCTGTGACCAGTAATGGAATTCTTCAAACTAAAATGTACTGTTATATAGAACATTGTTCAGAAATACTAATGAAGGTTTTAGTTTGTGAAAATCTTCACCCAGTAGTACATTGGTAAAGTGTTGGTTTTTCCATACACAAGATCTGTGGGTTTGAATCCTGAGATAACCCCAAATGTCAAAGTTATTTAGTAATCAACAAAATATAATGGAGTAAAATAAATTACAATGTACATTCTTTTGTGTGTCAATATATACACTCACCGGCCACTTTATTAGGTACACCATGCTAGTAACGGGTTGGACCCCCTTTTGCCTTCAGAACTGCCTCAATTCTTCGTGGCATAGATTCAACAAGGTGCTGGAAGCATTCCTCAGAGATTTTGGTCCATATTGACATGATGGCATCACACAGTTGCCGCAGATTTGTCGGCTGCACATCCATGATGCGAATCTCCCGTTCCACCACATCCCAAAGATGCTCTATTGGATTGAGATCTGGTGACTGTGGAGGCCATTTGAGTACAGTGAACTCATTGTCATGTTCAAGAAACCAGTCTGAGATGATTCCAGCTTTATGACATGGCGCATTATCCTGCTGAAAGTAGCCATCAGATGTTGGGTACATTGTGGTCATAAAGGGATGGACATGGTCAGCAACAATACTCAGGTAGGCTGTGGCGTTGCAACGATGCTCAATTGGTACCAAGGGGCCCAAAGAGTGCCAAGAAAATATTCCCCACACCATGACACCACCACCACCAGCTTGAACCGTTGATACAAGGCAGGATGGATCCATGCTTTCATGTTGTTGATGCCAAATTCTGACCCTACCATCCGAATGTCGCAGCAGAAATCGAGACTCATCAGACCAGGCAACGTTTTTCCAATCTTCAACTGTCCAATTTTGATGAGCTTGTGCAAATTGTAGCCTCAGTTTCCTGTTCTTAGCTGAAAGGAGTGGCACCCGGTGTGGTCTTCTGCTGCTGTAGCCCATCTGCCTCAAAGTTCGACGTACTGTGCGTATAGAGATACTCTTCTGCCTACCTTGGTTGTAACGGTGGCAATTTGAGTCACTGTTGCCTTTCTATCAGCTCGAACCAGTCTGCCCATTCTCCTCTGACCTCTGGCATCAACAAGGCATTTCCGCCCACAGAACTGCCGCTCACTGGATGTTTTTTCTTTTTCGGACCATTCTCTGTAAACCCTAGAGATGGTTGTGCGTGAAAATCCCAGTAGATCAGCAGTTTCTGAAATACTCAGACCAGCCCTTCTGGCACCAACAACCATGCCACGTTCAAAGGCACTCAAATCACCTTTCTTCCCCATACTGATGCTCGGTTTGAACTGCAGGAGATTGTCTTGACCATGTCTACAGGCCTAAATGCACTGAGTTGCTGCCATGTGATTGGCTGATTAGAAATTAAGTGTTAACGAGCAGTTGGACAGGTGTACCTAATAAAGTGGCCGGTGAGTGTATACATTTATTTAATTTTTTTATTTTTTGTTGTTTTTTTCACATTTTTGTGATTATTAAATAAATTAGTGTTATATTGTTATCCCAATGTCCTGGAATACAGAGCTGTATCTGTACCTACCAGTGCATTTTACATTTATACTAATGAAGGTTTTTAGCTAGAGTAATTCTTCTCATAGCCAGTAGTGTGCTTTGTAGCAGAACTGCTAAGGCTTCTGTTTATTAAGCAGGTGGTTATGAGTTTGAACACCTCTGGGAACAGTTTGAAAGTAGAGACAAGAAAGTTTTTAAATATACTGGGGTATCCTAATTCACTTTTATTACTAATAGTGTTTGAGGATACCCACAAGGATGACTCTATATATGGAAATAGCCATATAAGGAGTCAGGCAGGGCACTCCTAAGCAGAACAGGAGCAGGAGTGGATACCATGGTCACAATCAGCCCACTGCATGTGTGTGAAAGGCTACTGCCCATTTCCCACCACGTTTGTTGTCAATCTGCCCTGTATACTACTCAAAAACAGCGTCTGAGAGCCATTTTATACTTACAAGTGTAGTCTGGGGAAAGACCCAGACTACACTTGTAGTCTTTTACAACTCCCTGAGACAGCATGTCAAGTTTTGCAGCAATCCAACATTTCTATTTGGGGGGATGATTTTTTTTTTTTTGCCAATGAGTGTATTGATCATTAAGAGTAGAGATGAGCGAAGTTCTTAAAAATTGTATTTGGTTGCTTCTCCGAATTTTACTTTGTCATGAACCACATTTCTTTGTAAGAATCGGGTGCAATGATTGGGAACAGCAATTACGCCACCCCCATCATTGAACCCCTTAGATGCTGCATTTATTAGTGTGGCGTCTGAGATGAATATTAAGGCCTTTCAGTGGTTGATCAGTAAAAAAAAAAAAATTATCCATTTGAGGACAAAGAGGACACAGCGACCATCTTGCTTGAAGATCCCGCATGAAATTTAACATGGTGAGTGATGACATCAGCATGCTGGCTGGTGTCGTGACATCATACGTCACTGCGCACAAGATTTCATGCGGGATCTTTAAGCAAGATGGCCACGGCAGCCTCTTCACGCTTAAATGGATGAAGTGAGTATGATTTTTTTTAATAACATTTCAGGGAAAATGTATTTGTTACCACAAAACACAAGGAAATTCGGGTTTGTGGCAAATTAAATTTTCTCTGAAATTCGTATCCACTTTGGATACTTCGATTTTCTCAACACTAATTAAGACCACTGACAGGTAAAATAAATAACACTGATAACTTTGTTACACTGTCACCAGATGACATATATTAGGAAGCAAGTGAACAAGTCAATTCTTGAAGTCGATGTGTTAGATGCAGGAAAAATTGTATCTGAGCAACTTTGACAAGGGCCAACAAGAGCATATACAAAACAGCAGGTCTGGTGGATTGTTCCCAATATGCAGTGGCTAGTACTGTACCTACACAGGGCTGCTTTACTAAACTACAGAGTGCCCATGTTGACTCCACTTTACCACTGAAAGCACCTACCATAGGCATGAGAACATTGGATCATAACGCTAAGGAAGAAAGTAGCCTGGTCTGACAAATCAAGTTTTCTTTTACATGGCTGGATGGCCACATGTATGTATGTCCCTTACCTGACGAAGAAGGTGAGCGGGCAGAGGCAGTGATATTTCTTTTGCCTATTGGCAGTGACCTCTGTCAGCAGGATAATGCTACTGCCACTGTGAAAAATTGTTCAAGAATGGTTTGACAAAGCATTCTAAGTGTCAACTTGGCCTCCAAATCCCCCAAATTGCAATCTGATCAAGCATCTGTGGGATTTGCTGGAAAAACTTACAATCCATGGAGGTCCCACCTCACAACTTACAGGACTTTAAGGTACTTGAGAGTACAGGACACCTTTAAGAGGCTTGGGAAGTCCATACTTTGACAGACGAAAGCTGCTTTGGTGGCCCACCGGGCACCTACTTCATATTAATCAGGTGGTTTTAATCTAATAGCCGATCAGTAGAACTATTGGCATAGTGTGTGGCACTCCCATAACATCTGGACAGTAAGCCCGCTGTCTCTGTGTTATTTATGACACTGATATTTCCTTCACCCCCTATATTCAATTTCTTGCCCACTTATGTCGCCTGCACCTCAAAAATATCACTAAAATCCGCCCCTTTCTCACTATGGAAACAACAAAAACTCTAATTGTTGCCTTGATCCATTCCCGTCTCGATTACTGTAACTTACTATTAATTGGCCTCCCCCTCACCAGACAATTCCCTCTCCAATCTATCCTTAATGAGGCAGCCAGGGTCACCTATCTGTCTAAACGCTACTCTGATGCCTCCACTCTATGCCAGTCATTGCTCTGTTTGCCCATACAGTATAGAATCCAATTTAAACTGTTCGTTCTCACCCACAAAGCTCCCCACAGGGCTGCACCCCCTACATCTCCTTTCTTATCCCTGTCTACCACCTTCCCGTACTCTATGCTCTGCAAGCAATTTACGACTGACATCCACCATAATTCAAACCTCTCACTCCCAGTTTCAAGACTTCTCCCAAGCTCCACCTATTCTCTGGAATGCCCTACCCCAAGACATTAGGTGAAATCACAATATACACATCTTTTTAGGGTGGCCTATGACATCCCTGATCTAACTCCTCTCCATATAGAGCCTATTTATCATCATTTTATGAACCTGATTCTCCACCAAACTCTCCACTACACCTATGCACCTAGAAGCACTACATATATCAGCTGGTGACTGGCCCCTATTTTCCCAAGATGGCTGAACCATTGTACAAAACAAGGACTTTTACACTTTGCGTCACCCCTATCTCCTCATATATTGCGAGGGCCCTCGCAAGAGCAGGACCCTAATTCTTCTTGTTCTAATTATTGACTTGTCTCTTGCTATGTTATGACTGTTTGTACACAAACCCCAGAATTGTAAAGCGCTGCAGAATATGTTGGCACTATATAAATAAAAATTATTATTATTATTATTATTATTATTATTATTATTATTATTATCTGGGAAATGCCAGGAATTCACTATGCATCATAAATGTAAATTTATGATTTTTTTATAAGATGGGTTTATATGAAAAATTAATAGCACAATGTAAATTCTGAAATAACCTTTGAGGCAATTTTTAATAATTTGGGGCTAAAAATAATTTTTAATTTTTTTTATTAAAAATTGTCAACAATTCAGGTTCCTGCTCTGAACGCTGTATGTTAGCCCTTATCCCTGAACTCCTGACAGCTCTTAAACACTCATTATAGCTAAATTTGTATCAAACTGATAAGAATATGGCTTAAATGAATATTTATGAGCTGTTAGGCGTTCAGAGATCAGGGCTATACATTAAACTGCCAGAGTCCCAATCTGATGGACTTAGTGTGAGACTACAAGGGTCTCAGATAGAATGAAACAACCCTATAGAACAAAAAACAGTTGATAATTTTTAATTAAAAAAACTATTGAAAAAAGGATTTGAGCCCAAAAAGAGTGAAATGCAATCACAAAAAAATGCCTCCTAATGTGTTCATTGCCTTAAGGTTTTGGAGTGATTTGCCTATGGTGGAGTTGAAAATCTGATTAACTTGACTAGTCCCTTAAAATAACTTCTTCAAATACAAACTGTATCCTATGGTTTAGATTTCTGTGATGTTCTCTGTGTGGGGAAGAATTCATACTAGAAAGGGTAATAAATGGAAACACTACATACCTGAAATGCTTTACCAAGACTACTTGAGAATAGTGTTGAGCGAGCATGCTCGGCCGAACTCGCTGTTCGGCCGAGCATGCCTACGCTCGGGTCCGCTCGGTGTTCGGCTGAACACCGAGTGTACTCGAGCGCAATGCTGAAGTCTCTTCCCCGCACTGTAATATTGATTTGTATGCTAATGCGTACGAATTTGTATGCTAATGCGTACAAATTTGTATGCTAATGCGTGCGCATTTGTATGCTAATGCATACGCATTGTGCGCTAATGCGTACAAATTCAGTTAATTAGCATACTTTTACGAGTGAACGGAGTAAAAGAGGAGAAGTTGCGATTCTGACCTTTTTCTACTAACCAGACACGCTCCCGTCTTCCGAGCGGGGGGGTGCCTGGTTTAGTCCCATTGACTAACATTATGCTCGGGTGCTCGGCCGAGCACTCGAGCAGCCCCTAGTGCTCGGCCAGAGCACCCGAGCATACGAGCACAGAGGTGCTCGCTCAACACTACTTGAGAATAAAATAAGCAATTAGTGCAAGGCTATCATGCACTTCCCTCCACGGTCTTGTGAACCCAACCTTATCCAGTGTTTATGTGGTATCTGAAGAGCAAGAATGGCAAACATTCTGTAACATCAAAAGACAGGGCCAGATCCAGGTGTACGTGGGCTCTTGGGGACTGTATCCCCTGTCTAGCAAGATCATCATAAGGGTCCATTCACACATCCGCATGTGTTTTGCAGATCCGCAAATTGCGGATCCACAAAACATGCTCACCAGCCATGTGCCGACACAATAGAAATGCCTATTCTTTTCCGTGGCTTTGGAGAAGAATAGGACATGTTCCATTTTTTTGCGGGGCCGTGGACCTCAAGTGCGGATGCGGACAGTATACTGTGTACTGTCCGCATCTTTTCCAGCACCATTGAAAATGAATGGGTCCGCACCCGTTCCGCAAAATTGTGGAACGGATGCGGACTTGAGATGAGTGAGCACTAAAATGCTCGGGTGCTCGTTATTCGAGTCGAATTTTTCCGGATGCTTGGGTGCTCGTTTCGAATAACGAACCCCATTGAAGTCAATGGGAGACTCGAGCATTTTTTGCAGGGGACCAAAGCTCTGCACAGGGAAGGTTGCATGAAAACCTGGAAACCAAGAAAATGATGGAAACACCACGGAAATGGACAGGAAACAGAAGGGGCAGCATGCATGGATGCCTCTAAGGCTGCCTAATCATACCATTACGCCAAATTCTGGGCAACAGCCTGGTGGTGACCCTCAAGACAATTGTGCTGACCCAGACCAAGATGGGCAAGGCACATGCCCATCACATGTTAGTAAAGCACCCAACTAGGTGCAACGAAGGTCCATCACCGCCTGCGGGTGACACCACTGCCCATGCTGGCACTGCTGTCCTATCCCCCACCCCAGAATGCAGGCATAAGCGTCTCCCTCCCCGCACCCACCCAATAGTCTACAGCGTACACAAAGTTCTCCCAGCACAGTGCCCAGCTCTCCCCATCCCAGACGGGCAAACACGCATCCACCACCCACCCACCCTGTCCACGGCAGACACAAAGACCTCCAAGCACAGTGCCCAGCTTTCCTAATTCCAGACGGGCTAAGACGCACACTGCACCCACCTATTAGTCTCCACACGTGGGTGGGTGCAGAGCCTTTTAGTGCCCCTCAAGACAATGTTTGTGTGCCAGGGCCTGGTAGTAACCCTCCTTGAAGTTGTGGGGGAGAGGCCTCCGGTGACCCTCAAGACAATTTTGGCCGACAGTGTAGAGGCGAGCCTCCAAAAAATCGTGGGTGAGAGTCTGGAGGTGACCCTCAGAAACAAATGGTTTAAAAAAGCATGGTGGTGCAACCCTGAATGACAGTCTGTGACTGAGATTGCAGGTGAACCCGCTAAAATTGTAGTCTAGCACACCTTGGTGGTGAACCCCTAAATTACAAAGTTTGACTGAGATTGCAGTATACAGCATGGGGGAAAACCCCAGGATGACTTTAAGACTGAGATTGCAGTTTACAGCATGGCGGTGAACCCCAGAGTGGCTTGGTTAGACTAAGATAGCAGCTGAACCACCCAAAAATTTAGCCTGACACAGCATGGCGGTGACTACAGTCCAGTGAACAATTCTGTGATGTGCGGTACAGTAGCCGCTGTCTAGAAAATATGTTTTTTCTCTTACTTATATATACTACAGTCCAGTGAAAAATTGTGTGGTGTGCGGTACACTAGCCGCAGTCTAGAGAATACGTTTTTTTCTCTCAGATCCATTTAATACAGTCCAGTGAAAAATTCTGTGTTGTGCGGTACACTAGCAGCAGTCTAGAGAATACGTTTTTCTCTCAGATACATTTAATACAGTCCAGTGAAAAATTCTGTGTTGTGTGGTACACTAGCCGCAGTCTAGAGAATACGTTTTTTTAAATTATATATACTACAGTCAAGTGAAAAATTGTGTGGTGTACGGTACACTAGCCGCAGTCTAGAGAATACATTTTTGGCCTCAGATATTAATTCTACAGTTTAGTAAATAAACAAAATGTTGAACCCAAGGGCTAAGGGTCGAGGACAAGGACGTGGGCGTCCAAGTGATGTAGGGGGGCAGAGGCCGTGGTCCTGGGCAGGGTGACACAGTACCTTCTGATGAGGGAGCAGTGGAACGCCGCAGAGGTTCGCTCCCTAGCTTCATCTCGCAACTTACAGGGTCACGTGGTACAGCACTATTGAAACCACAACAGTGCGAACAGGTGATGACGTGGATAGCAGATAATGTGTCCAGTAATTTATCCACCACCCAGTCTTCCACGCAGTCCACCCACACTAGCCAAGGGAGTAGACCTCTGGCTCCTCCAGCTCAACCTCCTTCCCCCCAGCCTGGCCCCCCCAAGGAAAATATGGATTCAGATCCGGCATACTCCCAGGAACTCTTTTCAGGACCCTTCCCAGAGTCACAAACCATAGCTTAGCAGCAACCAGAGCAGTTGCTCTGTCCCGATGCCCAAAATTTCAAACTTTCGCAGTCTGTGGGGGATGAGAGTGTGGACTTAGTGCAAGTAGTGTGTCAAGAGGTGCCGGATGATGATGAGACACGGTTGTCAGACAGTGACATTGTTGTCAGGGCAGTAAGTCCGAGGGGGGAGCAGAGTGAGGAATCGGAGGAAGAGCTGGTGGATGATGAGGTGACTGACCCGAGCTGGGTTGGTAAGCCTAGTCAAGACAGTGCTTCTGAGGGGGAGGCAAGTGCAGCACCAGAACAGATTGGAGGAGGCAGTGGGGTGGCCAGAGGGAGAAGCAGGGCCAGAGCAAGTAGATCAGCAACTGTTTCACGGAGTGAAGCTCCCGTGCCGAGGCCTAGATGTTCGCAAGTCTGGAGGTTCTTTAAAGAAAGTGAGGATGACCGACGGACTGTGGTGTGCAACCTGTGCCACACCAGGATCAGCAGGGGAGCCACCACTACCAGCCTAACCACTACCAGCATGCGCAGGCATATGAGTGCTAAACACACGACTCAATGGAACCAAGGCCGTTCACCTCCTGCGGGTCACATCACTGCTCCTTCCCCTGTGTCACATGCTTGCTCTGCGAGTCAAACCCCCCTGACCAGGACCCC
The DNA here is from genome assembly GCA_900303285.1 of Rhinella marina. Classification (NCBI taxonomy): domain Eukaryota; kingdom Metazoa; phylum Chordata; class Amphibia; order Anura; family Bufonidae; genus Rhinella; species Rhinella marina. Next base: position 23,963 of record ONZH01014739.1, read on the forward strand.
GGCACGAGCGCCTCCCGCCCTACAACCTCCCCTTCACCTCCACGATCCTCCACACCCTCCACCAATGTGTCCCAGCGCAGCGTTCAGCTGTCTTTGCATCAGACATTGGAGCGCAAGCGCAAATACAATTCCACCCACCCACATGCACAAGCCCTAAACGTCCACATCTCCAAACTGCTGAGCCTGGAGATGCTGCGCTATAGACTGGTAGAGACTGAGGCTTTCCGCAACCTGATGGCGGTGGCTGTCCCTCGGTACTTGTTCCCAGCCGCCACTATTTTTCCCGATGTGCTGTCCCAGCCCTACACCAGCATGTGTCAGAGAACATCATCCGTGCCCTGACCAACACGGTTACTGAGAAAGCCCACCTAACCACGGACACGTTAACAAGTGCTGGCGGGCAGGGAAAATATATCTCCCTGACGGCACATTGGGTTGACTTGGTGGAGGCTGGGACCGAGTGTGACCCTGGGGCCGCTCATGTACTGCCCACACTGAGGATTGCGGGGCCTACCTCGGTCACAGTTTCTCTGACTTATTATGCCTCTTCCTCCAATTCCTCCTCCTCCTCCTCCTCCTACTCTCAATTACCCTCCGTGAGCACGGTGCCTTCAGTTGGTAGCTCTAGGCGCAGCAGCACTGCCGTGGGTAAGCGCCAACAGGTGGTGCTGAAACTGCTGAGCTTAGGTGACAAAAGGCACTCCACCCAAGAGCTGTTACAGGGCATCACGACGCAGACCGATCTTTGGCTGGCGCCGCTGAACCTCAAACCAGGCATGGTTGTGTGTGACAACGGGCGTAACCTGGTGGAGGCTCTGCAACTCGGCAGACTCACACATGTGCCATGCCTGGCCCACATGTTCAATCTTGTGGTTCAGCGGTTCCTCAATACCTACCCCAGTTTGTCTGATTTGCTATCCAAGGTACGACGCATCTGTGCGCATTTCCGCAAGTCAACCACAGATGCTGCCACTCTCAGGGCAGTGCAACAGCGCTTACAACTGACAGCTCACTGACTGTTGTGTCATGTGCCCACATGATGGAATTCCACATTACACATGTTAGCCAGGGTTTACCAGCAGCGCAGAGCGATTGTAGACTGCCAGATGACAACTTTCACGAGAACTGGTAGTCAGGTCAGTCAGATTCCTCAAGTCTACAATGAGGAGGGGACGTGGATGTCTGATATCTGTCAGGTGTTAAGCAACTTGGAGGAGTCAACACAGATGGTCAGCGGCGATGCCACCATTATTAGCGTCACCATCCCACTGCTTTGTCTGCTGAAAAACTCACTGTTCAGCGTGAAGTCAGAGGCTTTGTGGTTGTCACAGGAGATGGGAAAGAAGATACGTTGCTTGATAGCCAGAGCACCCTCAGGTCTGTTTCTCAGAGCGTATTGGAGGAGGGGGAGGAGGAGGAGGAGGATGAGGAGGAAGAAGAGGAGAATGTTGGCAAGACTGAAGAGGGAACCAATGCTCATTCCTTCTTATCTGTTGAGCGCATATGGGCTGAAGAGGAGGAGTTGGAGGAGGAGGAAATGGAGAGTCAGCCTATTGAGGAGAGGGAATTCTTGCGTGTTGGGACTCTGGCGCACATGGCTGACTTCATGTTAGGCTGCCTTTCCCGTGACCCTCACGTTAGAAGCATTTTTGCCAACACCGATTACTGGGTGTTCACCCTCCTGGACCCCCGGTACAAGCAGAACTTTTCCACTCTCATTCCTGTAGAGGAAAGGAGTATGAGAGTGAATCAATATCAACAGGCCCTGGTGCACAAGCTGAAACTATCTTTCCCATCTGACACTGCTAGCGGCAGAGGACATAGTTCTGTGGGCCAACTAGCGGGAGAGAGGAGGCGAGCAGGCAGCTTGTCAAGCACTGGATGGGGAACACTCTCCAAGGCCTTTGCCAGTTTTATGTCACCCCAGCAAGACTATGTCACCTGTCCCCAGTCTAGGCAGAGTAGGGGGGAGCTGGTCAGAAAGATGGTGAGGGAGCACCTAGCTGACCATACCAAAGTCCTGCGTGATCACTCTGCTCCATACAACTACTGGGTTGCAAAGCTGGACACGTGGCCTAAACAGAGCGGGTCTTCAGTGCAGCTGGTGGCATCATCACTGATAAGCATACACTCCTGTCAACTGACAGCGCTGACAGGCTGACGCTTATTAAAATGAATAAAGCCTGGATTTCACCGGAATTCAAATCTCCATCGGGGGAATGCAGCTCAACATGAAGATTCTTTATGTATCCTCTCCTCCTTCTCTTCGCACACAAACGCTGAGCCAACAGGCAATTTTTCTGAGGGCCAACTGGCGCTCTTTACAAACAATGTTTACAGAGGGCCACCTACAGGCCCTCTCTCCAATAAATTTTTTAGGAGCGTCAACTACAGACACTCGAAAACTATTTTTCAGGAGGGTCAACTACAGACACTCCAAAACAATTTTTCAGGAGGGTCAACTACAGACACTCAAAAACAATTTTTCAGGAGGGTCAACTACAGACACTCTAAAACAAATTTTTGGGAGGCTCACCTACAGCCATTTGACTGCAATCTCAGTCTGACCAAGGCATTGGTGGTGTTACCGCCATGCTGTGTCAGGGTAAATTTTTGGGTGGTTAACCTGCTACCTCCGTGTAACTTGGTCACTCTGTTGTCACCGCCATGCTGTGTCAGGGTAAATTTTTGGGTGGTTCACCGGCTACCTCAAGTAACTTGGTCAATTGGGGGTGTCACCACCATGCTGTGTCAGGGTAAAATTTTATGTGCTTCACCTGCTAACTCAGTCTAACGTGGTCACTCTGGGTTCACCCCATGCTGTGTCAGGCTACATGTTTGGGTGGCTCACCTGCTACCTCAACTAACTTGGTCATTTGTTGGTGTCACCACTAGACTGAGGCTACTGTGCCGCACACCACATAATTGTTCACTGGACTGTAGTATATATAACTGAGAGAAAAAACGTACTCTTTAGACTGCGGCTACTGTGCCGCACACTACATAATTGTTCCCTGGACTGTAGTATATATAACTGAGAAAAAAAAACTTACTCTTTAGACTGCGGCTACTGTACAGCACACTTCAGAATTTTTCACTGGACTGTAGTATATATAATTGAGAGAAAAAAACGTATTTTCTAGACTCCGGCTACTGTACCGCACACGACAGAATTGTTCACTGCACCATAGTATATATAACTGAGAGAAAAAACGTAGTCTTTAGACGGCGGCTATTGTACCACACACCACTCAATTTTTCACTGGACTGTATTATATATAACTGAGAGAAAAAACTTATTTTCTAGACTGCGTCTACTGTACCGCACACGGCAGAATTTTTCACTGTACTGTAGTATATATAACTGAGAGAAAAAACATAGTCTTTAGACTGTGGCTACTGTACCGCACACGACAGAATTTTTCACTGCACTGTAGTATATATAACTGAGAGAAAAAACGTACTCTTTAGACTGCGGCTACTGTACCGCACACCACTCAATTTTTCACTGGACTGTAGTATATATAACTGAGAGAAAAAAATGTACTCTTTAGACTGTGGCTACTGTACCGCACACAACAGAATTTTTCACTGCACTGTAGTATATATAACTGAGAGAAAAAATGTATTTTCTAGACTGCGGCTACTGTACCGCACACGACAGAATTTTTCACTGCACTGTAGTATATATAACTGAGAGAAAGAACATAGTCTTTAGACTGCGGCTACTGTACCGCACACAACATAATTTTTCACTGCACTGTAGCATATATAACTGAGAGAAAAAATGTAGTCTTTAGACTGCGCTACTGTACTGCACACGACAGAATTTTTCACTGCACTGTAGTATATATAACTGAGAGAAAAAACATAGTCTTTAGAATGTGGCTACTGTTCCGCACACGACACAATTGTTCACTGCACTGTAGTATATATAACTGAGATAAAAAACGTACTCTTTAGACTGAGGCTACTGTACAGCACACAACAGAATTTTTCACTGCACTGTAGTATATATAATTGAGAGAAAAAACTTATTTTTTTGACTCTGGCTACTGTACCGCACACGACAGAATTGTTCACTGCAATGTAGTACCACACACCACTCAATTTTTCACTGGACTGTAGTATATATAACTGAGAGAAAAAAAATATTTTCTACACTGCGACTACTGTACCGCACACAACAGAATTTTTCACTGCACTGTAGTATATATAACTGAGAGAAAAAACGTAGTCTTTAGACTGCGTCTATTGTACCACACACCACTCAGTTTTTCACTGGACTGTAGTATATATAACTTAGAGAAAAAACATATTTTCTAGACTGCATCTACTGTACCGCACATGACAGAATTTTTCACTGCACTGTAGTATATATAACTGAGAGAAAAAACGTACTCTTTAGACTGCGGCTACTGTACCGCACACCACTCAATTTTTCACTGGACTGTAGTATATATAAGTGAGAGAAAAAAATTATTTTCTACACTGCGACTACTGTACCGCACACAACAAAATTTTTCACTGCACTGCAGTATATATAACTGAGAGAAAAAAACGTAGTCTTTAGACTGTGGCTATTGTTCCGCACACCACTCAATTTTTCACTGGACTGTAGTATATATAACTGAGAGAAAAAACGTACTCTTTAGACTGAGGCTACTGTACAGCACACAACAGAATTTTTCACTGCACTGCAGTATATATAACTGAGAGAAAAAAACGTAGTCTTTAGACTGCGGCTATTGTTCCGCACACGACACAATTGTTCACTGCACTGTAGTATATATAACTGAGATAAAAAACGTACTCTTTAGACTGAGGCTACTGTACAGCACACAACAGAATTTTTCACTGCACTGTAGTATATATAATTGAGAGAAAAAACTTATTTTTTTGACTCTGGCTACTGTACCGCACACGACAGAATTGTTCACTGCAATGTAGTACCACACACCACTCAATTTTTCACTGGACTGTAGTATATATAACTGAGAGAAAAAAAATATTTTCTACACTGCGACTACTGTACCGCACACAACAGAATTTTTCACTGCACTGTAGTATATATAACTGAGAGAAAAAACGTAGTCTTTAGACTGCGTCTATTGTACCACACACCACTCAATTTTTCACTGGACTGTAGTATATATAACTTAGAGAAAAAACATATTTTCTAGACTGCATCTACTGTACCGCACATGACAGAATTTTTCACTGCACTGTAGTATATATAACTGAGAGAAAAAACGTACTCTTTAGACTGCGGCTACTGTACCGCACACCACTCAATTTTTCACTGGACTGTAGTATATATAAGTGAGAGAAAAAAATTATTTTCTACACTGCGACTACTGTACCGCACACAACAAAATTTTTCACTGCACTGCAGTATATATAACTGAGAGAAAAAAACGTAGTCTTTAGACTGCGGCTATTGTTCCGCACACCACTCAATTTTTCACTGGACTGTAGTATATATAACTGAGAGAAAAAACATAGTCTTTAGACTGCGGCTACTGTACCGTACACAACAGAATTTTTCACTGCACTGTAGTATATATAACTGAGAGAAAAAACATACTCTTTAGACTGCGGCTACTGTACCGCACACCACTCAATTTTTCACTGGACTGTAGTATATATAACTGAGAGAAAAAAATGTACTCTTTAGACTGTGGTTACTGTACCGCACACAACAGAATTTTTCACTGCACTGTAGTATATATAACTCAGAGAAAAAAATGTATTTTCTAGACTGCGGCTACTGTACCGCACACGACAGAATTTTTCACTGCACTGTAGTATATATAACTGAGAGAAATAACATAGTCTTTAGACTGTGGCTACTGTACCGCACACAACATAATTTTTCACTGCACTGTAGTATATATAACGGAGAGAAAACACGTAGTCTTTAGACTGCGCTACTGTACCGCACACGACAGAATTTTTCACTGCACTGTAGTATATATAACTGAGAGAAAAAACATAGTCTTTAGAATGTGGCTACTGTTCCGCACACGACACAATTGTTCACTGCACTGTAGTATAGGTAACTGAGATAAAAAAACGTACTCTTTAGACTGAGGCTACTGTACAGCACACTGCAGAATTGTTCACTGCACTGTAGTATATATAACTGAGAGAAAAAATGTACTCTTTAGACTGCGGCTACTGTATAGCACACTACAGAATTGTTCACTGCACTGTAGAATATATAACAGAGATAAAAAATGTGCTCTTTAGACTGCGGCTACTGTACAGCACACTACAGAATTGTTCACTGCACTGTAGTAAATATAACTGAGAGAAAAAAACGTATTCCCTAGACTGCACTATAGATCCCAGCAAGCCAAGGTACAGCAGTAGCAAAAATGAGTACTGAGAGGACTTTGGGCAATTTCTTTGGGGTCTATGTGGACCACGTGCTGTCCCCTTTCTGCCACCAGTCGTTGTGCACAGTGTGCAGCCAAGATGGTGGTAACTGCACTACAAGTCCCAGCCAGCAGCCAGGAGGAGACAAAAAAAAGGTGCTTGTAGCCCTGTCCCTAATCTCATCCAGGCGGCGTCTGAGGCGAGCAGAACGGGACCAGATTCTTATATTCCCAGGTCATCTGATCTGGCTAGCCAATCCCTGCTATCGACTTGTAGAGGTTCCACGTGATGCTAGGGGGTACCAAAGCCTCTCCTGCATGTTGATTGGCTGAGAAAAAGGCGCCTAACATTCAGGAAGAGGAAGATGCCATTTCCTCGAGTATCGCGAGATGCTCGTCCAAGTATCGAGCATGTATGAATACCCTAATGCTCGAACGAGCACCAAGCTCGGACGAGCATGTTCGCTCATCTGTAATGCGGACTCATTTTCCGGATGTGTGAATGGACCCTAAATATGGTACATGTTTACCCAGATCACTATAGGCTGAAACATCTGCCCAGGATTGTCAGGAGCTGATGCTGGCTGTGTACCAAGATACTCATTGTAACACTGTCATGATGGGATATCATGGATCGTCAAGTTTTGCATAAAATTGTGGGGTCTATTGTAGCTTTAGTCCATGCTGGCTTTAAAAAAAAAGAGACATATTAAATATGCAAACATTCTGCAATATAAGTTAATTTTTTAAATTCTACTTTTCTCTGAATCTTTTGGAAGTTTTCTACTTACTTTTAAATATGATCCATGGTAGTTTTAGGTACAGGGAGGACATTTGTTAAGTTCTTCTCATCCACACATTTCCAGGGTCATCACGTAATAGGCCAACAAATGTGCACAGAGATGCATGTACTGAGATGTTGACATAGCCTCCAATTTTTATTACCTTATTTCTTCAAAGCATATTTCTCTGTTTTATTTCTTAATTTTATGGGAAGCTATGACATTATTTCCTTTTCCAATTTTATAAATACTTATATATTATTTTAGCAAATGGTGCATTATGAAATGGATGATCAGTTTCTAATGAAAAATATGTGGTCACCAATTTCTGCATTAGCTAACATATTGTAATATGTATAGAACAAGATTCATTAAGCATCAACTCGAATTGTTTAATTTAAACAAAAATGAAGTAACAATATTTGTTCAACAATGTGTTGTTCCAAATGGCTGCCCTTTCATTCAGTTTGGAGTGGTTTGCGCTTTTAAAAGTTTTCTTTATTAGCACAAAAAAAGCTTGTATGAATTTTTTAAATTGGAAATTGAAAAAACTATGTTATAAACTAGTACTAGTAATATGTACGCAAGGTTGCACAATACATTTAAAAACTGTGTAAACTGAAATGTGCATATACAAATGTATGTAAAATGTAAAAAAAAAAAGTAGAAGAAAATAATTCAAAATGAGAGTTTCAAAAGTTTAAAATGAATTACATTTCTGTAATATATGTACATTGCATGTATAAAAGAACATCACATTAATGTTTTATAAAGAGCATGATCTCGAAAATCCCTATTGGGAAGTTTTCACCTAGGAAATACTGTGTAATTTATAGTATGATATAGTATGTCATAGAGGCAGCATGGTGGTTAGCACTGGTTCTTTGTACTACTGGGCGCCTAAAGGACAATATCTGCATGGAGTATGTATGTTCTCCCCATGTTTGTTCCTCCGGGTACTCTGATTTCCCCCCACATACTGATAGGGACCTTAGATTGTGAGCCCCATTTTTATGGAAAAAGATTTAGTATGACATATTTTATTAATTTAAACCCCTGAGCTGATCGATGGGGATCCCCAATTATCAAATATTGATGATTTATCCTGAGGGTAGTTCATCAATGGCAAAATATTGGAAAATCCCTCTCTTACTAAATTTCCTGTTATTTTAGGTAAAGTTCCTGATGATTAAGCGCAGTGAAGGTTTGCATATTCTACTCTCAGGTTCCTCTTGGTGGTCCAGTCCTTGGGGGAAAATGGTTAAAGGAGTTTTCCAACAATTTTACACCGATGCCCTATCATTTTTACACCGATGGTCATCAGTAGTGTAGAGATAATTGAGCTTTAGATTCTTGGACCTGAAGTTGATTTGTTCCAAACTTCGTTTTAATGCTTCGTTTTAATTACCCATCTCCTTACACAATTAAAATGTATGGGCTCCAGCGAGATGAACAGAGTTATCACTGAAGTCTCACGACACTTCGATGAATACCTTCAGAATTTGATTTTCAAACTTTAAAACAATTTTAAAACATGGATCTGAAGTCATCTTCAGTACTGGCTGGTACCTTGGTATTGACTTCGTATCCATGTTTTAAAATGGTTTTAAAGTTTAAAAATTAAATCCCGAAGTTATTCACCAAAGTTGCGCAAGACTCCGGTCATAATGAATTTGTCTCGCTTTCTTCATTTTTATTAAATGCTATAATTCATTAAGAGCCAGACAAATTGTTATACACTAAAGGAAACCCAATCTAAAATATGATTAAATATTCATATTTAACAAACAAAAAATGGTACAAGAAAAATTGATACAGGCTTATTTTAATTAGTGCATTATAAAACTAAAGCGTGCTCTCCATGTATTCATTGGAGGCCACTTCGCACCAGGAGAGATAGTGGGGCCTGTATATATGTGCATCCTGGCTTTCCTAAATTCATTGGAGGCCCAAAAGAGATAGCATTTAGTGTAGGTTCCTATCCAAAAAAGGTCAACTTGCCATGGTGGATAACACAAATAAATAAATAAAAATATATTTGCTAAGTTCCTCACATTTATTCATAGAGTGCTGTTGCCTTATGTTTGATTTTTTTATTTGCAGCCATGCATTTGTATGCATTTGGACTTGCAAAGTGCTTTTGCATTGTGTTTCCTTTTGCATGTCTCCCAGCTCAGAAAACAGCTCCTTTTAACTAAGGACAGGCCTTCAGCCATGGTATTAAGATGCAGAGGCACCAGTATAAAGCTATGTCCCCAAATAAGCTATGAGATAAACCTCTTTTACATATATGCTCGTGTTAATTGGATTGTTTGAAAATCCTTGTTTAATATATTGGTTTAGAAGTAATTAAAAAGCAGTGGTACATACGAATATGTTTCACTTTGTCTTTCTGTTTAGACTCTTCTTTTTAATAAGCTGGACCAAGGTTCAGTGCATATTTTCACTATTCACACAATCATGGGAAACTTGAAACGAGTTGTGTTTCAGGGCTACAGCTGACATTCAGATGTCATGTCTTCTTTGTCTCCAGAACTTCTTTCCATTTAAACATTCAAGAGTACTTTATGGTAATGACAAAGAAATAGTCAATTGATACCATTACACTTCATGAACACAGAGACTACAGTCCTGTTCACAACTGTTGAAACAGTCTAACATCATTCTTTGAAAGATCTATTGAGGAAGCAAGACACCCAATTTCTTTCTAAATAACATGGGCTAAGTTCCTTAGTCCAAACATTTAGCTACGTCTGCTAATAGGTTTCCATAGAAAGCTTTAATTGAGATAACAGCATCTGCATTTTAATGGCTAGCCATTTGTGTGAAATGGACGATTACCTGAAAAGGCATGCCTCTTCTGCTCTAGCTTCAATACAAGTGGCAGCTGGGCATAAAGAGAAAGAAACTGCACAAAAGATGAATTTGAAATACATGGATTGACATTTTTGCATTAAAAAAAATAAGTTTTAGAATAAAAGTTTAGCAGACACAAGGAGCTTTTCTAAAAAGAAGTTGGAGATTTTATTAGCAGCACTTCTGTGTAGCCCTCACACATTCAGAGCCGCCAGTAAATGAATATATTTGTGACCATGGTGCTTTCATTGTGTATAGTAAAATAATAGTGGTTCACACATCCGTTTAAAATAACTATTTGCTTTGATCTGATTCAAGAAATTGAGAACCTTCAATGCTACATCATTTGAGAGTTTAAAGCAAAAATTGATCTATCAAGCAACAGAATCTCACCAAGTGAACAAAATAATTGCTTAAAAATATTTCTTAACTATTTTCACATCCAATGATATCTTTAGATAGATCAAAATTACAACCATATCTTATCTGTTCCAACTCAACTACCTCCAGCCTGATTGTGATGGGGTAGGGTGGGGGGGGGGACAAAAAAAAACAAACAAAACAAATCTAATTTATATAATATTACTAGCAGAAAGACCCGGCTTCGCCTGGGTATATTTCATCTATTTCATTTAATGTTTCTGTGTGTCGTTGCAGAGAGAAAGTCAATGCAGCTGACAGGAGGTGATTTTTACCTTCATTTTTTCAATCCCTATTGGCTGCGGAGTGGGAGGGGTCATGGCCTGACTGAGTCGGGGGCGTGACATTGAAAGACCTAGGGCAGGGTTTTAAGTCCTTCTTTTGATGGTGGCCAGAATTACAGGTCGATGCCATGGTAATTTATGAGGACACGCCATGGGTAACAGTGGAAGAAAACATTGCTTTGCACGGGTATATTTAATCTATTTCATTTAATGTTTCTGTATGTTGTTGCAGAAAGAAATCCAACCTCCCTCCCGCCCCTGCAGCTGACAGAAGTTGATTTTTACCTTCATTTTTTCAATCCCCGTTGGCTGCAGAGTGGGAGGGGGCGTGGCCTGACAGAGTCGGAGCGTGGTTTCGCGAGATCTGGGGCGGGGGTCAGAGTGGCATGAATTACAGGTCGATGACATGGTAATTTATGGGGACCCGCAATGGGTAGCAGTGGAAAAAAATCATCTTTTATTAGTACTGAATGGTCGTAGTCTAAAATTAGTCAATTTCATCTACGATTTTTGTGTGTCATTGCAGAGAGAAATTCACCCTCCCACCCCTGCAGCTGACAGAAGTTTATTTTTCCCTTCATTTTTTCAATCCCTGTTGGCTGCGGAGTAGGAGGGGGCGTGACCTGACACAGTTGGGGGCGTGGCTTAACAAAGCGCTTCGCATAGGTGATTTAATCTATTTCATTTAATGTTTCTGTGTGTCGTTGCAGAATGGCTGCAGAGTGAGAGGGGGCGTGGTCTGACAGAGTTGGGGGTGTGACTTAGCAAGACGATTCGAACAGTTGTAGTCTATAATTAGTCTATTTTATCTAAAATTTTTGTGTGTCGTTGCAGAGAGAAATTCACCCTCCCACTCCTGCAGCAAACAGAAGTTTATTTTTACCTTTATTTTTTCAATCCCCATTGGCTGCGGAGTGGGAGGGGGCGTAACCTGACAGAGTCGGGGGCGTGGATTAGCAAGACGCTTCACATGGGTGTATTTAATCTATTTCATTTAATGTTTCTGTGTGTCGTTGCAGAAAGAAAGTCAACCTCCCACCCATCCCTGCAGCTGACAGAAGTTGATTTTTACCTTTATTTTTTCAATCCCTGTTGGCTGCGGAGTGGGAGGGGGTGTGGCCTTACAGAGTCGGGGCGTGGCTTAGCAAAGCGCTTCGCATAGGTGCATTTAATCTATTTCATTTAATGTTTCTGTGTGTCGTTGCAGAATGGCTGTGGAGTGAGAGGGGGCGTGGCCTGACAGAGACGGGGCGTGGCTTAGCAAAAGGCTTCGAACGGTTGTAGTCTATAATTAGTCTATTTTATCTAAAATTTTTGTGTGTCGTTGCAGAGAGAAATTCACCCTCCCACCCCTGCAGCAAACAGAAGTTTATTTTTACCTTCATTTTTTCAATTCCCGTTGGCTGCGGAGTGGGAGGGGGCGTTACCTGACAGAGTCGGGGGCGTGGCTTAACAAAGCGCTTCGCATAGGTGATTTAATCTATTTCATTTAATGTTTCTGTGTGTCGTTGCAGAATGGCTGCAGAGTGAGAGGGGGCGTGGTCTGACAGAGTTGGGGGCGTGACTTAGCAAGACGATTCGAACAGTTGTAGTCTATAATTAGTCTATTTTATCTAAAATTTTTGTGTGTCGTTGCAGAGAGAAATTCACCCTCCCACCCCTGCAGCAAACAGAAGTTTATTTTTACCTTTATTTTTTCAATCCCCATTGGCGGCGGAGTGGGAGGGGGCGTAACCTGACAGAGTCGGGGGCGTGGATTAGCAAGACGCTTCACATGGGTGTATTTAATCTATTTCATTTAATGTTTCTGTGTGTCGTTGCAGAAAGAAAGTCAACCTCCCACCCATCCCTGCAGCTGACAGAAGTTGATTTTTACCTTTATTTTTTCAATCCCTGTTGGCTGCGGAGTGGGAGGGGGCGTGGCCTTACAGAGTCGGGGCGTGGCTTAGCAAAGCGCTTCGCATAGGTGCATTTAATCTATTTCATTTAATGTTTCTGTGTGTCGTTGCAGAATGGCTGCGGAGTCAGATGGGGCGTGGCCTGACAGAGACGGGGTGTGGCTTAGCAAAAGGCTTCGAACGGTTGTAGTCTATAATTAGTCTATTTCATCTAAAATTTTTGTGTGTTGTTGCAGAGAGAAATTTACCCTCCCACCCCTGCAGCAAACAGAAGTTTATATTTACCTTCATTTTTTCAATTCCCGTTGGCTGCGGAGTGGGAGGTGGCGTGACCTGACAGAGTCGGGGGCGTGGATTAGCAAGACGCTTCGCATGGGTGGATTTAATCTATTTTATTTAATGTTTGTGTGTGTTGTTGCAGAAAGAAAGTCAACCTCCCACCCATCCCTGCAGCTGACAGAAGTTGATTTTTACCTTTATTTTTTCAATCTCTGTTGGCTGCGGAGTGAAATGGGGTGTGGCCTGACAGAGTTGGGGGTATGGCTTAGTGAGACCTGGGGCGGGGGTTTTAAGTACTTCTTTTAGGGTGGCCTGAATTAAAGGTCAATACCATGGTTATTTATGAGCCCACGCAATAGGCAGCAGTGGAGGAAAACATCTTTTATTACTACTGAACTGTAGTAATAGAAAAAAACATAAGTTATATTTATGGTAACCGGAATACCTTTAACAGTGTCAGTAAATAGAAATGGATGAGATCCTCAGCTGCTGATAATTACCTGGTTGTTATGGAAACCTGCCCTCCCTGTGTGGCTTTGCAGAGAATGGCAGTTGGAGTTTAAAACCAAAGCTCCCAGTTGTAATGTTGGCTAATGGAGATCATATTTTGGGAATATCTCGGGAACGGTACGTCCTAGAGAGATGAGACCTGGTCTAAAACCTTCCCGGACACCTGATGTACCTGTGTGCCGAATTTGGTGAAAATCAGTCCAGTAGTTTGGTCGCGCATAGAGAACAGACAGACAGACAGACAGACAGAAATTCATTTTTATATTATTAAGAGATTAAAATCAGTATTTTATTTTTATTTTTTAACCTTCTCCTCTAGAACAGTGTTCCTCAACTCCAGTCCTCAGGGCCCACCTTCTGGTCATGACTTGAGAATATCCCGCAGAATGAATACTTGTAGTAAGTCTTTATGCATTGACACTACAGTATATTGTATGCTCAATACTAAGGAAATCCTGAAAATATGACTGGCAGGTGGGAGTTGAGGAACACTGCCCTAGAAGACACATTTTGTTCACTATATTTAACTAATTCTCCAAAGCAGGAATGGAATCAGACAACCAAATCCCAGTAACCACTATAAATGCAAAAACAATACACTTTTCAGTTCCCTAAAGCTAAACATTTTGTTAATGTACAAAAGGTAAATAGTGGTTCCATTAATTCTCTTATCCACGGGTTTATTTGTGATTTATCAGCCCCGTTCCATTCATCTTTTCAACCACATAACTCTCTAAATCATACAGTGTCTGCTGTGGACCAGAAGTCAGTTTCTTTATGTATACCTACAGTATGAGACTCTCTTGAAAAAGCTGATTGGCAGGGATGCCAAGAGAAAGGCCTCATCTGATCTAATGTTGATGGCTTATCCTTTATTTTGTGTTAGTGTTAGAACAATGAAAAAAAGTTATATAAACTGCAACTTTTCAACCATTTTTCTTTTTTTTTTAATATTGCACTAATTTGTGTATGTAGGTACGTTACATATACTGATTTACAGATTATTTTTTTGTAACAATGTAGTCTGATTCTATAGCCATATATTACTCCCATCCTTTTTCATAAATAGCTACCAGAAACTGCAGAGATATCTGCAATTATAAATGGATTGTATTATTCAGATACAGTATGTTATATAAACCTGTGGAGACTTCTCAGCTTGCAGAAACATTGTGAGAAAGATGGGAAGAGATACATGCACCTTGGCTAGAACAATGAGAGGAAATAAAACAGCGAAAGCAAGCCACAGAGGCAGTTCCCAATGAGCCCTGAACTTGTAGCTGCACAAGCACGCATGTCAGGAAAAAAACAGGACTTTGTGATAAAGGAAACAATGTGGAAATAAATTAGACATTTCTTAAAAAGACATTAATTTCCCTTATGAATTCCTAATGAAAAATCCATATTTGTGCCTTGTTGTACATGTTGATAATCCACCAAGGGTCAATCTTTGCTGCAGTGTAGAAGCATGGGGTTAAACTTGTCTTCCTTTGTGGCTCAGTCCAGATGATATATATTTAACCCCTGTTCCTGCATCAAAGAGACAGGAAGATGAAAGGGTTACTCTAAATGGCAATACTTCAAATACATTATAATGCAGGATTAATAATCAGCTCAGACAGGGATAGTGCAACCTTTGTGAAAATTCAGAAAGAGGATGAATTTCTCTCTGCAACGACACACAACAATTTTAGATAAAATAGACTAATTATAGACTACAACTGTTCGAATCGTCTTGCTAAGTCACGCCCCCAACTCTGTCAGACCACGCCCCCTCCCACTCTGCAGCCATTCTGCAACGACACACAGAAACATTAAATGAAATAGATTAAATCACCTATGCGAAGCGCTTTGCTAAGCCACACCCCCAACTCTGTCAGGTCATGCCCCCTCCCACTCCGCAGTCAACAGGGATTGACAGAATGAAGGGAAAAATAAACTTCTGTCAGCTGCAGGGGTGGGAGGGTGAATTTCTCTCTGCAATGACACACAAAAATCGTAGATGAAATTGACTAATTTTAGACTACGACCATTCAGTACCAATAAAAGATGTTTTTTCCACTGCTACCCATTGCGGGTCCCCATAAATTACCATGTCATCGACCTGTAATTCATGCCACTCTGACCCCCGCCCCAGATCTCGCGAAACCACGCTCCGACTCTGTCAGGCCACGCCCCCTCCCACTCCGCAGCCAACGGGGATTGAAAAAATGAAGGTAAAAATCAACTTCTGTCAGCTGCAGGGGTGGGAGGGAAGTTGGATTTCTTTCTGCAACAACATACAGAAACATTAAATGAAATAGATTAAATATACCCGTGCAAAGCAATGTTTTATTCCACTGTTACCCATGGCGTGTCCTCATAAATTACCATGGCATCGACCTGTAATTCTGGCCACCATCAAAAGAAGGACTTAAAACCCCGCCCCAGGTCTTGCAACGTCACGCCCCCGACTCAGTCAGGCCATGACCCCTCCCACTCCGCAGCCAATGGAGAGTGAACAATTGAAGGTAAAAATCAACATCTGTCAGCTGCAGGGATGGGAGGGAGGATGACTTTCTCTCTGCAACGACACACAGAAACATTAAATGAAATAGATTAAATATACCCGCGCAAAGCAATGTTTTCTTCCACTGCTACCCATTGTGTTTCCTCAAATTACCATGGCATTAACCTATAATTCAGGCAACCCTGAAATGAAGGACTTAACCCCCCCCCGTGTCCCATTAAACCACGCCCCCTCCCACTCCGTAGCCAATAGGGATTGAAAAAATGAAGGTAAAAATCAATTTTGTCAGCTGCATTGACTTTCTCTCTGCAACGACACACAGAAACATTAAATAAATAGATGAAATATACCCAGGCGAAGCCGGGTCTTTCTGCTAGTATTTATATATATTTATGTTAGTGGTGAGCGAAGCATTCAAAGCAGAGTTTGGCCCAAAATTTAGGAAAACTTCAGTTCTTAACTAATCTAAATTTGCTCACACTTCGTCGCAACGAATCATTTTTCCTAAAATGGCAGCTGTACATGTTAGAAAGTGAAAGTAAGTGTAGCAGAGACAAGCCCGGAAATGCAAGATCACCCATAATGCCGTGCAGCCAGCCAATCCGCAGGTAGCCATCGCCCTGGCAGAGCAGTATAAAACCCTGATCCCAAGCGGTCACCGCAATTTTCCTGTGAGCTGAGCAATGATGGATCAGAAGAACGGAAAAATAAACGGTGATGTGAACAGAGCCTTACTGCCAATGCTGTCACCCTCCCCACTCTGTTATAGGGCCACTACTGTCACTGCTACTGCCACGCTCCCCACTCTGTCATGGGGCCACTACTTGAATCCTGGTGCAATGCACAGTTATGTATAGGGCTATAAATTAGATCTGACGGTAATTGTGACCTTTAATACTGACACACAGTAAATTTACAGCTAACTGAAGGGATTAAAAGGCTACTTTATTGGCACTGCCTTCTTTTCTATGAATGGGGCATTGGGGCCCAAATTAGATTCTTGCTATGTGGGTCAGTGATTTCTATGTATGCCCTTGCTTAGGGGTTCAATTTGCTATACTTTGTTCCGTTCAGGCATATAAAATTGACATGGTATTGATTTGGACTCCCAATTCACCAGATCTCATTTTTATTGAGTATCTGTGGGGTGTAGTGGAAAAATAAGTCCAATCCATGGAGACCTAATCTTACTACCTACAGAAGGGATGAGCAAATTGATAACTAATCTATCTGTATCATCAGCAACAGTTCTTCACCAGTCAAGATAAGTCCCAACAGGCAAATAAGTGCCCACCTGCCTTTTGAGTGACAGGGCCAGACATTTTCCCCAGCCCTGACAACCATACACCTGCACAGATTTATAATGTTATGCAACCCTTAGAGTTCTGGAATGCATTGTATACTGCGCATGTACAAAATGCAATCCCACCAGACTTCAGGGACTGCCTGGCCTGCCCATCACAGTGGTGAGGGTACAGCATGGAATACAAGAAAGGGAGCCTCTGGGTGCAATGGAACTACCCTTGTTACACCAAGGTGGTAATTTACATAGTACAAAAAAATTGAGGATTTTGCAGGATTTTGTAATGCAGAACTTGCCAGCAGCTGTGTAAGAAGCACAACACACTAATCTATAATTTCCATGATAAAACCATATAATTATACCTAATTGTATCACTATACTCTCCCTATACTCTCCCTTTACTTTCCCTATCACATCTATATCGTTAGTTTGTATTTACAATTGCTTTTTGGCAGGATCAGCCAAAACACATTTTTATATTGCTAGCTGCACACAGAATGTTGTTTTGTTCATTCAAAAGGACCATCCAGAACTGTTTCCCAACCTTTGAGCCAATCATGGTAAATCCCTTCCCAACCCTCTCATCCTTACTCCTTTATCTTCATCCTTATATCACAGTAAAATAATGCACAATTCATCAAAAGAGAATCACCAAAACTTTAGATTTGTTTGCCACTTCAGAAAAAAGACAACTAAGGGGCGATCTAATAACTATGTAAAAATATCAGGGGTCAGTACAGAGATCTCTCCCACAATCTATTTATCCCCAGGACTGCGACTGTGACGAGGGGACATGCTCTGCGTCTGGAGGAAAGAAGGTTTGTACACAAACATAGAAGAGGATTATTTATGGTAAGAGCAGTAAGACTATGGAACTCTCTGCCTGAGGAGGTGGTAATGGTAAGTTCACTAAAAGAGTTCAAGAGGGGCCTAGATGTATTTTGGAGGGTAATAATATTACAGTTTGTAGTTACCAGGTAGAGATGACTCGATCTGTTGGGGGGGCTTAACTTGCCCTTTTTGGAATTCAGTCGGTCACTCCAAATTAATTAGAACACGGGTGCACTCGGTAGTAAAGAACGAGAGACAGACTCAGTGTTCAGTATCAAGTTCTCAGCTCGTGCTCTCTGCGCCCACCAGAAGCCTCTGAGCCTCCTCCTTTATTATCACAAATATTTATTCATTACACCAAAAAGGGCGTAAGCATGCAGATAAAAAACTACATATGCATCACTCTTGTACTCGTATAAGTTCTTGATTGGAGAGAAGCCTCTCACTGTCCTGCATCCCTACCTCAGGAATGTGGTACTGATAAGAATACAGGCGCCATCTTAGACTTGCTGCTTCAGCTGAATATATATATATATATATATATATATATATATATATATATATATATATATGCAAGCCTTACAAAAGGTTACAAAGTATAAAGGTATATAAAAGTATAAAAGTACAAAAATATACTATTCTACACACTGATTCTTGTCTTGTCACATTGATCAGGACACTATATTCACATTAACTTGAAGACGTGGGAAACTCAGGATTTGTAGACAATAGAATACATTACATCAGGTCCATATACCTCAACAGTCCCCCCTAAATACTGATGTTTTCCACGTGTGACCCTACCTGTAGGTGACCTTACCAGGGGAAAAAGGGAGTTGGATTTCTTCACCAGTTTGAGACCAATGACCCCTAGATAGGACATCACCCTGTGAAGCTGGACTTGACTGGATCAGGACCACCACTGTCCCTACTCTAATAACACGGTTTTCCAAGATGAGGGAGGCGTTATTCTCCGGACTCAAATCACACTACGACATGATCTTTTGCTTTTAACTCATTGGGGACCTTCCTTGGGACTCCAATGGCATCTATCTATACATGTGTGTCCAAGCTCTCAGCTGGCTTTCCTTTGAGCTTTACTGATGTGCTTGGAGTTAACATCACTTGTAATGGACCATCAAACCACGTTATAAGGACTTTTCAAACGTGTCCTTTTAGCAGCACCCAATCTCCAGACACAAGTGGGTGGGTTCCTGGTACCTTATCAGGATCTGGAAATGAAGCAAAAACTCGAGAATGTATTTTAGTCAAATGCTTGTGCAAACTGATCACATAATCTGTCAGACAACCACGTTGCATCTGGAGCTGCTGTGGGAACTACAATCCTGTCCTAGGGGCTGACCCCAAAAAGGACCTCAAAGGGACTAAAGCCTGTCTTACGGTTAAGGGTATACCTTACTGGAAAGAGGGCTAACAGCAGGCACTCTGTCCATGGCTTTTTGAGTCTTTTACTTTAGTGTCCCGTTTAGTTCTTTCCTACTGCTGCTTTGTGGATGGTACGAAGCACTTTAGGCTTGTTCTACACCGTAAATCTTAATCACCTTTTGCATCACTTCACCTGTAAAGTGAACACCTATGTCACCTTCAGTGGCCTCTGATACCTTGTACCTGCATACAACTTCGGCCATAATCTTCTTTGATGTGGTCTAGGCTGTGACCTTAGCTACCAGGTATACTTCTGGCCATCCTGAAAACAAGTCATCACACATCTATGCATACACATCCACCTTGGGTAGTTGAACGTAATCTGCAAGCATTGAAACGGATACAAGGGGTGAGGAGTGTGTTTTTGAGGTACCTTGACCATCTGATCCATGTTTGTTTGGGGCACAAATCATACATCCTTTAGTATATCTGGCTGCTACAGTGCTGAACCCTTGGGCGTACTCTGCACTATGTACTAAATCATACAGCAGTTTTTGACTGGTGCGTCTCTCCATGGGTTTCCTGTGCCATCGTGGGTTAGAGGGACCTGGGAAGGCAGAGTTTTCCTTGGAACTGTGTTAGGCCTTCCTCCTTTGCAGTCCCCCATTTTGACACCCACTGGTCCCTTTCCTCCTTCTCCGCCTAGTTCTATAAGGTCTTAAGAACTCTCAGGGAGACAGAAGGAGTTATTTCAGGGACCTGAGCTGTGGCCACTAAGGCCGGGGTCTGCCTAGGCAATTTGGTAGCCATTTTGTGCCACCTGATCTGCCTTGGCTTTTCCCTTCGCCTCCTGTGCATCTGTTTCACTGTGGCCTTTTGTTTGTTTGTTTGTTTTCTTTTTCACCGCCACTCAAATTGGCAACATGAGGGCTTCCATCATTGACCTCACCGCTTCCCCATTTTTTTTTTTTTTGAGTTTACCAGAAACGGTCATGAGGTCTCTGGCTTTCCAAATGGGTCCATAGTCATGGACTCAAAGGCATACCTGGAATCAGTGTAAATGTTGGTTGTAAGGACTCTACTTTTTAGAGTGTCATGTTTAGTCACCACTGCCCAACCTGTGTAGTACCTGAAATCCTGGCCATACCTCGATCCATCCACAAAGAGCACATGATCTGGATTATCTAATGTCTGACTTACCACATCCCACTGTCTCTTGTGACATCATCTCCAAACAGTCGTGAGGTGCCCTAACTCTTCCCTCCCCCCTAGCTCCAGAGGCAACAGGGTGGCTAGATTCAAAGTATTACACCTTTGGACAGTAACATTGTCAGGCAACAAAATGGAACACTGCATTCTCAAAAGGCGGGCAACAAAAATATTTTTGGGTTATACTTGTGTGAGGATTAATGTAATATCATGAGGAGCAAGCACTGTCACTTTGTGCCTCAGAACTATGTCAGAGCTTTTATCAAGCATGACTTGTACAACTGCTACAGTTCTGCAGAAAGGGGCACCTCTGGCCACGGGGTCAAGTTGGGCTGAGTAATATGCCACTGGGCATTGTTGCTGGCCATGCAGTTATATGAGGCAGCTGAGGCAGGGCCATTCACTTTTGTACAATACAATCTAAATGTAATAATCTGATAGACCCAGTGCGGGGAAGCACAAAATTACCAACTTTTGAACATAAAACAGTGGAAAGGGGCCTGCGGACAAACAATCATAAAGAGGAAACATGGCCCAAAAATGTCCTCAGTGCATTCACGTTTCTGGGAAAAGGGGTGTTAAAAACTGTGGCTTCGGTCACTTCGGTCATGTACCATCCGGTACTGGGTAGGTTTTGCCCTTCTCACTTTCCTTTTTCTCAGGATAGTAAAGAGTGTTAGAAGGGGATACAATCTTCTTGATAACCCCCCTTTTTTCACAAGGTCTCAGACTGTCTGAGATATGGCATCTGACTGTGCCATACTCAAGGGATACTGCAAGCAGGGCTTCCTTCTCATCTTCTGGGAGGATGGACACAAACATGGACCAGGGAGTTGTATCACTAACGGCTAACAAACAAAGTGGGCAAGCACTTCTTGATTAAGGGCAAGTCTAACATGGATGGGTTCTGTTAAAGGGGAGTGTACTACTTTCCCATCCATTCCTATTCAAGGACTGGTGTCCGTGGAGATTAAGTCGGGGGGACATGTTTGCTGTGCACAACTGTCTTGGCTGCTCCAGTATCAATCAAAAACAGGACTTCTTCTTTATCACCCAGAGTGAGGGATATCATTGGAGCTGGACTTTAATCTGCTAAAATGTTTGAGGGCACAGCCAATACTGGATTGCTAGTTTCCTAATACTGGTCTACCTTTTTTTTCTTTCTCATCTGTCTTTGTGTCATCTCTAAGAACATGGTTGTTTGTGGGGACAGTGATCTGGGCTCAGTTAACACAGAATAGAATCCATGTGGCGTGGTCAAGGAGTACCACATACAGCATAACTCTCTCCAATCTGGGTTCCAGGTCCTGCAGATGCTGCAGGTCCATTACTCAGGTCCATTATAAGGTGGAAGACTTAGTTTTTCCTTTCTCCGTTTGGGAGGTGGTTTAAAATTACCGTGATAACATTCATAATAATACTTGACACTTTCCCTGTCTCTCTACACCTCCTCTATACACTTTCCCCAATACTCACAATCAGACTCCTGTGAGCTTGTTATCTTTCAGGCACCCTTTATCTTCCCTACATGCTTTTTCTCACTACTCTGGATTCAGTTTACCATTGGGGGGCATGTCTACAGCTTTCATTAGCTTGCTGATGTTCTTCACTGCCTGTCTACATTCTTTCTCCCTTACTACTTGTGTGGCATCTTGTCAAGCTACAGTTTACCACAGGTGAGACAATTTCTGTCACGATCCTCTCCTTTTGTGATTGTAGCATGGGTAGGACACCTAGGACCAAGTACTTCACTTAACCTTGTATCAAATGCAGGACCTAACTTAACATCTTCACCCGGTTCCCCTTGACCTGGAGTCCTGAACACCTCCACCATCACAACAACCTGTTAGGAATCGAGAAGTTGCCTCCAAGTGCTGACTTAATCCTAGTAACAGAAAAACATAGAGGTTAAGTCATTTCATCTAATTAAACAATAATCATAACTAATTATAGGTATGTGCATATCCTTCATTTACTAAGTTGAGTACTCTTTGTGGTGCTACTTGCATCTATGTGCATTGTTTCCTACTTGTAGCCATGTCACGGAGACTACCAGTAGCTAAAATGGCCGCTGGGCGGGGACTGACTTTTCCTCAGTTAAGATGGCCACCTGGAAAGGAAGTTGCAGGAGTTAAGATGGCCACCGGAGTGGGAATTGGATTAGTTAAGATGGCTGCTGGAACGGAAATTGGGACGCGTAGGAAGTGTCATATTGTGTGATAACTGAATACAAGGAGGTGAGCCGCGGGCGTGGTTTTGGCACTGATGTACTTCACAGGTCCACCCCTCTGAAGAGGGAGACTGAGGGGGCTAGTGATATGGCGGGGGATGTGTCTGCGGGAGCACGGTTGGGTCCTCCTGTACCATCTTAGGGGCTGTGCTGGCGGCATGTAAGAGTAATCATTTTGTCTTTTCATTATACATTTCTGCCCAGACTAATTTCTTGTACTTAATAATTTACCGCTGATGCCTGCATTGGTTTTCATAACATCTAGAATATAATGTTGTAAATTCAAGGCCGAATGTCCAGTGTTCACTCCTTTTTGGCCTAATGCCAGCGCAAACACTTCCCTGTGAATGCTCAACTTAACCCTTAATTTGGTCTCATCATCACATCAGTAGAGCAGATTTCACTCACAGTAAACTTGGCTGTGTGACCTTCATCTACTAGTCGGTTCTCTAGCAACACACAAGGTCAGATTTCTGGTTCACACAGACATAACATGTAACAAACAAGACATTCAACGTAAAATAGACAGACAGACATAAAGAAACATTTCTCATTCTCCTCTATCTGTTCACATTCCACCCAACCTTCTTTAGACAATTCTGCAGCAGTTCTCAACCAGGCTTTGGAATCATTATCTTTCAGCAGTCCTTTCCTTTTCAAACTAACTGCTGTCCTGTAAAACGCTTTTGCAGATTCTAACAAACCTTCATCTTCTAACGTTCCCTACAAGTATCTAGGACTCGCTTCCATATACTCGGCTGCAATCTTCCCTCTGAGGGCATTTCAGCAAGTTTAAACAACTTCTTGACATCTTTCACAAACTTTTTCCCTTCACGAGTCCGTACCAGACTGACAGCATTCTTCTTGAACATTTTGAACATCTTTACAGTGCCTTATCGGTCTGGCCAGCACCGATCTGAGTCTATCGTCCTCTAAAGCCACGGGAGGAGGGGAAAAACACTCACGATTCCCCGACTTACCGACTTGAACGGCTTAGCCTATCCGTCTTCTCCCATGGGGGAGCTGCAACAATGGGCGTTGACGATCACCACCCGGCTCACCAACTGCTAACTATCTACCTGATTCTGCGGACCCGGACAGCCAGTCTGACTGACTGTCCCCTGGTACGCACTAGTCGCGACACCAGAATATTACCTCCCTGGTCCTGTGGACCCGGACAGCCAGTCTGACTGACTGTCCCCCGGTACGCGCTAGTCGCGACACCGGAATATTACCTCCCTGGTCCTGTGAACCCGGACAGCCAGTCTGACTGACTGTCCCCCGGTACGCGCTAGTCGCGACGCCAGAATATTATCTTCCTGGTCCCGGGGACCCGGACAGCCAGTCTGACTGACTGTCCCCCGGTACGCGCTAGTCGCGACACCGGAATATTACCTCCCTGGTCCTGTGAACCCGGACAGCCAGTCTGACTGACTGTCCCCCGGTACGCGCTAGTCGCGACGCCAGAATATTATCTTCCTGGTCCCGGGGACCCGGACAGCCAGTCTGAATGATTACCTATCGCTGTTCAGCCATGTTCTCTATTACGGACAAGAATAGTACTGTTCTATTAGGGGCCAGCTGTTCCGTTCCACAAAATAGGGAATGCACACGGATGCCATCCGTTTTTTTTGCGGATCCGCAATTTGCGGACCGCAAAACAAAATGTTTGTGTGAAACTAGCCTTAGACAGATTTCTGTGTAGGGGCTCGGACATCTGGAGGATGTGCCTAATTTATTACAAGGCCTGTCTCTCATCATAAATTTTGGCGCATTCTTTGGAAATGCAGGGGATATCAAAGCCTGCACAGATAGCACCAGTCTTGGTAAATCTTCTACTTTATTCCAGAAATGCATCATATTTTGGCACATTTTACAACACAGTCTAGGAGCAATCATATTAATAACATATGGCCCATTGTTCCCAAGTATTAAAAGGAATTGTAATAAAAAAAAGACAAAAGAAAGAATTGCAAAGTATAAAAACCAATGTGTGAAATCTTCATTTCACAATAAAAAACAATTCATATATCCAAATAAAATTAAAAATACTGTATATACTAATTCTATATATACGGACCAGACCTGAAGTTATCGAAATTGAAGTAGATCACAGGAAGCCTAAGGAACATAAAACTTAACCTTTAATAATTATCATAGAATAAAAAGTGCTCGATTATCTGAGCACATATGTCTCAAGTGTAAACCCCTCAACACAGTGAAAAATAGAAAAATAGAAAAAAAAATAATAAATAAACTCTTAATAATCACATTCCAGGATAGAAAGGGAGCTACAGTACAGGGGGTAGCGTATTGGGAGCAGTATCCCTATCACCAATACTAACGCTAGACCCTAGCCCGGGGAAGGATCCTGATGGTGGTTGCTCCCTGGTCCCGTACCTGGCCTGTAAATCCCTCAAATGACCCTATAATTCTTCCAACGCGTTTCCCCTACCACAGGTTCATCAGGGGAGAGAGAATTATTGAGTATCAATTAGTTAATCCAAAAATAAAATAAGGGACTCTCTATTAATTCAATACACAATAGGGGGATAGATTAGATGAAATATGCTACAGCCATAATTAATTACCAGATAGCTCAATTTTTAAAAATTACATGATTAATTAAGTCCAAACATTATTAGTTAGAACTGAAAAAGTTATATATACTCCAGACCAAAACATGATTATGGCACTTAAAACCAAAACATGATTATGGCAATTAATTTATTCGTCCTCCAGTTCATATATGCTGCTATATAAAACACCAATAGAAAGATTCAAAACAAGATACTATAACACTGCATATTAATATAGGTAGTCACCGACCCTACATGTTAGAAGGAGACCAGCTGTATATACCTGCACTATGTAAAGCACTGGATTCAATAGTAAAGCACAGGCAGATCAATAGAAATTACCCCATACAGGACAATAAGACAGCAATGCAATTGGGTACAGTGCAAGTGAAAAATAGATGTGGTCCGAAGACCGCTTACAAATGGCCCCAACACAATGTCAATGTAGGTAGGTATCCACACCGATGCATTGTTTCAGGCAGCATTGGATGAGAGGACAGGTTAAGTTTTATGTTCCTTAGGCTTCCTGTGATTTAGTTTGAAATTTAGCGGGAACTTAATATTGATATCCAAATAAAATTAAAAATACTGTATATACTAATTCTATATATACGGACCAGACCTGAAGTTATCGAAATTGAAGTAGATCACAGGAAGCCTAAGGAACATAAAACTTAACCTTTAATAATTATCATAGAATAAAAAGTGCTCGATTATCTGAGCACATATGTCTCAAGTGTAAACCCCTCAACACAGTGAAAAATAGAAAAATAGAAAAAAAAATAATAAATAAACTCTTAATAATCACATTCCAGGATAGAAAGGGAGCTACAGTACAGGGGGTAGCGTATTGGGAGCAGTATCCCTATCACCAATACTAACGCTAGACCCTAGCCCGGGGAAGGATCCTGATGGTGGTTGCTCCCTGGTCCCGTACCTGGCCTGTAAATCCCTCAAATGACCCTATAATTCTTCCAACGCGTTTCCCCTACCACAGGTTCATCAGGGGAGAGAGAATTATTGAGTATCAATTAGTTAATCCAAAAATAAAATAAGGGACTCTCTATTAATTCAATACACAATAGGGGGATAGATTAGATGAAATATGCTACAGCCATAATTAATTACCAGATAGCTCAATTTTTAAAAATTACATGATTAATTAAGTCCAAACATTATTAGTTAGAACTGAAAAAGTTATATATACTCCAGACCAAAACATGATTATGGCACTTAAAACCAAAACATGATTATGGCAATTAATTTATTCGTCCTCCAGTTCATATATGCTGCTATATAAAACACCAATAGAAAGATTCAAAACAAGATACTATAACACTGCATATTAATATAGGTAGTCACCGACCCTACATGTTAGAAGGAGACCAGCTGTATATACCTGCACTATGTAAAGCACTGGATTCAATAGTAAAGCACAGGCAGATCAATAGAAATTACCCCATACAGGACAATAAGACAGCAATGCAATTGGGTACAGTGCAAGTGAAAAATAGATGTGGTCCGAAGACCGCTTACAAATGGCCCCAACACAATGTCAATGTAGGTAGGTATCCACACCGATGCATTGTTTCAGGCAGCATTGGATGAGAGGACAGGTTAAGTTTTATGTTCCTTAGGCTTCCTGTGATTTAGTTTGAAATTTAGCGGGAACTTAATATTGATAGTATAGATATCATATTTGGTAAACGGTATCAAAAGCCCTATTCCTTTCACCATATTTATCATAAATGCTTGTTCATGCAAATGAATGCTTCTATGAAAGTTTTGTGTGCTTCATCAATTAAACATACCCTTTTTATGTAAATATGTTAATATTTTCATATATTTATTAAAAAGAACAGATAAAAGCAAAAGAAAGTCACATCTACTAGCAAACACAATCTGTGATGTGTCTCTAACCAGTCCCTTTTGTAAATATATGAGCCATTTACATTATTCAAAAATAAACGATAAACTGATATACAATTTATATTCGATCAGTGGGGGGTCCACACTCCCACTGATCAGCTGTTAAGTAGTTGCACCCATGACAAAAGTAGGCATTGATAGGAATGGGAACAGCGGTGCACTAATTAGCTTTCTGTAGAACAGCTAATCTGCAGGGTGCAGGATGTCAGACCCCCACAGACCAGATATTGATAGTCTATCCTGGGGTTAGGCCAGCAGTATTATAATTCCAGAGAAACCCTTTTAGATGAGGATGGGGATGTCTATAAGCATTTAGAAAATAATGATGAACTTATTTTAATTTACTAATCCCCATATATGGATGATAAATTAATAAACTTTTTGTAACTTTATTTATACTAATGTTTTTTTTTACAAATGCATGGAGCAAGTTAGTAATCAGAAAAAGGGTCTCTGTTTCTTGAAACCCCCCACACATGTGTACTTCATTGATTGTATAGAGAACAGTGTAATGTGTTCTTTTCCCTGAGGTGTCACTGTTGGGTAGTTGAATACTTGTTTTTAGGTTCCCCTACCTAAGTTTATAGTATATTGTTTGGGATATTAGCAGAGAGATATCTTGTAATCAGTTTATTGTCAGCTAAAAGCGGGTCGAGTGTCAAAGCAAATGACAACAACCCCTTTACTGATTGTACACATGTTCTAATGACAGGTAGGGAACAGTGTAAGCCTGAACTCCACCTTCACCACGGTCAATAACTACTTGCACAATCTGCCCTAAATGATGGACCACAACTTGACAATGGTCCTTGACTTAACTACAGAGGCCTAAACCTAATGGAGTAAAAAAGTAGTCAGACAGAAAGAGGGCAAAACCAGACAGGCAAAACCAGTACCAGATCAGAATCCAAAAGCTAAGTCAAATACACAGCAGAGTAAAAATAGGAGATAACGTCAGAGACAGTCAGCAGGTTACAGCAAGGTCACCAACTAGCAGAGTCTAATACCAAACAGTATCCAATATCAAGCAAGGTCAAATAACAACCACAGTCAAATACAAGGAGGTCACGTCAGGGGCAAAATCAGAACACAGTGGCAAAGTCAGAGAAACAGGCAAGAGGTCAGCAAGACAAAGTAGCAAATACTATACTGGCTAGTGAGCCAAGAATACCAATCCTAGGCAACTTGGCCAGCAGCTGCCTGTTTAAATACCCCACACTTAGGAAGCATGTGATGCGGGCAATGAGCCTGATTGGCCTAATGTCCCTGCTTCCTGATTGGTCGTCAAGACCCACTGTCAGCAGGGCTGGTTGCGCTACCATTATGCGGGTTGTGGGAACGCCGACTGGTAAGTACACAATGCACATGGTGGATACACTGTAGATTTTCCACTTATAATGGAAAATCACCAGCAAATTAAAGTACTAACAAAATGGATGACATTTTACTGCATCTCATCGACATGCTTTGGGGAAAAAAAACTACATTATGCCAATTTGTGGCATGGATTTCCACAGCTGATTTCACTCTTTTCAGTTCAGATGAAATCCATAGCAAATCTGCTGCAAAATCTGCAACAAATCTGCGTGTAATTCATGCTGATTTGTCCTTGGATTTGTCATGGACTCCTGCTGTGGATTTTCTCTGCTCCGTTTACATCCCTTGTGGACATACTCTAAAGGGTAGTAAAATCCCTATTCAAGAGGCAAATATAGGGGCAAATATAGGGCAAATTTATCAATTTATTTAAGTTAGTTTTCTATGGCTGTTCTTGAAAAAGTTGGAACAGCCTCTGCGCTACCCCATTCATGTATTCTCTGATACTTTTCTACTTAGAAAAAGAGTCCAAAATAGTCCAAAATCCTGGGTTTAGCCTATAGCCAGATGGGCATCATTTTGACAATTTTGGCGCATGGTCTAATGGTGGAAAGACTATTGTGCCACTAGAATGGTGTTCCAGTAAATCTCCCAGGTGTGCACCACCAATGAGGCCAGGTGAGGTAATCCCCTCAGGGAGCACAAGATAGGGGCAAAAGGGGGCAGCGTAAGGACCATGGGCAACAAGTGTTTTAATTGTGGCAAAGGGGTTAAGTTAAGAAATTGGCATGGGGGCGCCGTTTCAGTTTTTGCCTCAGTCAGCAGACAGGCTAGGTACACCCCTGAAATCTCCCCATTATTGTAAAGAATGCCACATGTCAACATGCCTCTATTTCTGGTGGAACAATGACTACCTTTTATTTATTTTTGCACCCTCTTAGTCATTAGTAATTTGCTGAATTAAAGAATCATTAAATTTCTCCATAAAACCCTCGTAAGACCAGTATGAAACATGTGCCCTTTATGAGATCAGTTTGCATGCCGAGCTCTTGGATTGTAATTTTAACCTTCACATGGTGTTTGAGATGCTTATAATACAAACGTAAAGCATTTTATTTCAACATGTGAGTTTTCCACTGTGATTTTTTTTTTTTAATTTTTACAATACTATTATATTTGCATGCCCTTTGGCTAACCCAGACAAAGGCTTTGCTAAATTCATTGCATGAGGATTTCTCATTCAAAAGGGAAATGTATTCTTGCTTGGCACATTGCCTGGCCAAGTAAAGGCTAAACCCAGCTTTATGGTCAACCTTGTATATGTGACGGATGACTGTGGGTGTTTAAGCTAAGCCTCTATGGCTTCAAAGGGAAACACACAAGAGATGCTGACGTTGCCAGGCAACAAGATGCGGAGTGCCACAAAGCACATCCACAATGCATGTCACTGACAGGTAACCCTTTGCATGTTCTTTGCTCACCATCAAACATGCACAATGGCATTTACTCAGAAGTCTATGTACTAAACCTACATAATATTAGAGAGATAAAAGTCACAGGCAATAAACATGAGCACACGTGCATTGCTCTTCTCTCCATTCCATCACAAAGGTTCCCATTCCTGCACAGATCTCAGAATTAGCAATGAACATAGAATTTTCTGGATTGTAAATATCGTAGTTAAAATCTAGCTACAGCGTGCACTGGATGTTAAGTTCATACCACCTTTGTGATGAACATTATACACGTCTTCTGGGAAAATCTTTTGATGTATATGTTTAATGTGCCCATCCTCTGCAATAGAAAAATCCATGCCAAAAGGTGTCCTTGTTCCACTAATATACATTGTTATAACAAATTCCCCAAATACATAGTAACTAGAGATGAGCAAGCACTAAAATGCTCGGGTGCTCGTTATTCGAGTCGAATTTTTCCTGCTCGGGTGCTCGTTTCGAATAACAAACCCCATTGAAGTCAAAGGGAGACTCGAGCATTTTTTGCAGTGGACCTGAGCTCTGCATAGGGAAGGTTGCGTGAAAACCTGGAAACCTCAGAAAATGATGGAAACACCACGGAAATGTACAGGAAACAGCAGGGGCAGCATGCATGGATGCCTCTGAGGCTGCCTAATCGTACC
The DNA here is from genome assembly GCA_900303285.1 of Rhinella marina. Lineage (NCBI taxonomy): Eukaryota > Metazoa > Chordata > Amphibia > Anura > Bufonidae > Rhinella > Rhinella marina. The sequence continues at coordinate 54,802 of ONZH01014739.1, forward strand.
ATTATGCCAAATTCTGGGCAACGGCCTGGTGGTGACCCAGACCAAGATGGGCAAGGCACATGCCCATCACATGTTAGTAGAGCACCCAACTAGGTGCAACGAAGGTTCATCACCGCCTGCGGGTGACACCACTGCTCATGCTGGCACTGCTGTTCTATCCCCCACCCCACAACGCAGGCATAAGCCTGACACAGCGTGCTGACAGCTTGGTGACCAAGTTAGATTGAGGTAGCAGGTGAACCACCCAAAAATGTACCCTGACACAGCATGGCAGTGAACCCATAGTGACCAAGTGAGACTGAGGTAGCAGGTGAAGCACTTAAAATTTTACCCTGACACGGAATGGCGGTGAACGTCAGACGTCACCTGCATGAGATTAGGGATAGAGCTGCTGTCTGTCAGGAAGAGTGTTAGGGCATCAATTTAGATTTTAGTTAGGCAGGAATCACCCACAAAGAATCCAACAGCCCTTCTAAGGGCTACAAGCACCTTTTTTTTTGGCTCCTCCTGGCTGCTGCATAAGATTAGGGATATAGCTGCTGTCTGTCAGGGAGAGTGTTAGGGCCTCAATTTAGATGTTGGTTAGGTAGGAATCACCCACAAAGAACCCAACAGCCCTTCTAAGGGCTACTAACACCTTTTTTTTTGTCTCCTCCTGGCTGCTGGCTGGGACTTGTAGTGCAGCTACCGCCATCTTGGCTGCACACTGTTAGGGCGTGAAATTAGAATGTGGTTAGGCAGGAATCATCCACAAAGAACCCAACGGTCCTTCTAAGGGCTACAACGACCTTTTTTTTTGGCCTCCTCTCGGCTGCTGGCTGGGACTTGTAGTGCAGCTACCGCCATCTTGGCTGCACGCTGTGCACAGTGACTGGTGGCAGAAGGGACAGCACGTGGTCCACACAGACCCAAAAGAAATTGCCCAAAGTCCTCTAAGTACTCATTTTTGCTGCTGCTGTACCTTGGCTTGCTGAGATCTGTAGTGCAGTCTAGGGAATACGTTTTTTCTCTCAGTTATATATATTACAGTTCAGTGAACAATTATGTTGTGTGCTGTACAGTAGCGTCAGTCTAGGGTATACGTTTTTTCTCTCAGTTATATATCCTACAGTGCAGTACATAATTCTGTCGTGTGCTGCACACTAGCCAGAGTCTAGAAAATATACATTTTTTCTCTCATTCGTATATCCTACAATGCAGTGAAAATTGTGTGGTGTGTGGTACACTATCCGCAGTCTAGAGAATACGTTTTTGGCCTCAGATATTAATTCGACAGTTTAGTGATTACACAAAATGTTGAACCCAAGGGCTAAGGGTCGAGGACGTGGGCGTCCAAGTGATGTAGGGGGGCAGAGGCCGTGGTCCTGGGCAGGGTGACACAGTACCTACTGATGAGGGAGCAGTGGAAGGCCGCAGAGTTTCGCTCCCTAGCTTCATCTCGCAACTTACAAGGTCACGTGGTACACCACTATTGAAACCACAACAGTGCGAACAGGTGATGACGTGGATAGCGGATAATGTGTCCAGTAATTTATTCCCCACCCCAGTCTTCCACACAGTCCACCCACTTTAGCCAAGGGAGTAGACCTCAGGCTCCTCCAGCTCAACCTCCTTCCCCCCAGCCTGCCCCCCCCACCATGGAAAATATGGATTCAGATCCGGCATACTCACAGGAAGTCTTTTCAGGACCCTACCCAGAGACACAAACCACTGCTCAACAGCAACCTGAGCAGTTGTTGTGTCCCGATGCCCAAAATTTAGAACTTTCGCAGTCTGTGAGTGATGAGAGTGTGGACTTAGTGCAAGTAGTGCGTCGAGAGGTGTCGGATGATAATGAGACACAGTTGTCAGACATTGACGTTGTTGTCAGGGCAGTAAGTCCCAGGGGGCAGCAGAGTGAGGAATCGGAGGAAGAGCAGGTGGATGATGAGGTGACTGACCCGAGCTGGGTTGGTAAGCCTAGTTAAGACAGTGTTTCTGAGGGGGAGGCAAGTGCAGCATCAGAAAAGGTTGGAAGAGGCAGTGGGGTGGCCAGAGGGAAAAGCAGGGCCAGAGCAAGTAGATCAGCAACTATTTCACGAAGTGAAGCTCCCGTGCCGAGGCCTAGATGTTCGCAAATCTGGAGGTTCTTTAAAGAAAGTGAGGATGACCGACGGACTGTGGTGTGCAACCTGTGCCACACCAGGATCAGCAGGGGAGC
>ONZH01014740.1:0-16861 GCA_900303285.1 Rhinella marina
AGTGAGTGTGCTGAACTGTGACACACAGAATGGTTCCAACACTGCTGTGTGCAATGGATTTGTATTACTGAGATAGAACAATAAAAGCCAAGCCAGCCAAGCCGCAGGAGACAAAAAAAAAATTCTTCTAGCCCTTAGAAGGGCTGTTGGGTTCTTTGTGGGTGATTCCTGCCTAACAGAGAACTAAATGAAGGCCCTAACACTGTCCCTGAAAGGCAGCAGCTCTATTCCTAACAACATCCAGACGGCATCTGAGTCGAGCGCCACGGCCAGTCACTAGTATATTCCAGGGTCACCTGATCAGGCCAGCCAACCCCTGCTATCGACATGTAAGGGCCCCACGTGATGCTGGGTGTACCGTAGAGTCTCCTGGCTTGTGATTGGCTGTGTTTATAGGCGCCAAAAAAGCACGATGCGGAAGTTGCCATTTCCTCGAGTATGGCGAGATACTCGTCCGAGCAGTGAGCACTTACGAGTACCCTAATACTCGAACGAGCAACAAGCTCGGACGAGTATGCTTGCTCATCTCTAATGTTAACCAATCATCTCAATGGGTGGGGGATGGAAAGAAATTGTTCCTCAGCATGGTGTATAGAATGGCTAGCTGAATGCTTGCTTAGGGCTTGTTCACAGAACTTTGTTTTCCGTCCAGCATAACGGAATCCAGACGGATCCGTTATGCTTGCCTGTATACTTCTATTATGACTGATCAAAACGGAATGCCTTTAAAGGTTTCCGTCTTATGGATTCCGTTATTTTCCGTTATAAAAGCCAGAACTAGAGATGAGTGAATCTATTCATCGTTTCGTAGATTCGTATCGAATCTTACAAATTTTCCACTCCGAAGCGAATCCGTTTTTTTTTTAGATTCGCTCCATTAGATTCTAAAATGTTCTTAAAGCTTTGTACGCATTTGCTACGTACTTATCCGATAAATTGTACTCTAACGCTACGTATAAGTTAATTTATACGCTGATGCGTACGAATTCAGTTAATTAGTGATCTTTTACTGTAAGTTTGTTATTTGTGCGGCAAAAAGACCGAGAAGAAAGCGGTCACCTGACCTAGTGAGAAGGTCTTGCTCTGATTGGCTCATAGGCTCGGTAAGCCTGTGACATCAATTGTGCTGCGACTGCTGAGACGAGCAGAAGCACTGTCTGTGAAGTTCTGAGAGACAGAGAACTGTTTTGTTAAAATTGGGGTGTAATTGTTCTGGGAATCCATAATACACATTTCAGGGATACTGCAGGGCAAGTGCAGGGCCAGTGCAGGGCTATTAATTAATCAGGCAGGGAGAGAGACAGGGAGAGAGACAGGGAGAGAGACAAAGACCAGCTGCAGGGCCACAGTCAAGTGAAAATGTCTGTCATGGAAAAGCAAAAGGGTTCCAGCCAGACCTCGAGCTCCAAAAAAAAAGGAGAAGGTGGCACAGGGCAGCAGTGCCAAAGGACCTGTAGCCGGAGCTTCTACTTGTAGAATTCGCAATACTTGGCGAGTGTTCCACCAGGCTAACCCACCAAGGCGCAAAATTGTAGTGGAGGAGAAAGTGGATGAGGTAGTGGAGTGGATGGCACACTCATCTCAATCGCAGCCGGATGATCTGCTTTCATCTGCTCATACAGTATCATGTAGCCAGGGGTCAGATTCAGAGCGTTCCTCCTGCTCCACCATTCCACTCCAGCAAAGCCTAGCGTCGTGCGTGCCTGCTTATTATGCAATTGCTAGACAATAGTATGCTGAGGATTCGTACGCAATTTGTACACTAACCTCATAAGTTGCGTACCTTTAACAACTGTACGTTCGTTATTAGTGCGCCAATGTTCGCAAAACACTACATAAGAATGAATGATTTGTACGCAGCTTCGGCTGAATAGATTCGTATGAGGTATGAATCTTTTGAAAAATTCGACGAACATTCGGCGAAGCGAATTTTGGATGATTTGCTCATCTCTAGCCAGAACGGAATCCATAACGCTGATGTGAACAAGCCCTTACTTATGTAATGACAGCCATATCCTTATCATCAAGCAGTCTGATGATACTGGATAGCCATGCTTTTAGACCCTCGCTATAAAGGTAGTAATTTCCTCCTGCCAAAATGGAGGCCAAATTGCCAGGTAACACTATGTATGCAGCTTGCCGTAGCTTTCATCAACCAGACGTCTTATGTCCATGTGTCTGAGACCCGTATCTGCAAAGATATCTCTTACAGTACTTCCTAAACAGACAAGTTCTCTTCTGTTGGCGCTGCCATGGCTCCATATGCATCAAGCAGTCCTGGACTGAATTTCTGGTCAAGTGCTTTATTGGGAATCAGAGTGCCAGGACAAATGTCTTAGTTCAGTAAAGCCTGCCTATAATCTATCTGTACCTCTGAATTTGAAAGTCCTGCCAGCTGCCTACCACCAGTTTGCTGACGTATTTGACAAGATGGAGGCAGAGGTCCTGCAAACCCACCATCCATACGATTGTCCTATTGATCTCATTCCAAGAACTACTCCCCCTACAGGTTATGTCTATTCGTTGTTGGTAAGAGAACCTAGAGAGAGGTTTCATCCGAAAGTCCTCATCTCCTGCTGGAGTTGGGTTTTTCTTCATAAAAAAAAAAGATGGGTCCCTCTGACCCTTTAACAAGATCACTGTCAAAAATGGATACCCCTCACCTCTAATTTCTGGACTATTTGATCAACCGCAGGGTGGCAGAGTTTTTTCCAAGCTGGATTTGCGAGGCACCTACAATTTGATACAGGTCCAGGAGGACAACAAGTGGAAAACTGCCTTTCAGGGCAGACATACCGCTGAACTGGCTGATAAGGGGCCCAGTGTGGGAGGGGGCCCTGCACTCGCCTCTCTCTTCCAGCCAAGATCGAGCCCAGCAGGATAGTTCAGTGCTCGGGGGGAAAGAACTGCGCTGTACTGAGAGGTAAGAACTCCAGTACAGCTTAAGGACCTTTGATGATGTCATCAATGGGAGAAGACAGAGCAGGAAGACTGCGCTCGTGTAGGGATATGTGAGTTTTTACTAAAGATGCTAAGTGTGTTTGTGTCTGTATGTATGTAACTGAACTGTATGTGTGTAGCATATCTGTATGTGTGTAGCAGAGCTGTGTGGATGTAATTGAACTATATGTGTGTAGCAGAGCTGTAAGTGTGTACAGAGCTGTATGTGTGAAACTGAACTGTATGCATTTAGCAGGGCTAAATACTGAACACCTGAACTGTACAGGTAGAAGACCTGTATGTGTGTATAGTAGATTCATATATGTGTATAGTAGAGCTTTGTATATAGCAGACCTGTATTTGTGTATAGCAGAGCTGTATGTGTGTATAGCAGAGCTGTATGTGTGTATAGCAGGGCTGTATGTGTGTATAGCAGTGCTGTATCTGTGTGTAGTAGAGCTGTATGTGTTTATGGCAGTGCTGTGTGTATAGTAGAGCTATGGGTGTACCAGAACTGTGCTTGTCACAAACAAATACTTAAAAATAATTGAGCAGAACAAAAAGCATGGCTGGACACAACAGAGCAGCCATTGCTGGTTGTTACAATGGTCAGCAGAGGACACAGTAAGGGTTACAGGAGCTGACCAAAATTATTAACCCCCCCTTCCCATGCTACACCCTATAGTTACAGACCTTGACCTCTCCACTTCTGTAAAACACCAGTAAACCACATTACCTTCAAAGACAACCTAGAACGTATTTTTTCAGATTTTCTGTTGTCTAAACATGGGGTGCACCTTATGGTCCAGTGTATCTGATAAAGGGAAAAATACAGTAGATATACTCGTGTAGTTGTAGCTGTCACAGTTGTGACCGTCCCCTAAGTTAGGGCCCACAGTGCCCCCCTTGCCAGTAGTGCACTGCTAATTACCGTATATTCCACTTATAAAGTGGATACTAGTGAGCTCATTAGTCTGCGGGAAGCAGGGGAATGAAAAGCTGTGATCGCTTTACTCACCCCTCCTCCCTGGTCTCCTCCAGGCCACACTGCACTGTCCTGACTGCAAACAACGTCAGGATGTACACTGCGCAAAATCACCTGACATTGTATGCAGTCAGGTGACAGTGCAGCATGGGCCAGAGGAGACCAGCGGACAAAGGAAGCAGCGGCAGAGCAGGAGAGGTAAGTTTATTTATTTTGAGTCTGATCTGAGATCTGTTAGGGTTCTGAGCATCTGATATGGGTCTGAGCATAGATAACGGGGCCTGAGCATCTAATATGGGGATCTGAGCATCAATATGGTGACCTGATTATCTGATATGGGGGTCTGAGCATCTGATATGGGCGTCTGATGATCTCATATGGGACAGATCCGAAACGTACCATCTGGAATAAATCTTCACATGTGCTGTCTCTATCCAATTTTCCTATTTTTGCCGATGATCTGATATGGGTGTCTGAGGATGTGATAAGGGGGTCTGAGGATCTAATAAGGGAGTCTGAGGATCTGATATGAGGGTTTGATCTGATATGGGGGTCGAGGATTTGGTATGGGGATCTGAGGATCTGATATAGCGGTTTGATATGAGGGTCTCATCTAAAAGAAAGGGGGGTATATTTTTTACTGTGCACAATATAAGAGGGCATTTTTCTACTGGCGCTCATTGTAGCTAGAATTATTACTACTGGGGGACTACAGGGAACACGATTACTAGTATGGTCACTATGGGGCGATTATTACTATTGGGGGCACTGTAAATATTGAGTACACTCTGGTAGATTATTTTTATTGGTGGGACTTTGGGGAGCACTACTACTGTGGCGCACTATTACTACTACAGTTTAGTGTAATTATTTTTTTGGGGGGGTATTATGGATGCAGTATTAGTGTCAGAAATACTATTTCCTGGACACAGTTATTTTTATTTTGTTAGTTTTTTATTATTTTATTTATTTATCATCCATTTCAATTTTTACCTCTGACAGCAGAAAGGTTAGGTGCACCCCTGCCCCTTCCTACAATGTACTGAGGGAAGGGGGGTTTGCGAGCCATTCAACCCATCATTATACATACAGATCATAAAAACACAGATCTACAATAAGCTTAGAGACTTAATCTGGCATATTGTTACTTTTTGCTATTTATTGGTGTTTTTTGTCCTTTTTATTTTTCAGTTGCATTTCCATCCTGCAGACAAGAATGTTAAAGCTGATGCCTTGTCTAGATCCTTTAACTCCTCAGATCAGGAGGAAAGAACCTCCTCAACATATTATAGACCCGACTTACATCTCCATTGCTCCATTATAAATGAAAGATACGTATTCCTCCAGGAAAGACTTAAGTTTCCTTAGGTAGGTAGAAAAAAAAATCTACTCTGGATCAGGAGTCTAAGTTTGGCAGGACATCCTGGGATGTGGAAAACATTGCAGTTCATTTCTTGATTCTATTGGTGGCCATCCCTGTGCCACGATGTTGAAGATTATGTATCTGCCTGCCCAGACTGTGACCAGAACAAGTCTTCTAGGCAGAGGCCTGCTGGCCTACTCCTTCCCTTATCTGCATCAGATGCCCCATGGCAACACATTGGAATGGATTTTGTTACTGATCCTCCTTCTTCATCTGGCTGCACCTTGATCTGGGTAGTGGTTAATTGCTCTTTTAAGATGCAACATTTTATATTGGCAAACTTATATTAAGCACATTTTCCTTCCTAAACAGAATAAAACTTTTGCTAGTGTAAAACACAAGTTGTCAAACTACTATGTAATTATTACCTTCGGTCACCACACAAACTGTGTGAGACTTGTAGATGTTCTCACTATGGAAACAACAAAAACTCTCATTGTTGCCCTGATCCATTCCTGCCTCGATTACTGTAACTCACTATTAATTGGTCTCCCCCTCACCAGACTTTCCCCTCTCCAATCTATTTTTAATGCAGCAGCCAGGGTCACCTATCTGTCTAACTGCTACTCCGATGCCACCACTTTGTGCCAGTCACTGCACTGGATACCCATAGAATATACAAGTACTGTAGAATCCAATTTGAACTGCTTGTCCTCACCTACAAAGCTCTCCACAGTGCTGCACCCCCTACATCTCTTCCCTCATCTCTGTCTACCACCCTACCCGTGCTCTCCGTACAGACAATGACTTCCACCATAATCTGAACCTCTCACTCCCGGCTCCACGACGTCTCCTGAGCTGCATCGGTTCTCTGGAATGCTGTACCCCAAGAAATCAGGTTAAATCACAACATACACAGTTTTAAGCACTCCCTAAAAACACATCTTTTTAGGGTGGCCTATAACATCACCTGATCTAACTCCTTTCCATATAGCCCATTTATCATCATTTTCTGAACCTAATCCTCCACCAAACTTTCCACTGCACCCATGCACCCAGAAGCACTTCATATATTGGCTGCTGACCGACTCATGCAGCTTTATATCTGCTCCCCTATTCTCCCAAGATGGTTGGACCATTATGCAAAACAAGCACTTTTACCTTTTGTGTCTCCCCTATCTCCTCATATGTAGATTGTAAGCTCTTGTGAGCAGGGTCATCCTCTTGTTGTTATTATTGACTTGTCTGTTGCTATATTATTTATGACTGTTTGTACATGAACCCTTAAACTGTAAAGAACTGCGGAATATGTTGGCGCTATATAAATAAAGGTTATTATTATTATCATTATTATTATTTATTATTATGTACTGACAAGGATTTGATGTAAAGTGTATTGTAAAAAAAAACAAAAAAAAAAAACACGTATGCTATTTTCCCAAACTTAAACAAAAGAAAAAAAAATTGAACTGTTTCTGTTGAGTATATCACGTTATCACTCAGAGATGTAAACTGTCACCTACCCTGTGTATTGTAAAAAAAACACGTATGCTGTCTTACCAAACTTCAACCCTAAAAACATTAAATTTGAACTGTGTGAAGATGTACCAACACAGACATATTCCTAATACGTCATGTTACCATCATATTATCATCAGCTACCCTGCATATTGTAAGACCCGTACAGTATATGCTTTTTTCCCAAACTTCAACCCCCCAAAAATATAACAGAGTTTGGAATATTATTTCATGTGTTTTTACTCAGATTTCAAGTGCTACATCTATGCTTTGGATAGTAAAACTTGTGTTTTGAGCTTATTATGTGACTCCCCCCCTCCCATACAGACACAAAAATGTTATTCTGTTAAAATGGGGGAAAAATAAAAGGAATGTCCTTGCAGGTACCTGCTGCAGCTGTGTTATAAGGCAGTAAATGCAGCTATATGTAGAATGTACTGCCAGCCACAGACAGCTTCAGCATCTCACTTTTCACTCCCTGTTTAACAGCTTTCCCTGCCTTTCCCTATTGTACACAATTGTTCTTCTTTCTATCCTTTCCTTTCAATGTCCCTGACAATATAATAGAAGCTTGATTATGACTGTACACTGTCCCTAAGATCGTTTTCTGTCAGCCACTGTAAGACCCATCCACCCTCATTCACAGCCCTGCCTGCTGTAGCACTGAATGCCTCATCGAAGCTGTAAGTCAAGCAAGCCCTCACCCCCCACACTTCTTCTCAGGGTCATGTGAGTATCCTTCTTCTTCCTCCCTAGTGTTTTTTTCAGCCGTCATGTGCAGTAAAATGGTGCTGCACGCGATTTTACTAGGTTCGTCTGAAACAAACCTGAAAAGCTTCAGGTTCGGCTGCCAGACTAAATTTTGGAAAGTTTGTAGCAAACACGGTTATGAACGTTACGAATTGGTTCGCTCATCTCAATTATTATCATCTCTTAAAAAAAATTGAACAAGATGTGGCAGACTAGGTTAGATTTGCAGTAAAATGTGCAGTAAAATGGTGCTGCACGCGATTTTACTAGGTTCGTCTGAAACAAACCTGAAAAGCTTCGGGTTCGGCTGCCAGACTAAATTTTGGAAAGTTTGTAGCAAACACGGTTATGAACGTTATGAATTGGTTCGCTCATCTCAGTTATTATCATCTCTTAAAAAAAATTGAACAAGATGTGGCAGACTAGGTTAGATTTGATATCTCATGGATTGCCAGTTTTTAAATGTTCACACTTCCGCGGATATTGTATCTTTTCCAAACTCTTCAACTTTTTTCTCTCTGTTAAGTTATTTCAGAAAATTTAACAACTCTTAAATAAGTTTATATGGCAAGGGTGTAGAACTAGACTATATCAAAAACTTTCAATTAGGATTTGGAGGGCAGGAGGGCTAGGGCTTCCATGTTTTAGAGACTAACATATAGCCAATGGTCTTTCTTTAAAAGTTGGTGAAATACGGATTTAGAAAAACTTTGGTTTTATATTGAACAAAGCACTATACAGGTCGGTTCCCTACGGAAAAAACTTCCCCCCTTGGTGTGACTTTATAGTTTCACACTCTCTGTCACTTTGCCTCCTATGGAAAACATTCCACTCTGTCTATGCACTATGCATTTCCGGCTACTCTAGAATATTTAATGGAAAATGTAGACATTTTGTTATAGAAAAGAGCAAGAATTGACACAATAGGCCAACTACTGTAATTCAACATGCCTCTCTCTTACTGTTTATTAACTTTCATGAGTCAACTTTCAACATTCCCAATCAGGAATTCTACAATTATTTATGAATCCGGCATCCTATCGTTACTCTTATGATTCAGGCCAACATGATATTATTGACGTATTACAGACCATGTCTAGGAAAATAAAACTGTTGAGACCTAGCTGTGATATTTTGTAATGGTCAACCCAATTCATCAAAACATCACCTATTTTGACTTGGGAGAAGGATATGGGATTTTTTTTCCCCACCACAACATGGAGACAGACTGTAGAATTTTCATCTTAAACATTCAATACTTATATTTGTCATAATCAAACTGGCAATTGTTAGCTGGAAATAGAGAACTTATCCAGATATAAGAGAGGTGATAGCAAGTATCAATACCACTTGTTACTATGATAAAATACTTATACACAGTGGGAGAGATGAATCAAACTGGTGTAAAGTAGACCCATAACAAGCAATCAGATTCCACCTTACATTTTTCACAGCTCCTTTGGAAAATGAAAGGTGGAATCTGATTTGTTGCTATGCCAACTAAGCCAGTTCTACTTTACACCAGTTTGATAAATCTCCCTCCCTACACTCCTTAAATATTCTCACCCATTAGATAACATTCCATTCACTTCTTTGCAACCAAATTCTCATATGACTAATAGAAGATATATAGGATCTATGCATGGTTTGCTAACCAGAGCTGTTATCCTGATTTGTATATGCCTCTGTCTGTAATAAGTGGTAAATCTTGACTGAATATTGTTCTACTGTTAAACTTTAATAAAAAAAGTGTTGAAACGGAAAATTGCCAATCAACACTGCAACTGCATAGGACTAAGATTGTGAAATTTCATGTCTTATTCCTTGTCTGCAAAAGTAGAACATTCAGTATCTATTAAATCACCTGTTATGAATTGGTGGCTCGAAAAAACATGTTTACAGGGGGTTAACATTTACGGCAATGTTATATGCGCAGACATATTTCTTTTATAGTTTATATATATTTTATAGTTTCAGTTTTGTGATTTGTCTCTTTTATTTCAACCAGAAAGATGGAAAAATTGATCAAAAGGATTATTCTGGTCATTAAATTCATATACAGTACCATACATGAAAATATGACTGGTCATTAAATGCTTCTGTTCTAATATAGCCTGGTCGCATGTCACCATCATTAGATCACTCACTGAAAATAACTGGAATTGACAAGGCCTTGTTCTCTGGTTACCATGGAGATTCATTTACTATTGCCCCAAAGGAACAGAAATGAGTCATGCTGGACTTTGACGAGGTTACACCTTGGTGCCAGCTATGTAAGAAGCTCAGAGTCACAGCTTCAGCTAGAATGGAGATCGGTTAGTGATCCTAAGGGGATTACAAGCAAAGCCAGCAAAATGACTTAACAGCCTGCAAAGAAATCACAGGACTGAGCAAAATCCATGTGCTTTGGGATTGTCTGTCAGCAGTATGCTAGTCTGCTTGATAGCTACTGTGGCTAGAAAAATAAAAATGGATAATGGTTTAAACTTGGACTTGTCTCAGTCCTATACATGTAGATTTTCACATTTAATTAATATGAAAAAAATATATGTTTTCTCATTGATGTTTCGCATCCTTCAACATTTCATTGTTGGTTGCTATGGCCATGCCATATTCAACTGTATTGCTGTCCTCATGACTTTTATACAATTGCATACTGTGGCAGGGCACAGTAGCCGATAGCTCCCTGCTCCATAGGTCCACCTCATAGACCAATAGGCTTGAAGCCTATGAGAGGATGGTGTAGGCTTGTAACCTGTAGAGCATCATAGATTGCAGCATACAAAGGAAGTAAAGTGAGTGTTTTTCTTCCATTTTGTGGGAGAAAACCACAAAAGGGAATGTAGAGGGTCATTTATACAACTGGGGGGAACTGTAGTTACTACTGAGGGTATTATATTGGACTTTACTAGTGCTGACTGCATTATAAGGGGAATTATTACTACCGAGGGACATTATGGAGATTTTATTACAACTGGAGGGTGCTATACTAGGTTAAAAACTATTGTGGTCAGATATCTTGAGCAATGAGGGCCTAGCACTGGTGCTCAAGTGGCTTGATTGACATGGCGGACATCTTGCCTGTCTCTGGGTACCTGGAAGTGTAGCAGCACATGTGGTGCATAGCCTCTATCCTTCTATCCTTGCACCACTAAACTTCCAGGTACCCAGATGTTTGAGCATGTCAATCAAGTGAAAGGGGAGGCCTGTTTGATAAATGAATCAATTTGCAAGAATCGATTTGCTCATCCTTAGAGAGAATCATTACTACTGGGGGACTTTGAGGAACATTATTACTATTATAAGCAGGGCACTACTAATGGAGGAGGAGTATTATTACTACTAGGCACGCTGTATGGAGGTCTTTTTTTAATTAACCATAAAGATTTTTTGGAGGTTATATATTATCGTGAGATCAGAGATTCGTGAAAATATAGACACCACACAACTTAGGTGCATAAAGAGTTTACTAAACTATGATAAAAAATAGATAGATAGATAGATAGATAGATAGATAGATAGATAGATATACAACAATACCATACAGAGTAAAATAAGTAACACTGAAAGTCATCAAAACAAATGAGCGAGCACCACATTGACCAGAGCCCAACATGGCACTCAACCCATATGATAAAAAGAGAGAAGAGAGGTGATAGTAGCAAAATCTTATCGCGATGATGTCTTCAATTGAGCTAAGCTCCTAATTTCATAGCTAAGTGTTTTCGAGTCTCCTGGCCCCTCCTAGCCCCATCTAAGGGTTAGTATGCATGTACGGTTACTTCCTGCAGCAGGAATGCAGCAAGGTATCAAACATCACTAACCAACTACATTGAAATAAATTAAAGGGGAAGGAGCAGTTAAAACCTTGCTGTACATTCCATCCCTGGTTCTTCCACTTTAAAAACCCTTCTCAAAATGAAAAAAAAAAAAAAATCAATATATGTATAAATGTATGCAACGGATATTACACCGTGATATGCCAATTTCCATAAAGGTATTTACATGAATACCTTTTCTACATGATCTATCAACCCTATTGATTAAAGAATACTACCCCTAATTGTTTAACAGGAAACCAACTTGATACCACTGGGCTTTAAAAAAAAAAAAAAGTATGTTGGATTAAAAAGAGTTTCTTTAGTAAGGATCTTCTTTGCTTCCATTTTTTTTAAATGATCAGTCTCAGGTGCTGTTTCTTGATGTTGACTTGTCCACCTCCACCTTGTCTTTTCAATAAAAGAATGAGCCCATCCCACTAAGGGCTCTTTCACATCACCGTTAGAGATTCCGTTCTAGCTTTCCGTTATAACATCGTTATAATGGAAAATAACGGAATCCCTAGGACGGAAATCAAAACAGACACCTTTTAGAGGCATTCCGTTTTGAACGGTCATAATAGAAGCCTATGGGAAAGCATAATGGATCCGTCTGGTTTCCGTTATGCTGGACGGAAAACAATGTCCTGTCGTCAGAACTTTGTTTTTTCCGTCCAGCATAACGGAAACCAGATGGATCCGTTATGCTTTCCCATAGGCTTCTATTATGACGGATAAAAACAGAATGCTAGAACGGAATCCCTAACGGTGGTGTGAAAGAGCCCTAAAGGGTTCTTCCAACACACACAAGTAGCGAAGTCAATTCTCCGTTTCTTGGTGGTCTGTATGCCAGACTGCATGGCATTTCATATCAGGATATACTGTAGATGTGAACTTTCCTGTTTTTTAGCCGCTCTTACTGTAGAGGTTTCCTGCCAAAGCAAAAACTTTGCTAAACCAAATAACTAAGTCTCATTGTATACTTACATATACATGTACTATTTGTTCGATATTTGGCCCAATATGTAATAACATTTTCAAAATAAAAACTTATACATAAAGTAAGTAACACTGCATGGTTATCCCCATCTTTGTTTTTAACACATTAAATATACAATGGCAATCAATATTTTTTTCAGTGGTCTTGGATGGACTTTGTCACATGATAACACTGTAACATGTAACACTTTGTTTTAATCACTCATAATATATCTTCTTTAACCCCTTCACGCCCAACGCCGTAATAGTAAGGGGCTTGACGACCGCCGCCGTAGTACTATGACGCGCTGATCGGGCGGGTGCAGGAGCTGGCCCGGTAGCCGGACCCCTGCTGCGTAAGCCCGCATTGGTGAAAACACCGATACGGGCGTATTAACCCTCGATGTTCCGTGGTCAGCGCTGACCGCGGCACATGCGATGCGGGCGTGGGCAGAAAGAATCCATCAGGTCACCCCGCTGCTGAAACAGGGACCCGATGGCTTGGATGGCAGCCCGATGCTTTCCTT
Source organism: Rhinella marina (assembly GCA_900303285.1). NCBI lineage: Eukaryota > Metazoa > Chordata > Amphibia > Anura > Bufonidae > Rhinella > Rhinella marina. The sequence continues at coordinate 12,880 of ONZH01014740.1, forward strand.
AGGCATCGTTGCTGCCATCCCTGTGTGCCTGTGCAATCCAGCCCCCTGGATCGCAAAAGAAGCAAGCTGAAAGTGTATTACATTGAGTAATACACTTACAGCCAATGCATTACAATACAACAGTATTGGAATGCATTGTAAAGGGGATCAGACCCTCAAAAGTTAAAGTGAAAAAAAAGTGAAAAAAAAGTAAAAAAAATAAAGTTTTACAAAAAATAAAAGTTTCAAGTTAAAAAATAAAGTTAAAACAAATTGTAAAAAAAAAGGGAAAAAAAGAAAAGTATACATATTAGGTATCGCCGCGTCCGTATCGACCGGCTCTATAAAAATATCACATCATCCACCCCACCAGGTGAATGCAGTAAAAATAAAACAAAAAAAACTGTTTCAAAACAGCCATTTTTTGGTCACCTACCCTCACAAAAAGTGTAATAGCAGGTGATCAAAAAGGCGTATTTAAACCCAAAATGGTACCAATCAAACCGTCATCTTGTCCCACAAAAACTGATACCCTATTTGAGACAATTGCCTGAAAAATAAAAAAAATATGGCTCTCAGAATATGGCAACACAAAAAAAGATTTTATTCTGTTCAAAAATAAATCTAATGTGTAAAACTTAACAAAAATAAAAATGTTAGACATATTGGGAATCGCCGCATCCGTAACAACTTACTCTATAAAAATATTACATGAGATGGCCCCCCAGGTGAATGCTGTAAAAAAATAATTTAAAAAAACTATGCCATAACAGCCATTTTTAATCGCGTGTAATACCACGCGATCAAAAAGGCTTATTTACCCCAAAATGGTACCAATCAAACCGTCATCTCGTTCCGCAGAAATTTAGACCCTACCTGAGACAATCGCCCAAAAAATAAAAAAAAATATGGCTCTCAGAATATAGCAACACAAATAAAAGATTTTATTCTGTCCAAAAATGCATCTAATGTGTAAAACTTTCCAAAAATAAAAATGGTAGACATATTGGGTATTGCCACGTCCGTAACAACCTGCTCTATAAAAATATTACATGAGATGGCCCCCCAGGTGAATGCTGTAAAAAAATTTTTTAAAACTGTGCCAAAACAGCCATTTTGTATCTCTTGCCTCACAAAAAGTGTAATAGCAGGCATACACTGTAGGGAGAGAAGCACACTAGGCAGGGAGAGAAATCACTCCAAAAAGACCCAAAAGCCCTTATAAGGGCAATTATATCACAAACCTTTATTTACTCATATTTGAGTACTTTAAAGGTGGTGAAAATAGCACTAGGTGGCTGTCATTAATGACACATGTGCTGCTGCTGCTACATGCTGTAGGACAATCTCTGTATACTATATACCTGACATATTTTGCTATAATTTCTGCTGTTAGGCCCGCAGTAATTCTTTTGCGTCTTGCTGTATAACATTTGCGTATTGATAGAATTTCTATTGGTAGGATTACTATCATTGTTCAAACATCCATTGGGAAATACGTTTTTTTTTATTTTTGTGGGTGTCAAAAAAAACCCCAGGTGTCCCCTGTCAGTAACGCTAGGTGCACAGCGTATTACAAACGTTCAAAAGTCTCTGTAGCTGACATCCATATTTAATACCGTTAATTTAGGCCGCAGTTCCTCATTTGCTGCTGCAGTTCAATTTTCCCACGGAGGATATTAAACAATAAGAGTCCAAAAAGACCAAAGTCCATTGTGAAATCAATCTTTTTTTTTTTTTGGGTGGAAAAAAAAACCCCAGGTGCGCTCTTCCAGTAATGCTAGGTGCACAGCGTATTACAACCGTTCAAAAGTCTATGTAGCTGACATTCGTATTTAATACCGTTAATTTAGGCTGCAGTTATTGATTTGCTGCTGCGGTTCAATTTTCCCAATGAGGGAATTAAACAATAGGGATAGTATTTGGGTCAGTACAACGATTGTCGCTGTTCAAAAAAGACCAAAGTCTATTGTGAAATACGTCTTTTTTTATTTTTGTGGGTGGCAAAAAAAAACCCAGGTGTGCTCTGCCAGAAACGCTAGGTGCACAGCGTATTACAACCGTTCAAAAGTCTCTGTAGCTGACATCCATTTTCACATTTAATACCTTTAATTTAGGCTGCAGTTCCTCATTTGCTGCTGCGGTTCAATTTTCCCACGGAGGGAATTAAACAATAGGGATAGTATTTGGGTAGGTAGAAAGATTGTCGGTGTTCCAAAAAGACCAAAGTCCAATGTGAAATATGTCTTTTTTTTATTTTTTTGGGTGGCAAAAAAAACCCCAGGTGTGCTCTGCCAGAAACGCTATGTGCACAGCGTATTACAACCGTTCAAAAGTCTCTGTAGCTGACATCCATATTTAACACCGTTAATTTAGGCCGCAGTTCCTAATTTGCTGCTGCGGTTCAATTTTCCCAAGGAGGGAATTAAACAATAGGGATAGTATTTGGGTAGTTAGAGCAATTGTCGCTGTACAAAAAAGAACAAAGTCTATTGTGAAATACATCTTTTTTTATTTTTTTGGGTGTAAAAAAAAACCCAGGTGTGACCTGTCAGTAACACTAGGTGCACAGCGTATTACAGCTGTTCAAAATTCTGTGTAGCTGACATCCGTTGTCACATTTAATACCGTTAATTTAGGCCGCTGTGCCTCATTTTCTGCTGCGGTTCAGTGTTCCCAAGGAGTGAATTAAATAATACGGATAGTATTTGGGTAAGCAGCACGATTGTCGCTGTTCAAAAAAGACCAAAGTCTATTGTGAAATACTTCTTTTTTAATTTTTTTGGGTGGCAAAAATAACCCAGATGTGCTCTGTCAGTAACGCTAGGTGCACAGCGTATTACAACCGTTCAAAAGTCTCTGTAGCTGACATCCACATTTAATACCGTTAATTTAGGCCGCAGTTCCTAATTTGCAGCTGCGGTTCAATCTTCCCAAGGAGGGCATTAAACAATAGGGATAGTATTTGGGTAGGTAGAACGATTGCCGCTGTTCAAAAAAGACCAAAGTCTATTGTGAAATACATTTTTTATTTTTTTTCGGTGTAAAAAAAAAAAAAAACAGGTGTGCCCTGTCAATAACGCTAGGTGCACAGCGTATTACAACCATTCAAGAGTCTCTGTAGCTGACATGCGTTGTCACATTTAATACCGTTAATTTAGGCTACAGTTCCTCATTTGCTGCTGAATTCCATTGTGAAATACATCTTTTTTTTGTATTTTTTTGCGTGGCAAGAAAACCCCAGGTGTGCTCTGCCTGTAACGCTAGGTGCACAGCGTATTACAACCATTCAAAAGTCTCTGTTGCTGACATCCATATTTCATACCGATAATTTAGGCCGCTGTTCCTCATTTGCTGCTGCGGTTCAATTTTCCCAAGGAGGAAATTAAATAATAGGGATAGTGTTTGGGTAGGTAGAAAGATTGTCGCTGTTTCAAAAAGACCAAAGTCCATTGTGAAATACGTCTTTTTTTTTTACATTTTTTTGCTTGACAAAAAAAACCACAGATGTGCTCTGCCACTAACACTAGGTGCACAGCGTATTACAACCGTTTAAAAGTCTCTTTCGCTGACATCCATATTTCATACCGTTAATTTAGGCCGCTGTTCCTCATTTGCTGCTGCGGTTCAATTTCCCCAAGGAGGGAATTAAATAATAGGGATAGTGTTTGGGTAGGTAGAAATATTATTCATGTTCCAAAAAGACAAAAGTCCAATGTGAATTACGTCTTTTTTAAAAAATTTTGGGTTCCAAAAAAAAACCAGAAGTGCTCTGCCAGTAACGCTAGGTGCACAGCGTATTACAACCGTTCAAAAGTCTCTGTAGCTGACATACGTTGTCACATTTAATACCGTTAATTTAGGCCACAGTTCCTCATTTGCTGCTGTGGTTCAATTTTCCCAAGGAGGGAATTAAACAATAGGGATAGTATTTGGGTAGGTAGAAAGATTGTCGCTGTTCAAAAAAGACCAAAGTCCATTGTGAAATCAGTCTTTTTTTTTT
>ONZH01014741.1:0-42500 GCA_900303285.1 Rhinella marina
CTCCAGCCTCTGTCCCTGACTAAGTTCACGCAGCATATGCGTACGAGCAGGAAGAGCTGAGTTTTTATGATTCGAGGTCACATGGTTTTTTCCAGCCAATCCATGTAGACGCTGTTTTCCGCGCTGCCAGCGTGCTCAGCGTGCCTGTCATACCCCCCCTGCATGTTGATTGGTGGAAAAAGAGCGCCAGGGAAGGTGGGAGGGGAAACGAATTCTAAGTGCGCCATCGCCGTTATACTCGATTGAAATCGAGTGTGCCGAATATCGTAGTATTCGATCGAATACCGGCTCGATCGAACACTACTCGCTCATCTCTATTAAGCTTCCCTTTTTCCCAGAATGGTTAAACACTTTGGTGCTATCTACCTCCACACATTAGATTAGTGCACATCCACCCAATCACGAGGTGGAGTCATAGATATATGTTACACTTGTTACAGAAGGACATGAAATATTATCTCCCACATCCATCTTAATTTGCCATATCATTTGATCACTGGGATAAAGAAACATTTGTTCATAAAAGAAACCGTGCTTCCTGCAAGACAGACCCGTTCATCTAGTTATGCAAGCAGGACACTGAAGTGCCAGCCCTCCCTCCTACAAGAGATGATGTTGCTGTTCCGGTGCACACATCACTGTCCACATGTTCTGCCAGACATCAGAGCCAGAAATAAAATTTGGAGCTAGAACAATTATATTTTGCTTTTCATCATCATAATTTGTGTCTAAAAAGAAGAAATGCTTGTTAAAATGTGGCCCTGTAGTAAACAAAGGAGCCCTGTGCCTTGTGGGCATTCCCTAGAAGTCATTCACAATACGTTTCACAACAGTTTGATATTCAGGGCTGTATGTGACAAAAGGTTTATGTACCATAGGGGTGGCCCCAGACACTGCAATGGAGCAAGTCGAGAGAGGTGGGCTCCACTGCTTCCTGGCCCCAGGCTTTTCTCCACACGTAGGAGCAAAAGGACCAACAGTTAGACTGCACAATTCTATACGTGCAGCAAATTTTATAAAACTAAGCCACACCTCTAACTCCACCCAATGCATATCTATACACACCCAATCCCACCCAGTCCCCTTAGCGCTCCCACATAGAAGTTTTATCTACATTGTGCCCCCTCACAGTAGTAATGCCCACTTTGTGTCCTCAGTTATACAAGTTATATCTACATTGTGCCCCCTCACAGTAGTAATATCCACATTGTGCCCACTTTGTGCCCTCAGTTATACAAGTTATATCTACAGTACAGACCAAAAGTTTGGACACACTTTCTCATTCAAAGAGTTTTCTGTATTTTCATGACTATGAAAATTGTAGATTCACACTGAAGACATCAAAACTATGAATTAACACATGTGGAATTATATACTTAACAAAAAAAGTGTGAAACAACTGAAAATATGTCTTATATTCTAGGTTCTTCAAAGTAGCCACCTTTTGCTTTGATTACTGCTTTGCACACTCTTGGCATTCTCTTAATGAGCTTCAAGAGGTAGTCACCTGAAATGGTATTCTAACAGTCTTGAAGGAGTTCCCAGAGATGCTTAGCACTTGTTGGCCCTTTTGCCTTCACTCTGCGGTCCAGCTCACCCCAAACCATCTCGATTGGGTTAAGGTCTGGTGACTCTTGAGGCCAGGTCATCTGGTGTAGCACCCCATCACTCTCCTTCTTGGTCAAATAGCCCTTACACAGCCTGGAGGTGTGTTTGGGGTCACTGTCCTGTTGATAAATAAATGATGGTCCAACTAAACGCAAACCGGATGGAATAGCATGCCACTGCAAGATGCTGTGGTAGCCATGCTGGTTCAGTATGCCTTCAATTTTGAATAAATCCCCAACAGTGTCACCAGCAAAGCACCCCCACACCATCACACCTCCTCCTCCATGCTTCACGGTGGGAACCAGGCATGTAGAGTCCATCCGTTCACCTTTTCTGCGTCGCACAAAGACACGGTGGTTGGAACCAAAGATCTCAAATTTGGACTCATCAGACCAAAGCACAGATTTCCACTGGTCTAATGTCCATTCCTTGTGTTCTTTAGCCCAAACAAGTCTCTTCTGCTTGTTGCCTGTCCTTAGCAGTGGTTTCCTAGCAGCTATTTTACCATGAAGGCCTGCTGCACACAGTCTCCTCTTAACAGTTGTTGTAGAGATGTGTCTGCTGCTAGAACTCTGTGTGGCATTGACCTGGTCTCTAATCTGAGCTGCTGTTAACCTGCAATTTCTGAGGCTGGTGACTCGGATGAACTTATCCTCCGCAGCAGAGGTGACTCTTGGTCTTCCTTTCCTGGGGCGGCCTCATGTGAACCAGTTACTTTGTAGTGCTTGATGGTTTTTGCGACTGCACTTGGGGACACTTTCAAAGTTTTCCCAATTTTTCAGACTGACTGACTTTCATTTCTTAAAGTAATGATGGCCACTCGTTTTTCTTTACTTAGCTGCTTTTTTCTTGCCATAATACAAATTATAATAGTCTATTCAGTAGGACTATCAGCTGTGTATCCACCTGACTTCTGCCCAACACAACTCATGGTCCCAACCCCATTTATAAGGCAAGAAATCCCACTTATTAAACCTGACAGGCCTGTGACGTGAAAACTTATTAAACCTGACACACCTGTGACGTGAAAACCATTTCAGGTGACTACCTCTTGAAGCTCATCAAGAGAATGCCAAGAGTGTGCAAAGCAGTAATCAAAGCAAAAGGTGGCTACTTTGAAGAACCTAGAATATAAGACATATTTTCAGTTGTTTCACACTTTTTTGTTAAGTATAGAATTCCACGTGTTAATTTTTAATGCCTTCAGTGTGAATCTACAATTTTCATAGTCATGAAAATACAGAAAACTCTTTGAATGAGAAGGTGTGTCCAAACTTTTGGTCTGTACTGTACATTGTGCCTACTCACAGTTGTAATGCCCACATTGTGCCCCCTCACAATAGTTATGCCCACATTGTGCCCATCACAGTAGTAATGCAATAAAGTTGCGTAATATGGTTGGGCACAAGAGGCAGCTTAGGCTGCAGGCAGAAAGGGCCTATGGCCTGCTTTTCAGATGGAAACCTGAAGAGGGAGTCAGGTGAGTAGTGTTTTTTTCCCTGTCACTTTGAGGGAACATACTACTGGGAGCTTTGCCCTATAGATGGGTGTTATAATTTCAGGGGGCATTATATGTACTGAAAGCACTACAGGGAGACATTATAAGTACTGGGGCACTACAATGGGCATTATAACTACTAGGGACACTACAGGGTACATAACAATTACAGGGGAGCAACAGGGTGCATTATAAATCTTGGGTTCACTATAGAGGGCATGATTACTTGGACAACTACAGAGGGCATTATAACTACTTAGGGAACTATAGAGGGGCCTTTATTACTACTGGGGCACTATAGAAAGGAATTATTACTACAAGGGACACTACTGAGGAGTCTTATTACTACTGAATGCTTTACAGGGGGTCTTATGGAGGGGCCTTTTTACTACTTTAGGGAATCTTATAAGTACTGGGAGCACTTAAGGGAAGCTTATTAGAACTTGGGACCCTTAAGGAGGCCTTATTACTAGTGGGACAGTTTAGGGGGTGTTGTTACTACTGAGGGAATTTTAGGGACCTTTGTCACTACTGAAGGCAGAATGAGACATTATTACTTCTGGACATACTGCGGGGGCATTATTATAGTGCACAATATGAAGGGCACTACTACTAATGAGTGCACTAATAGGGAGCATTATCACTGTAGGGGGCACTAATAGTAATGAGGACACTCGGGGGGACAATTATAATTGGTTGGACTTTTGGGACCCCTATTAATATGGGGGGGGCTATCTGTATGATGCTGTTCCAGCAGGATAACAGTAAATAAAGTGAGGAATCTAAGATGTCTGAGTGGCAAACTTTGCAGACAAGATATAGCTAAAATAAGCCGTCATGGCGGTATGGGCACAATGGAGAAGATGAAGAAAGAGAAGTTGCATACTCAGAGGAGACATCACTTGATGTAATAGGTATGTAGTGCTGTATACTCCTATATTTTTGGTAGCACTGATTGTAATTTCCATCCAAATATGTCATTAACACTGGGGAAAGGGGGGCCAAGTGTGACCACATTGTACCTGCTGGATGTACACAGAGACAGTTGAGAGGGGCACATACCTCTGTACTCCTGGGACTGCAGGACATCCACCGAAATCCGGGGCTGTTGTGCCGGATCCCAGACAGTTAGCAGGTATGTACTAGGGCTGTTGGTTCCAAACTCGGCTTCGAAGTTTCAAAGTTATTCAGCAAAGTTTCATGAGACATCACGAATAACTAACTTCGCCTTATCGGAGGCCATATATTAATATGAAGTTTTGAGCGAAGCGACTTCAGATCTAGATCCAAAGCTTGCTTTGCTCATCACTACTCTGGGGTACCAATGCATAATCTAAACCTGACCCACCTAACATGTGCCACAATATGTCTGCCTATGCGGCAGAGGAGTCTGGGTGCTTCTGTTGCACCTTCAACACTAGGGGTTTCCTTCAGTTGCTAACCCTTCATAGAATTTTTTTTTAATGCCATCAATGGGATTTTCACTGAAAATTGGATGCCAAACTATACTATAGTAATTTGACTATATTAACCCTTGTTTTTATTGCCAGGAACAGACGGTCCCTCAGCAAATTAGAATCAGATTGTGATAATGCCGCTCACATGAGTCTCAGCTCTTTTCTCCTTAACTTCCCAGCCAAGCGGAGCAGCTTTCTATTTCCCTTTCTGCCATATAGCATGATACATCGGAGCTGAGAGATCACCGTGTGCCTTTCAGGAGGATGATGACTGCCACTGAGGGGTTCAAGGGCTGCAATGGCATGGATAAGACAGCATTCAAGGTAAGCCCCATTAACTCCTACTAGCCAGCTATATGTGTGTATACCTTCTTCTCTGCTTACTGTTGGTGAATGGAAACAATCGACTGTGAGGATAATCAGCACAAATCTCTACTCTTCTGATCATTTATTACAATGTATCACTGCAGATTTTTCCACAGCGTTTTCCACTGTAGAATCACTTTGCCATTGAATCGAATTGAGAGATTCTCATACAGGAAATCTGCAACAAAATCTGCACCATACTTCACACCAAAAAAATGGCCGAAAAAAGACATCTGTCCATCCAGTTCAGCCTGTTATCCTGTAAGTTGATCCAGAGGAAGGCAAAAAACTCCTGTGAGGTAGAAGCCAATTTTCCTCACTTTAGGGGAAAAAATTCCTTCCCGACTCCAATCAGGCAATCAGAATTACTCCCTGGATCAACAACAACCCCTCTCTAGTAACTATAACCTGTAATATTATTACCCTCCAGAAATACATCCAGGCCCCTTTTGAACTCTTTTAGTGAACTCACAATCACCACCTCCTCAGGCAGAGAGTTCCATAGTCTCACTGCTCTTACCGTAAAGAATCCTCTTCTATGTTTGTGTACAAACCTTCTTTCCTCCAGACGCAGAGGATGTCCCCTCGTCACAGTCACAGTCCTGGGAATAAATAGATCATGGGAGAGATCTCTGTACTGACCCCTGATGTATTTATACATAGTTATTAGATCTACCCAGGTAGAATTTTACGCAACATTTGAAGACACCCTTAGATCTATAAAGATTTTGCAACAATCAGAGATCTCTAAAACACAACTACGTAAGAAAGTTGCAGTACTTACAATGTTCACGTCTCATTGACACAAAACCAGACAATCCTTTTAATCATTAGATAAAGAAATATTGAGCAAACATCACAATTTTCAAGATGCCTGCTTGCCAGTGTCGGACTGGGCCTAGGGTCCACCGTTAAAATTCATTCCGGGGGTCTACTGTACAACGAGATGCAAACATTACCTGCTTACACAGAGGCAGAGAGCAGCAAGACGCTACAAGATGATTGAATATGGGGGTCTCAAAAAGTGTTGAAAAGAAGATACTAACTGGCCTGCCTCTATTTCTAGAGGCCATCTTAACCTTCCAATGCGTCTATAATAAAAAACAGGATATTCTACACTGTTTTTTTATATTGATATAGGTTATTTGAGATGCTGTGCTGGTGGACTGGGGGCCCACCTTTCTCAGAGGCCCACCGGTGGAATTCCCCTGTTCCCCTGTGGGCCAGTCCAAGCCTGCTGCTTGCTGTCAGGGAACAGGGACATTCTTGTTTACATTTAGCAGCTGAATACAGATGTATGCTACACACAGCGGAGGGTTAGTTACAAGGTAGCAGTGTAAGTACTAGAACAGACATGTGAATGCATGGATGTTACTGGAGTATAAGCTATTACATAAAACAGATAAGGCCTGTTTCACACTTGCATTCCGGTTTTCAGATCCGGCAGAGGATCTCAAAACCGGGTCAAAACAAATCAGTTTTGTCCCCATTAATTGTCAAAGGGGACAAAACTGATCAGGATGTATTCCGTTCCATTTTGTTGTGATTTTTGGCCGGACACAAAATCGCTGCAAGTTGTGGTTTTGTGTCCTGTCTGCGAAATGGAACAAACCAGAAATCAATGTAAGTCAATGGTGCCAGATCCATTTTTTTTATTAGCGAAAAAAAAAGGATCTGCACCCATTGACTTAGGGCTCATGAACAAGAACGTGTGCGGTCAGTGCCCGTGCTGTGGACCGCAATTTGCTGTCCACAATGCACGGGCACTGACAGTGGGGCCACCGCATTCGGATCACGGACCCATTCACTTGAATAATGCGGGGTGCAGTATGCGGGCCGCAATACGGCCACGGCCGGGAAATGGCCGTGTGCATGAGCCCTTACGATAATTTTCATGCTGGATCCGACTGGTTCAGTTTTGATTCAATACAACCAGATCCGGCCAAATGGGATTCATCAGGATGTATTAAATGGCACGGATCAGCTTGATTCTGGTTTTGAGATCCTCTACTGGATCTCAAAACTGAAATGCCACAACGCAAGTGTGAAACTGTTGTATAAAGCTAAAACAAATGTAGAGCTATGGTTTTTTATGAGCCTCTGGGCTAAGGGTGGGGCCACATGGTCAGGTTTCTGCATGCAGTTTTGGAAGCCAAAACCAGGAGTGAATTCAAGAAAGATGATGAGTTGTATCTGTTCCGTTGCTCTCCTTTTCTGATCCGCTCCTGATTTTGGCTTACAGAAGTCCCTGCAGAAACCTAACCATGTGGCTGTACCCTTAGGCTACGTTCACATGAAAAAAACACCCATTAAAAACCGACTCATTGTCAGTTTTACATGGCTATTTTGCATCCATGTGTGCATCCATTGTCTGGCTGTTTGACCGTTTATAACGGCCGTTTTTGCATCTGTTTTTCATGGCTGTTTAGCAACCCAACCCTTGCAGTACCCCCAGTATCTATAAAGGTCCCCCTGTAGTGCCCCCAGTGTCTATAACATAGTAACCCCAGTATACACAATGCCCCCACAGTTCCCCCTGTATATAAAATACCCCCAATAATGCCACCCTGTATATAAAATCCCCCAAATAGTACCCCCTGTATATAAAATACCCCCAATAGTGTTCCCCTTATATAAAAAAAGACCCCAATAGAGCCCACTGGTGCTTCTGGGTCTGTGCCTCTGGTCTGTAAATCATAGGACATGTCCTATCATTCGCTCCATCTTGTGGCTCGCAGACCCACTGAAGTCACACGGCCAGTGCCCATGTTTTGCAGACCTACGGTTTGTAGTCTGTAACATGGGCACCACGGATGTGAAGTGTGTAGTGAAAATATAGCATCTGGACAGAATCCTGACACTATTCATTTCAATGGGTATGTGTACAGTGTCATTTATCACAGATCATTTCTGCACTCAGGAAAAATTGCAGCGTGTTCTGTATTGTGAGTTTTTCACGCAGACCAGGACCCATAGACATGAATGGGGTTTGTGTGAAAAAACGGAAGGCATCTGGATGCAATCCGGATACAATGCGTTTTTCACTGTGGTTGCTAGGAGATGTATATTGTTATTCTGTTTTTCTTCACGTGCGTGAAATACACATCAAAACCTTATTGCATCCATGCAAAAACAAAAACTGAAACACTGAACACGGTCAAAGACAAAACTGAATTTGTGTGCAAAACCTTCAGTTTCTCCCTGAACAGACCCTGACTCATTCCATATCGCTTGTGTGATAAGAAAACTTCTCCAACTTTGTAATATACTTTACTGTCAGAGAATGGGGGGTGTAGTAGCTGTTTTGACCATGTCATGCTCACACATTATCAAAAAGTTATCAGGAGCACAAACCTCTATCTCTACATATTGAGGCCTTTCATGACCTAGTCTTGTGCACAGCTGATGATTTGTTATGCTGTATCAATATAGGAATCTTCAATAATGTGCAGAAAGCCACAAGCAGCAGATGGATGGAAGTGGTAGTGGCTCAGTGGTTGTACCCACAAATCAGTGTCAATCCTCACATTGGCACTTTTAATCTTCTGCCTTTGATGTGCTCACAAGTGAGCCTCATATGTGAAGCTTTAAAGGGGACATGTATGTATGTATATATATATATATGTAAATATATACAGTGCCTTACGAAAGTATTTGGCCCCCTGGAACTTTTCAACCTTTTGCCACATTTCAGGCTTCAAACAAAAAGATATAACATTTTAAATTTTTGGCGAAGAATCAACAACAAGTGGGCCACAATTGTGAAGTGGAACGAAATTTATTGGATCATTTAAACTTTTTTTGTAATAATAAAACTGAAAAGTGGGGCGTGCAAAATTATTCGGCCCCCTTGCATTAATACTTTGTTGCGCCACCTTTTGCTGCGATTACAGCTGCAAGTCGCTTGGGGTATGTCTCTATCAGTTTTGCACATCTAGAGACTGAAATTCTTGCCCATTCTTCCTTGCAAAACAGCTGGAGCTCTTTGAGGTTTTCAGCTCTTTCCACATATTCTCAATTGGATTCAGGTCTGGACTTTGACTTGGCCATTCTAAGACCTGGATATGTTTATTTTTGAACCATTCCATTGTAGATTTTGCTTTATGTTTGGGATCATTGTCTTGTTGGAAGATAAATCTCCGTCCTAGTCTCAGGACTTTTGCAGACTCCAACAGGTTTTCATCCAGAATGGTCCTGTATTTGGCTCCATCCATCTTCCCATCAATTTTAACCATCTTCCCTGTCCCTGCTGATGAAAAGCAGGCCCAAACCATGATGCTGCCACCACCATGTTTGACAGTGGGGATGGTGTGTTCAGGGTGATGAGCTGTGTTGCTTTTACGCCAAACATATTGTTTTGCATTGTTTCCAAAAAGTTGGAATTTGGTTTCATCTGACCAGAGCACCTTCTTCCACATGTTTGGTGTGTCTCCCAGGTGGCTTGTGGCAAACTGTAAATGAGACTTTTTATGGATATCTTTGAGCAATGGCTTTCTTCTCGCCACTCTTCCATAAAGGCCAGATTTGTGAAGTGTTCGACTGAGTGTTGTCCTATGGACAGACTCTCCCACCTCAGCTGTAGATCTCTGCAGTTCATCCAGAGTGATCATGGGCCTCTTGGCTGCATCTCTGATCAGTCTTCTTGTTTAAGATGAAAGTTTAGAGGGATGGCCGGGTCTTGGTAGATTTGCAGTGGTCTGATACTCCTTCCATTCCAATATGATCGCTTGCACAGTGCTCCTTGGGACTTCTAAGAAGTGCAAGCAGATTGATCTGCCAGCATTTCAGTGTGGTTAAGCCAGGTTCACCTAGACGTTACTCAGCTGAACATGGAAAAGAGTGGGGGAAAGAAAAATCAGGATAAGTCTTACTGGTAATTCTGTTTCCATGAATCCACCATGACAGCATACATATGTAGATTGGTCCCTGACCTCTGGAGGGGCAGTAACAGAGAAAGGTTAAATTGCCTCCTCCTACCACCATTCCTCAGTGTTTTCTAAATTACTATATTGCCAGTGAGAAATGTACTAGCCTTTTATTTTATATATATATACGGTATATACTGTATATATATACACATACTTTATTTATAGATTTTTTTAGTATTACTACATACCCAAGAATAAGTAGAGAACAGACATACTGTATTTTTTTAGAATTACCGAGAAGATTAATTCCCATTTTTTCATTTCACACCATGTCAGCATACATATGGAGACCTATCAGATCACCAATTGAAGAAGAACTTTACGTCCGAAAGACAAGTCTGCCACAGTAGATAAACCTAATATCTAGTGTTTTACAAATCTATGCATATTGGACCCTGTTCCAAAGATGCACCTGCTTTTTCTGTGTAAGAAGAGGATATAGCTCTGGTAGAGTGGGCTTTAATTTTCTCAGTTTAAGACAGTTTAGACCCTAAATGTCATAGCAGATAGAAATAGTCTCTAACGCTACTTTCACACTAGTGGCAGGGGTGTCCGGCAGGCTGTCCCGGCGGGTGAACAGCCTGCTGGACCCGTGCTGCCGCTGCACGTGTGCAGCCAGAACTACACTCCGTCCCCATTCACTATAATGGGGGCGGGCCGGAGTTCCAGCCATAGCGCGGCAAACATGCCGAGAAGCGGCCGTACTAAAATTACGACATGTTGAAATTTTAGTCTGGAAGCCTCTCGGCATGTTTGCCGTGCTGCGTCCGGAACTCTGGCCCGCCCCCATTATAGTGAATGGGGATGGAGCCTTGTTCCGGCCGGACAGGTGCACTAGCGGCAGCATGGATCTGGCAGGCTGTTCACCCGCCAGAACAGCCTGCCGGACACCTTTGCCGCTAGTGTGAAAGTAGCCTTATCCACCTGGCAATGGAAGCTCTGGATACCATCTTCCCTCTATTCTTCCCTACAAACTGTACCAGTAGATTGTCCACCTCCCTAAACTCCTTAGTGACTTCTAAGTAACTGAATACTGTTCTCTAAAGAATGGAACTCCCTATTTCTCATTTCTGGGGTTATTGCAAAATCAAGGTAGAAGTATCTCTTGATTCCGGTGGAAATCTGTTACCATCTTAGGTGAGATAAAGTTTTAGAATTATTCTATTGTCTAAGACTGTGAGATATGGTTCTCTACTTAAGAGGGCCTAAATTTCACCTAGTCTTCTCGCGGATGAAATGTCAATTAGAAAGGCAGTTTTATAGGAAAGAAGCTCAAATGAGCTGTCCTCTATAGGTTCAAAAAGACGCCTTGTAAGTCCATTAAGGACAGTGTTCTCTTTGGCCAGAATGGGGTTATCAGTATGAGCGTCGACCTCTTTTGAAGGGCTTTTTGAATTACTCTTGGGATCAACTGAAAGGATGGACAGGCATAAGCCAGATCCCATTTCCAGGTCTGTGAGAATGCACCTATTGCCCAGGGGTTGTCTCTGGGGTTTATGGAGCAGAATTCCTGGACCTTTCTTCTTGATGTGAATAGGTCCATCGATGGAGAACCCCATTTGTATTCTATCATCCTGAATATCTCTGTATTTGGCGACCACTCTCCCTGATCCAGCTTCTCTCTGCTGAGAAGGTCTGCCACTTGGTTCTGAGATCCCTTGAGGTGAACCGTTGGAATTTACTGTTCTTTCAACCCAAGAGAAGATTTATTTTTTTTTTCTGATAGACCAATTAGCTTTTTTGACTTTGTCCCTCCTTGGTGTTTGAGGTATGGTACTGATGTTATGTTGTCTGACAATATTTTTATATGACCCTGCAGTATTTTTACTGCTCTACCATGTGCCCATATGGCAGTATGGCATTTCTGTACCAAGCAGAACCTGCCTATGAATTAAAGTAGTATGGTGTGAGTCTCAGCATGTGCTGGGTACAACATATTGGGCATTGAAATGCCACATCTGTGGAAAAATTGCAGTTTTCATTTTGCACAGTCTGCTGCGCATTCATTTCTGCAAAATACCTGCGGTGTTAAAATGCTCACTCCGTCTCTTAATACCTTGAGGGACAGAGTTTCAAAAATGTGGTCACTTCTCAGGAGTTACCCCAGAAAACACAGCATAATAAAAGGGTTTACTTTCCAAATTGGCAGCAGCTGGGTACAACATAATGGGCACTGAAATGCCATTTCTGTGGAAAAATTCAGATTTTCATTTTGCACCATCTGTTGTGGATTTATTTAGCAAAACATCTGTGGGGTCAAAATGCTCACCCACCCCCTAATAAATACCTGGAGGGGTGCAGTTTCCAAAATGGAGTAAGTTCTTCTTCTGGTACAGGGGATGGGATTAGTAGTAACCTTAATGAGATGTTGTCACAGTATACTCCCATTGCTCCCTGGGGTTGGCGGAATCAACTAGAGGCACCCTGTATACCCTCGGGGCACTCCCTGTAGCTGTGGGCTCCCTGCCTGATGGTAGTTTGGGGATGCATGCCCTTGATGTTATTGTCCATGTCTGTGCAAGGCAGGGATTCAAAATGATGCAATGTCCAGCGTGTGGTGTTGAGAGAGTCAGCAACCAGACCAGACTGAACTCAGCTAAAGTCTCTCTTTAAGCTTCTTTCACACAGGCAAGTTTTTCATCTGGGTGCAATGCGAGAAGCGAACACATAGCATCTGGACTGAATCCTGATCCATTCATTTCAATGGGTCTGTGTACATAAGCAATGTTTTACACACATCATCTCTGCATTCTGGAAAAATTACAGCTTGTTCTACATTCTCCATTTTTCATGCAGCACTGGTTCCAAGTGAATGGGGCTTTCATGAAAAGTGGGAGGAATCCAGATGCAATGCATTTTTCACTCGTGGTTGCTGATTGTATCTGCAAGGAAAAACACTGAAACACTGAATGAAACACAAAAGTGATTGAACTTGCATGCAAAACCATCAGTTTTTCCCTGAACAGATCCTGACACAATCCGTATTGTTCATGTGAAAGAGGCCTTACTGTGCACCAAATAGGAGTTGCAGTACAGCAATTATCTGTGCACAGTGCAAAATCCACTCTAATGTCCAAGCATGAATTAAAGGGGTATTCCAGTTGTTAGAAGTTATCCCCTATCCACAGGATAGGGGATAACTATTAGATCGGTTGGGGTCCTATCGCTGGGACCCCCATCAATCACGAGAAGAGGGGCCCCAAACCCCTGCAGCCCTCCTGAGAAAAAAAAAACAGATCAGCCGGTCGCACATGCATGTGGCCGCTCCATTTGTTTTTATAGCAAATCCAGAAACAGTTGAGTGCAGTACTCGGGTATCTCCGATAGGAATGAATGGAGCAGCGACACGCATCTGTGACCAGCCTCTCCATAATTTGCAGGGGGTATGGGTCTCCCCTTCTCATGATCGGTGTGCGTCCCAGAGGTAGGACCCCAACCGATCTAATAATAATAAGTCAGTTTTGACGTCCTAAAAAATAAAATGACATTTACAAAATTATGCCAGCATAAGGCAGACAGATGGGGTATGTTAATTAATAAATATTTTGTTAAGTATCACTGGTTTAAAAGCAGAGAAATTCAAATTTAGAAAATTGCAATTAGCCCCTCCCACAATTTTGGATTTTTTTTTTTATGAATGTAAAACATATAAACCCAAATTTACCACAAACCTCAAGTATGATGTGTCACGAAAAAGGCTAGTTTCACATCTGTGGCTAGGTGTTCAGGCAGACAATGATGCGAACTGGATATGCACTGTGATGTGCAGCATACTGCAACTGAGTTTTGTGTGACTCCATTGTCATTATCCATTGTCCACTATCATTATAAAAATTTCTGTGACACATGTAGCCCTAGTATTATAGTCAGCGGGATGGTGGTAGTATACAGCAATGCCAAATCCGGAGAACTCTGGCAGGCAGTGGCGTAACTAGAAATGACTGGGCCCAACAGCAATTTTTTCTTTACCAAAAGAGCCTGCTGGGATCCTATGCTACAGAGGTGAAAGCACAGGGTGGGCCATTTATATGGAAACACCTAAATAAAATGAGAATGGTTGGTGATATTAACTTGCCTGTTTGTGGCACATTAGTATATGTGAGGGGGAAAACTTTTCAAGATGGGTGGTGACCATGGCGGCCATTTTGAAGTTGGCCATTTTGGATCCAACTTTAGTTTTTTCAATGGGAAGAGGGTCATGTGACACATCAAACTTATTGAGAATTTCACAAGAAAAACAATGGTGTGATTGGCTTTAACGTAACTTTATTCTTTCATGAGTTATTTACAAGTTTCTGACCACTTATAAAATGTGTTCAAAGTGCTGCCCATTGTGTTGGATTGTCAATGCAACCCTCTTCTCCCACTCTTCACACTCTGATAGCAACACCACAGAAGAAATGCAAGCACAGGCTTCCAGAATCCGAAGTTTTAGGTGCTGCACACCTCGCATCTTCACAGCAGACAATTGCCTTCAGATGACCCCAAAGATAAAAGTCTAAGGGGGTCAGATCAGGAGACTTTGGGGGCCATTCAACTGGCCCACGACGACCAATCCACTTTCCAGGAAACTGTTCATCTAAGAATGCTCGGACCTGACACCCATAATGTGGTGGTGCACCATCTTGCTCTAGCATTCTTAGATGAACAATGGAAAGTGGATTGGTCATCGTGGGCCAGTTGAATGACCCCCAAGGTCTCCCGATCTGACCCCCTTAGACTTTTATCTTTCGGGTCATCTGAAGGCAATTGTCTATGCTGTGAAGATACAAAATTTGCAGCACCTGAAACTATGGATACTGGAAGCCTGTGCTAGCATTTCTTCTGAAGTGTTGCTATCAGTGTGTGAAGAGTGGGAGAAGAGGGTTGCATTGAGAATCCAACACAATGGGCAGCACTTTGAACACATTTTATAAGTGGTCAGAAACTTGTAAATAACTCATGAAAGAATAAAGTTACGTTAAAAGCAAGCACACCATTGCTTTTCTTGTAAAATTCTCAATAAGTTTGATGTGTCACATTACCCTCTTCTCATTGAAAAAACTAAAGTTGGATCCAGAATGGCCAACTTCAAAATGGCCACCATGGTCACCACCTATCTTGAAAAGTTTTCCCCCTCCCATATACTAATGTGCCACAAACAGGAAGTTAATATCACCAACCATTCCCATTTTATTTAGGTGTATCCATATAAATGGCCCACCCTGTAGAAGTAAAAGCCTTCCAAAGTTGAAAAAGTATTCATACCCCTTGAACTTTTCCACATTTTTTTCACATTACATCCACAAACTGAAATGTATTTTATTGGGATTTTATGTGATAGACCAACACAAAGTGCAATTACAGGTATGTGGGAAGTGAAAAGAAAATGATTCTTTGATCTAAACTAGGGGTAGGGGGCAGGCCGGTAGGCTCATCTCGTTAATCATTTTTTACACCTTTTTAGGCATAGAAAATAGACTAAATGTAAGACCAGAAGGAAGTTGGCTTACATTTAGATTGGCACCAGATACGCCAAAGTTATGTAGAGGCCGGCGTCACTTCATAACTTCGGCAGATCCAACACCAGCTATAGGGGTTATTAAGACCTACGTCTAAAATGCTGGTCTTAATAAATGAACCCCATGGTGTTTTGCATTTAGGCCAAAAAGTTCAACTTTGGTCTTCTCTGATCAGAACATGTTCTTCCACATGTTTGCTTTAAAAAGTGGCTTTCTTATTGCCACTCTTCTATAAATGCCAGATTTGTAGAGTACGTGACTAATAGTTGTTTTGTGGACAGATCCTCCCACCTGAGTGGGAGTCTGCTGCTCCTCCAAAGTGACCATAGGCCTCTTGGCTGCTTCTCTAATTAGTGCTTTGGGTGCTTGGGCTCAGGGGCGTAGCAATAGGGGAAGCAGGGGAAGCAGCTGCTTTGGGGCCCAGACCCACAAGGGGCCCCCTCAGGAGGGAGATTTTATTGTCAGGCCCCCCTCAACAGTATTATACAATGACATTATATACAGTGACACTATAGAAAGTGAATGGAGGCGGCTGTCATTGTTGGGAGAGCTCAATCTTGACTAGCCACAAGAGTGAGCGTTGGGTTTGGATGGGGTGGGGCTGTTTAGGGGATGGGCTATGTTTTGGTAGGTTTGCAGCTGGACATACTCCCATTTTCAGATGAGGATTGAACAGTGCTCTGTGAGCTGTTAGCAGAAGTAATTTGTTCCCACTGGATTTATGTAGGGGTATCAGGGAGTACATGACGGACCGGTATGGTTATTCTCGGTCGCCCCTCGCCTAGATACTACCTGAACCAATACCACCACCGTCACACCTTGCCCCCTCCAAGAACTAACCCCTTTCCCCCTACCCAATAAAATGGGACACCACACCGAGCTGGATAAATATCGGCCAACAGGCAGCCGCCTTTATTTTATCACATAGCATACCTTAAAATTACCGACACAACATAACCCTGAACCCGTATGCAACCGCATAACAACCACATTTAACATATGTATAACATATATAACCTAATAAAAATACCAGCTAGCAGGAGGAGGTCCTTGAAGCCCACATCTTGCTAATTAGCCCTGCAGGGTAGCCACTTTGCCCCCAGCCCGTAGAGCGCCCAGCTCGGAGGCACCCTGGATGCCCCTTATACCAAACCGTAAACCACCATAAAAACCATGGGAGTCCAGCCCCAACTGTGAGGCCCTCCCTTTTATCCATGTCCCACCTTATTTCCAACTCCAAGGACCTCCCCCCGCCACCCCGCCGCCGTGACAAACGAAAATAAAAGATACCCCACACCACACTGCTGTGACCACCTAAGCACCACCACACTGCCCTTCAACCGCCAAACCCTTACACCGCTTACCAACCAATTAGGGAGGGTGGGTGGGAGATGTCCCTTCACCACAAAATGGCCCGGCTAACCTCCCCGCTCGCCCTTAAATACACCCCCCGTCCAAGACCACCCCCACCTATATTATCCTTTAAATTGGCCAATTGCCAAGGCCCCCTAAGCACACACAGCCCACCCCCCGGGGCTCCCTAACCAAACCCCCGTCATGCCCGCCTCCCCTAGGGCCCTGCCCCCGGTCCGGCTCCTTCTTGACGGAGGTATTGGTTATTCTCGATCGCCCCTCACTAGATACTTACCTGAACCAATACCACCACCGTCACACCTGCCCCCTCCAAGAACTAACCCCTTCCCCCTACCCAATAAATGACACCACACCGAGCTGGATTAATATCGGCCACAGCAGCCGCTTTATTTTATCACATAGCATACCTTAAAATTACCGACACAACATAACCCTGAACCCGTATGCAACCGCATAACAACCACATTTAACATATGTATAACATATATAACCTAATAAAAATACCAGCTAGCAGGAGGAGGTCCTTGAAGCCCACATCTTGCTAATTAGCCCTGCAGGGTAGCCACCTTGCCCCCAGCCGTAGAGCGCCCAGCTCGGAGGCACCTCGGATGGCCTCTATACCAAACCGTAAACCACCATAAACCATGGGAGTCCAGCCCCAACCGTGAGGCCCTCCCTTTATCCATGTCCACCTTATTTCCAACTCCAAGGACCTCCCCCCGCCACCAACGCGCCGACTTGATCCCCTCAAGTCCGCTCATCCCTCCACACCTTCACCGCTTTCTCAATCCCCTCCTGAAGCCCCAGACACCAGATATCTATGCCTACGGCATTCAGATGAACCCCATTCCGCAGCGGCCAGAATGCACCCTCCCCTTTTTCCAAATCCAGATGGCGAACCACCACCGCCCCATTTCGTGCCATGAAACGTCCAATCGCCCTATTAACCTTAATGCGCGCCTTATTAACAGCCTCAACCGGCCTAGCTCCCCGCCACACCTTACGCGGGACAATGTCCGACCAAACGGACACCACCCCCGGGAACAACGCCCACAACCGCAACATATCAAATTTGATATCCCGCACCAACTCCCTGAAAGGCCGCGCACCCAAGTCATTGCCCCCGACGTGCAAGACTAAAACATCCGGGGGCCTATCTAACCGCACAAAACGGTGAATCTCCGCCATCACACTACCCCATACCATACCCCTGCGACCCAACCACCTTACCACCGCCTCCGACGCGAAAGGCCCAGCTGCTGACCATCTGGCCGTACCGCCGCTCTCAGCGCCTCCCAGAAAACGTAGGAATGTCCCACTATCCAGACAAGAGCCGGGTCAGCACCTGCAAAAAACAAGAACAAAACACAAACCAACTAAACCAACAAACACCACCATTTTTCGGAAACCTACAAACTATCCAACCGAATATAAGATCGAAACCTGGCCGACTCCCATCGGCCAATTTTTTTAATCACGTCCTCCCCTACCCCCCAACGAGCCGCCTCAGTTGCCGCCCCGATTCTAAAGGAGTGACCCGAATAACCCTGATTCCCCAACCCCAATTTACCTAAACACCTACCAAAAATTGCCAAAAACTGAAAACGAGATAAAAACGTCCCGTCCTCATGTACCAACAACGGCGCACCTCTCCCCGATCCCGAACCCCCAAAAACCCTCAAGCTCGTCACCGGACACATTGAACACCCCGGGATCCCAAACAGTACCCCCCTACGACCCCTGCCCTCAATGTCCGTTTTCGATCTCCAAATCAGGAACTCCAACCTATCCTCCAACAAAACCACATCTTCCGCCAACAACCCCCCCGGACGACCCACCGTAGGGGAAACCAATTCCCCCAACCTAAAGGCCACAAAAAATGCCAGAGAGAACGCCAAACGAAACAACCTTGTCTCCCACGAAGAATGACACACCACCACCACCTGCTCGCCCAGGCTTACTAACAAACTAAAGGAAACCGGGCGCCGCTGATCCAACCGAGCCCCCAAGCGTCTCCACCCTTTCAACGCCCGCACTACCAAAAACGACTTAGTAAAATCCGTCATCTTTCTTACCCTGAACACAAAGGCCAGCCCCGCAACACACTTAGTCATTTTGCTCGCTGACCACCCTTCCTCTCTACACTGCCCCACAAATAACAATAGCGACACCTCTAAATCCCCATCCCAGACCCCCAGTCTGGTGCACCACTCCTCCCATAACCGCCAAGCCCTCTCATAAACTTCCCACGTACCGGGCGACAAGGACGACCGGATCAGCCCCATCACTGTGTCTCCAACAGCTCCCACAGGCATCCTGGGCACGCCAACCCCACTTCCTCCGCCTCCGGGGCAAGCTGCCGAAAACGCTCCCACTGTGAACGAGAAAGAGCATCAGCAATACAATTGTCGACACCCGGTATATGCACTGCCACAACCCAAGCATTCAACGACAGGCATTCCAACACCAGCTGCTGCAACAGCCTCACAACCAATGGTGATGATGCCGACAATTTATTGATCGCTTCTACCACTCCCAAATTATCACAGTGGAACCGCACTTTCCTGTTGCGAAACACCCCCCCCCCCCCACACAGCTTCACCGCAACCACTATGGGAAATAACTCCAGTAAGGCTAAATTCCGAACCCATCCCCTGGTCACCCAGGTATCAGGCCACACCCCCGCGCACCACTGACCCCTACAATAAACCCCAAAACCACAGCCCCCGGCCGCGTCCGAAAACAGCTCAAAATCAAATGCATCCCTAGCCTCGTCCATAAACAAGGACCTGCCATTATAAGACTCCAGAAACGAACTCCAAACTGTCAAATCCGTCCTCAGTTCCTTCCCCAATCGTATATAATGATGCGGGAAGGACACACCGGCCTCCGGCCTCCCCCCGAAAGGGCTGACCCGATCTAACGGGCGCCGTCACCTTTAACCATAAGGCTATATCCTTATGGTCCCACAGTATGGTAGGACGAACCGCCTTCCGCTGCCGGAACTGCTCGTCGTACCGCAGCCACGCTTGCCCGCCATAAACCCGATACGCCTCCCCAATAGAATCCAGATAACAAAAAAGCGCCGAGCAACGCTCCGGCGTTTTTTCCCCAATTATGCTAGCCAGGATTGCAAACGCTTGCAACCAGTTAGGAAAAGTGTGCGGGATCAAACAATACCGCCTCTTCTCCTCGTCTTCCTTTTTATTGTCATCTCTCTTCACCCTATCTAAGTTGAATTTCTCCAAAGGAAGCAAGGAAAATATTTCAACATATTCTCCCTTCCAAATCTTTTCACGCACCTCAGATTTAAGGTGCGCTCCCAACAGTCCCTCAAAACACACGTATACCTCCCCACTGGCTCTATCATCAAGCCTAACCACCTCATCCTCCACCGGGCCCCCCGCCTGGGTTTCCAACCGACACCGAACCACCCCGCGCCTCCTGCACCGCCATCGCCCCCCCGGCACCGCCTACGCCCCCTCCTACCCCCCAGGCAGGCAACGGCGACCCCCCCCCCGACGACCCCCAACCAGCTAACAAACCCGCCAACCCCCCTAACAACTGACCTAACCCCCTACCAACGTCTACCGGGGGACCCCCCCCCAACCCCCGCACCCGCCATAAAAGGTAACACAGCTCCCCAATTCATCTCACCTGGCTGCCTGGGCGCTGTGATCCCATCAGCCGCCACTCCTGGTCCTGGATGCATCCTCTTCTGCGCCATCCCTGAAGAGCCTGGAACCTCTTCATCTGTACCAGGTCTCACAGCCTCCATGCTGCAGACGCTCTCCTCCTCACTGCCAGCCACAGCAGCTCTGGATGTTGAAGGGGCGGAGTCAGCTTCTCTTCCCTCTGCTCTACACTCCGGCCTGCTCACTGCTCCCACGTGCTCCCCCAGCGCTCCGGACCACCCACCATCTTGACCACGCCGAGGGGCCCCCTCCACGCCTGGCATAGTAGGGGAGCCCGCCGTTCCTGCTCCTGATCCACCGCCGCCACTGCCTCCAGGAAAAGTCGAGGGTGACCGGGCCCGGCCACCCTTAGCGTCCCGCCGCACCTCCGGATTCCTCCCTCGCCGTCTGGGCACCGCGGGCACCCGCTTACCCGCTGCCCGGTGAGGAGGGTCCCTTGTGGAGCTCCGCAACCGGCGCTGGACTCTGGGGGGCTGGTCGGGGCTTAGGCGCGCCGGCGGCCTGGCCCGCCGCGGCCGGTGAGGACTGGATGGAGGGTCCGCAGGCTGGCCGACCGCCCCCCGGAGGAGACCTGCAAGCTGGTCCTGCACCCATGCGTCTCCTCTCTCACCCGCAGCTGGGAAAGAAGGGCCTCGATTGCAGACATCTTTAGGTAAGCGCTCGCCACCGCGCACGATGTCCTCAGATGTCCCTTCACCACAAAATGGCCCCGGCTAACCTCCCACTCCCCCTTAAATACACCCCCCTCCAAAACCACCCCCACCTATATTATCCTTTAAATTGGCCAATTGCCAAGGCCCCCTAAGCACACACAGCCCACCCCCCGGGGCTCCCTAACCAAACCCCCCGTCATGCCCGCCTCCCCTAGGACTCTGCCCCCGGTCCGGCTCCTTCTGGATGCCAAATAAAAATGCACGCCACACTTTTCAGATTTTTATTTATTAAAAATTGTGAAAACCATGTATCATTTTCTTTTCACTTCACACATACTACTTTGTGCTGGTCTATCGTATAAAATCCCAATAAAATACATTTAGGCTTGTAAGTGTAACGTGAAAAAATGTGGAAAAGTTCAAGGGGCGTAAATCATTTTTCAAGTCATTGGAAAGTGACGCATGTCAGATTAGCAAAAATAGGCTGTGTCAAGAAGGTGACAGGTTTAGATACCGTTGTCCAGATGATCTGTGTGGAAAGTTGCGCAATATTCCCTTTCACAGCACTGAGGTCTCTCTACCATAAAAGTGCACAATACCTTGCTGAATTACTCCAGTGAATGGCCTTGTACTGTAGATTCTGGGCCTTCTGCTTTCCTTCTTTTTGCAGCATGTATCCTACTATATCAAACATTTTTTATGATAAAGTTGCACTAAATGATGTATAACATCTGTGAGCAGAACCTTCTATGAGTATAACTTCTTGTCACCAGCAGGTGGCAGTATTGTACGTTATCTAAGTCTATGCAAAGCTATATATCAGGGATCAGCAACCTTTGGCACTCCAGCTGTTGTGAAACTACAACCCCCAGCTTACATGCTTGGAGGACGGAAGCGGCTGCCTGCGCCCATGTGAGCGCAGGGGAGCCGAGCAGTACAGTGCTCGTTTCAAGCACGTTCGCTCATCTCTATTGTCCACATATCAGTGGAAAATATCACAGAGACATGCAGTACTTTGGTCAGTGATTCAGACCAGTGTGCCCATTGAGGTCTATGGGTCAGTGAAAAACCACTAACACAATACGGATACCATCTGTACTGTTAGGCCTTGTTCGCACATCAGTTATTTGATCAGTTATTTCCATCAGTTTTTGTGAGCCAAAACCAGGAGTGGAGGCTACACAGAGATAAGGTATAATGGCAAGATCTGCACCTGTTCTGTGTTTTTGACCCACCTGGTTTTGCCTCACAATAACTGATGGAAATAACTGATCAAATAACTGATGTGTGAACAAGGCCTTAGGCTCCATTCACACGTCCTGTTTTTCTTTCCTGATTCGATCCTGATTTTTTCAGGACCCATTGAAATGAATGGATCCAGATCAGGATCAGGATCGAATCAGGAAAGAAAAATAGGACGTGTGAATAGGGTATTAGTGTGTCACGGACTATAGGTAGAATATTCTCTGGAAATTAAATTTCAGCCTAGCAGTGTCCGTGGAATGCAGGTGACACAGAGTGCAAAAAAACAGACACACAGATTTTTAACGGACGTCAAACTGACACGAAAAACGGGGCCATAGGATGTTTATTTTCATAAAGTAGGATCTCTGATCCAAGTACATTAGAAATTTGAAAAATCATATTTTGTGGTATTTTCACCTCTACAGTTTTGCAGGGTTTTTGTAGGCTGTTTCAAAATTTAGTTTTTTTTCCAAATGTGCCGCAGTCAGATGTTACTTTTTAAGGGTGCAGCCACATGGTCAGGTTTCTGCATGCAGTTTTGAAAGCCAAAATCAGGAGTGGAGTATAAAAGGAGAGAAAGTATGTAGAAAGGGCAGGTGCAGCTTCTCTTCTTTTTGAATTCACTCCTGGGTTCGGCTTTTAAAACTGCATGCAGAAACCTGACTGTGTGGCCGTACCCTAAAGCAGCAAGAAAAAAACATTTTTTTTTAAATGCTAATAAAGTAGCATGTGACAATGCTCCCTTATTTTCCCATGATGATACATTTATATCCATTCAATCAAACAGGTCATACAAGTTCACCACTTCAGTTATTTGGTCAGTCATTTCCATCAGTTATTGTGAGCCAAAACCAGTAGTAAAGCCTCCACGGAGATAAGGTGTAATGGAAAGATCTGCTCCTGTTCTGTGCTTTTGACCTAAACCTGTTTTTGGCTCACAATAATTGTTGAAAATAACTGATTGAATACATGAAGTATGAATTTGGTCTAAGTTAGATGGGGTGTGGACTCATTACTCTTCATAGAGGTTACTAGGAACATCAGTTCTGACATACTCACTTATAACTATGGGAAGTAACAGGGCATACTCATCCTGCTGCTCTCTGGCAAAACCAGGATTGATGAGTCGTATTAGGTAAATGGGTTTTGGCTCGAGCTTCAGGACGACATTTATGGGGTTATTTATCAAACTGGTGTAAAGTAGAACTGGCTTAACAGCCCATAGCAACCAATCAGATTCCACCTTTCATTTTCCACAGGAGCTGTCAAAAATGAAAGGTGGAATCTGGTTGCTATGGGCAACTAAGCCAGTTCTACTTTACATCAGTTTGATAAATGACCCCATTAGTTGCTTGTGAATTGAGATGAAATCATAAAAATACTGTGAGGAAAAGTGCAAATAAAAGTGAGCAGCACCAACCGGGGGGACACTGAAATGTGACTGTCTCTTAAGTTATTTGAGTTTGTCACTACCTTTCTATTACAGAGAGGGGAATATATCATTTTTGTACATATGAAAGTGTTGAATTTTGCCGCAAGTGACATCTTGCACCAAAAAATTAGACTTTTTGCACTCTTACAGCACCCTCACTACTTTTACAAAAAGTGTGCAGGAGGACCGGAGTAGATTTCTTTTTTTATTTTTTTTTTGGCCCGCGAAACTCCTGATACCCCAGAATTACTACCTCTAAAAAATTCTGGAGCATCATACAACGGTTTCCTATTAAGGGCTTATGCACATGACTGCTAGATGTTTTGCAATCCGCAAATTGTGGATCCAGAAAACACAGATGTTGGCTGTGTGCATTCTGCATTCTGCCAAACAGAACGGCTGGCGCCTAAGGCCTCATGCCCACATCCGCCATGAGTGCATGGCGTCATAGCAACCAATGACGCCGTGCGCTTGTGCACTCAGCAGGACAGCAGGCCGGGTTTTCACAGACCGTGGTACACAGATGTGTGCATGAGGCCTAATAGAACAGTCCTATTCTTGTCCATAAGGCTAGTTTCACATGAGCGTTGTGTTTTGCGGTCCACAAATTGCGGATCCGCAAAAAAAACAGATGACGTCCATATGGCATCCGTTTTTTTGCAGATCCATTGTAACAATGCCTATCCTTGTCCGCAAAACGGACAAGAATAGGACATGTTCTATTTTTTTTTGTGGGCTACGAAACGGACATACGGATGCGGATGGCGCACAGTGTGCTGTCAGTATTTTTTGCTGACCCATAGAAATGAATGGGTCCGCATTTTATCAGCAAAAAATGCGGATCGGAGCCCGCAAAATATACTGTCGTGTGAAAGAAGCCTAATGCAGACAATAATAGGACATGTTCTATTTTTCTGCGGAACAGCCATGTGGACAAATGGACATGGAATGCACACACTCAGAGACATTTCTCAAAACTGGTGTAAAGGAAAAGTGGCTTAGTTGCCCATAGCAACCAATCAGATTCCACCTTTCATTTTCCAAGGGAGCTCATAAAAATGAAAGGTGGAATCTGATTGGTTGCTATGTGCAACTATGCCAGTTTTCATTTACACCAGTGTTGATAAATCTCCCCCAAAGTAATTATCGTTTTTTTTTTTTGCAGCTCTAAATGGTTCCACATAGGGGCTGCAAAAAAAAAAAAAAAAAACCAAAAAAACTCTGGGACAGAAAAAAAAATACATACATGTACATTAGTCCTCAGACTGGTATTAGACAGTCTTCACACATTCCCCCAATAGTGTTAAAGGGGAACACACATCTCCTGTGTAGACCCTTTTGTGGTTGAATACAGGCTTTGGCTAATGAATCATTGTATTCAAAATGGTTTAACAAACCTTTAGGCCCCTTTTACACGGGCGAGATTTCCGCACGGATGCAATGCGTGATGCGAACACATTGCACCCGCACTGAATCCTGACCCATTCATTTCAATGGGGCTTTTCACACGAGCGATTTTTTTCACACAAGCGTTTTTCACGCATCAGTTCACTGTTGTGTGAAAATCGCAGCATGTTCTATATTCTTCGTTTTTCACGCAGCCCTGGCCCCATTGAAGTGAATGGGACTGCGTGAATAACGCATTGCATCCGCACGCAAGTGCGGATGCAATGCGTGATTCACTGATGGTTGCTTAGAGATGTTGTTTGCGCGTGAAAAACGCATCAAAACGCTTCGCACCCGCGCAGAAAAAACTGAACGAACGTACGCAATCGCAGTCAAAATTGACTGCAATTGCGTGCGGATTGGTGCGGATGCGTGCGGATTTTCCGGAACGCACCTGGACTGAATCCGTGACGCTCGTGTGAAAGAGGCCTTAGGGTACCTACTCATGGGTGCGTGTTTTCAAACAGAATATCCGCATTAATTTTCTTGCAGACTTCTTTGCACTTCCTCACCAGATCCACACCAATATACACGTGTTACTTGCAGATTTTGTTGTGGATTTCAATGAAAATTTGCATTGCAATGAATTAAAAATCTGCAGAACCCATTGACATGCTGTAGATTAGAAAATCCGCAAGGCAGGGCAATTTTTGCACAGAAAAAAATGCCATGTGTACATGAGATGTGACAAATCCTATTTACTCGGCAGGTAGTCTAAGGGTAACTGCACACAGGTTTACTAACAGAAAATCTGCACAGATTTCTGCGTTTCTGCACCAAAAACCACATGTTACTTGCAGATTATAAAATTTGATGCAGTTTTGCCGCAGGTCTCACCCTGTTATATCAGGTGAGATATATAGATACAGTCAAGAAAAATCCATATATTAGAGGTCAGCAACCTTCGGCTCTCCAGGTGTGGTGAAACTACGACTCCCAGCATGCTCCATTCACTTCTATGTGAGTTCTAAGAACAGCCAAGCAAGTGTGCATGCTGGGAGTCGTAGTTTCACGACGCTTGGAGTGCCGAAGGTTGCTGACCTCTGCCATATATGATACCGCCATTATGCAGTTTCTATAGAGACTCCTGGTAGCTGTCACAACCTATGGACTGGGCAGGGACACTAGAAGTGCCTACAACCATCCTTCCTTTGGTCCTTTTAGGGGTCTTTCAGATGAGTGGATCGTGTGTGTGGAATCCGCTGCATTAAAGAGTGCTAAGCCCCGTTCCGGATAGCAGAGACATGGAGCATTAACATGATTGATAATGCTCTGTACCTTTCTGCGATCTTTTTACTACAAAATCACAGTGACAACTTTATCTCACTGTGATTTTGTAGTAACAAGATCACACAGAACGTCCAGAACGGGGCTTGGCACTCTTTTATGCAGCGGATTCCAAGGACAGGATCCGCTCGTGTGAAACACTGTTACACTGTTCGAATGATTGGACCAATTATCAGGACAAGTGCGCTCCCAATAATTCATCCTGGTGCTTCCAATTACCCAACAAAGAAGCAAAACACTCATATGTCAGGTCATCACATCAGGCGGCACGGAAAATCATCGTTTGTCAGCCACTAGAGATGGGTGACCAGACTCATACAAATCAATTCATCTCATGAATAAGAGTTCACTTCTGAGTGGCTGACCCTGCTGCTCAAGAAGCCTCCCACTGCCGCATGATTCTCAGGACCGGACATCTTGCCTGATCCTGACGATCTCACACCTGCGCTGCTGCTCTGAATAGCAGTGCAAGCACAGAGGCTCTGCTCCTGATGCAGTGACTGTTCATGATCAAGGGTAGCGGTGCATGCACAGTCGTTTTCACTCAGAGCCGCATTACAGGTGCGTAGGGGGAGCTTTTAGAGCAGTGGGGATAACCCCTCTCAGGTGAAGAACTTATTAATGAGACTAATTGATGTGTACAAATCGATTCGTTTATCGCTATTGCACATTGTCCTGTATGAACATGGATGTGCTACCAACAGTATGCAAAGTGAATGGGGGATGAACAATCAACATCAATCATTCAATTTTTAATGAAAGGGCCTTTAAATAAGTGCCAATTGACTTGAATACCATTGATCAGTGCTTATTATTGAGCCATGTAAGATGTCCCTAAGTCCCCTTTCACACGAACGTAAGGCGTCTGTACCCATATTGTGGACCGCAAAAAGGGGGTCTGCAACGCATGGGCACTGGCTGTGTGCACTCCGTGCTGCAGATACGGTCCGCAATCCACGAAATACGGCAAAAGATAGGACATGTCCTATCTTTTCGGAGTGGAGGCACAGATCGGAAGCCCACAGAAAGACTTGGAAGCACTTCCATGAGCTTTTAGGTCTGAACCTCCACACAGTGGAAGATAGGACATGTCCTATTTTTTGTGGATTGTGGACCCATTCAAGTCAATAGGTCTGCACGGCTATACAGGATTCACATGGCCAGTGCCTGTGCATAGCGAACTGCAATTTGCGGTCCACAGCACAGGCACAGTGACCATACAGCCCTAAGGGTGCTGGCAGATGTCACGGCTGTGCTGTGTTTAGGATGCGACAAAAAAAAAAAAGCACCAAAAAATGCATGTGGTTTTTGCAACAACATATTGCATTTAGGGTATGTTTACTTCCAGCAAAGGGAACACTCACAGCCGACTTAAGGGTAATTATGGTAATTTAGTTTTGCTGTCCTTTCCCTTTGCTGGAAGAAAACGCACCATAAACATGTACGTGTATGTATGATGTTGCCGCCAACTTGACCTCACTATAAATCCCTTATGTACCAGTACCAGACAATGCAGTGATTGACACAAGGTGCAGCGTCTCTGTGCCAAGTCACTGTTGCCATAAGGGTTACACCATTATTCAGTTTATTATTGTACTGGCAATCTAAGGAGGAACTAAGTGCACGCTTCAGCTCTGCTGATTTACATAAGTCACACACTTAGTTTCTCTGCTTCATTATTCATTGACTTGTGTTGGGAAACCCAGAGAGGAGCTGCAGGTCTCATGCTGGTGCCTCGCATCACCTGGATCTGGCCAGGGAACTCCATAGTGCTCAGTATCACTATCCCCTGCAACGAGAGACATGGTGAAGGAAAGCGATGGTGTGGATAACCCAACATTTGAGGTCAGAGCACGTCACAATATATACTTATTATATGTAATAGCATCGTGGTGTATTGGTTGCTACTAAGAGAGGCTGAGACCAAATGAATTGTACTGGTCCAATTGCTAATGAATTCATGTGAAAGTTTGTTTTTGGGGAGAGGCAGCACTTTTTTATGGAACAAAACATGACTTAGGATGCTGTGAGTTCCTGCCTGACCGTGGGTCTATTGTACCATACTCTGCATTATCTTAGTACATTAGTACCACTGCATTATCTGAGTACAGTACTGTAGACCCACGGTCTAAAATAAAGTTCTAAATGTGTGATGGCATAAAACCTATGAGATATGCATCAAAGTGGTGACACAATGGCACCACAGAACAAGTAAACCACACAGGCTACATAGTCTGATGGCTAAAGCAACATGGTGGCCATCCTGTCCATCTGACAGACTACTGAAATAATGAGACATTGCTGGATCGGTGAAGTGGCACTGTTCACATTGCTACAGTGAAGCTTCTACTACAGCCACCATGTTAGTGAATGCTATACTTTTATAAACAATTCAGTCATGGCTGTGGGGAAAGTACCAATGGACTGACTGGAAGGTGGTCAACATCAGGTTCTACCTGTGCAACAGATGGGGCAATATATATATATATATATATATATATATATATATATATATATATATGTACAATAGGTTATTTAATGATGAAATATGAATGAAACAAAATTAAAAAGTTGACTGATTAAATGTATTAGCCATACACCTATATAGATAAGACAGAAATATAAAAAAATTCCCAAACTCCCAATTTTGTGGCCACAGCACTTGAAAGTAGCACTGAAATGGGCATTATTTTAGTAGACTAAGGGCTCTTTAACACGAGCCGATGCCGTCCGAGAGTGAGACTTTTTAAAAAGTCTCAATGATAAATCTTGAGTGAAACTTATTAACATAGCTAACCACACCCACTTTTCCACCCATATTACAAAACTGGAGTGAGTGGTGTAAAACTTAAAAAAGTCACAAACTTTTTGTGCAATCGACTGCAAGCCATATTTTGTGACTTTTTGAAGCCAGAATTCTGGAGTGAAGGTATGCTAAACCTGCCCCTTTGTATTTAATATATTTTAATACTAAAAAGACCCCTGAGGGACACTGCTTTTATTTTGCACTTTTTCCACTGTAAATGGGGCATCCAAAGCAGCCCCATATGGGGGCATTGTACATAAGCAGAGCTGCTAAAACCCTGCAGAAGGAGAAACCATAATAAACTGCTTCTGTCTTCTCCTCAGGGTCCCCGCTGTTACTGCTAGATTGCAGGCGTTTTAATCCTGTGCCTTAGGCTCCATTCACACGTCCTGTTTTTCTTTCCTGATTCGATCCTGATTTTTTCAGGACCCATTGAAATGAATGGATCAGGATCGAATCAGGAAAGAAAAACAGGACGTGTGAATGGAGCCTTACAGCGCTGCGGTCAGAAGCACAATTGATTGCACAGACAGACCATCAGCTGTGTTTCCGTCCAACAGACGGGGCCTCGGACTGTGGCTGTGTGGGCCGCAGGTTGTGCACCACGGACCTAGACATTGTGGCAGGCTCTGTATTCTGGATGAGTGCAGCTTCTCTGGGTGTTTCAGACAAATCTGAAAGTGCCTAAAACACTTAACAAATGTGGAGTAAAGCCTGTTCTGTGTTTAGAGCCGCACCTGGGGGGGAATTTATCATTAGGAGAATATTTGAAGTCAGTTTTGCTTGCATCTATGTTGGAGTACTTTGTGCCACATTTATCAAACGTCACAGGTTGTGTGATAAATGTGGCTTGTCCTTAAACCTAACACTTCTGTCTAGAGAAGCTACTCCACTTTTCCTACTCCACCCTCCTCCTGGAGTGAGATTGCGACTATTTTGCGACTTTTTAAAAAAAGTCGCAATGATAAATCTGGAGTGAAACTCATTAACATGGCTAACCACACCCACTTTTCCACCCATATTACAAACTGGAGTGAGTGGTGTACACATGCAAAAAGTCGCAAAAAAATGCGCAAAAAAGTCGCAAAAGCCCTATCGTGCGACTTTTTGAAGACAGAATTCTGGAGTGAAGGTGTGATAAATCAGGGCCCTAGTGTTTGGTCAGTGATTTTGAGCCCAAACTGACTGTATGAATAAAGACATAGGCCCTGATTTATCACACCTTCACTCCAGAATTCTGTCTTCAAAAAGTCGCACGATAGGGCTTTTGCGACTTTTTTGCGCATTTTTTTGCGACCTTTTGCATGTGTACACCACTCACTCCATTTGTAATATGGGTGGAAAAGTGGTGTGGTTAGCCATGTTAATGAGTTTCAGTCCAGATTTATCATTGCGACTTTTTTAAAAAAGTCGCAAAATAGTCGCAATCTCACTCAGGAGGAGGGTGGAGTAGGAAAAGTGGAGTAGCTTCTCTAGACAGAAGTGTTAGGTTTAAGAACAAGCCACATTTATCACACAACCTGTGACGTTTGATAAATGTGGCACAAAGTACTCCAACATAGATGCAAGCAAAACTGACTTCAAATATTCTCCTAATGATAAATTCCCCCCCTAAGGCTTAACCCCTCCAACCACCGTGACATAGGGTTTGTATGGAGTAGGCTGCTGCGCTGAGCCCACCCCATACGCGGCGGTGCTGGCTGTATAAAGCACCGGCACTCAGTTTCAATGACAGGGAACAGCAATCACGCTGAACCCGGTCATTTAAAGGGTTTCTGTCACCAGTTTTTCGGTATAAATCAGGCTGACATTAGAGATGTGCTAATGTCACCTGATTCCAAATATATATCTGTTTTATTTACTGGTGCCTCCATTTTTATATAAAATGAACTTTTATTTTATGCTAATAAGGCCTCTAGGTGCAAGGGGCGTTACCCCTGCTCCTAGAGGCTCTGTTGATTGACAGGACCAGGCAGAGAAGAAACACTCCATTCACCATAGCTTGCAAGGACCTTCAATGATGTCATGACCATGTGATCAGTCACATGGTTTAGAAGGAGACAGGCTGTTTGTGTGATCCTAACCATGTGACTGATCACATGGTCATGACATCATTGAAGGTCCTTGCAAGCTATGGTGAATGGAGTGTTTCTTCTCTGCCTGGGCCTGTCAATCAACAGAGCCTCTAGGAGCAGGGGTAACGCCCCTTGCACCTAGAGGCCTTATTAGTAGAGATGAGCGAACGTGCTCGTAACAAGCACTGTAGCGCTCGGCTCCCCTGCGCTCGCAGTGAGGAGGATGGAAGCGGATGCCTGCGCCCATGCGAGCACAGGGGAGCCGAGCGCTACAGTGCTCGTTACGTGCACATTCGCTCATCTCTACTTATTAGCATAAGATAAAAGTTCATTTTATATAAAATGGGGGCACCAGTAAATAAAACAGATACATATTTGGAATCAGGTGACATTAGCACATCTCTAATGGCAGCCTGATTCATACCGAAAAAACTGGTGACAGAAACCCTTTAACCGTTCAGATTCGACGTTCAACAGCAATCGCTGCATCTTTGAGGTTAGGCAGAGGATACGGCTCCAAAGTGTAATGCAGGGCTCCAATCGGTTACCATGACAGTCTGGGGCCTGCTGAAGCTTCCCAGGCCTGCCATGGTAAGTTTCCTGCTAAGCTGTGCATGAGGCACACCTGAGCAGGCAGGACGTCAGACTGCCATTCACCCTATCAGGGTGAATGGGAAAAGGGATCAAAAGATTCCAGGTTCTAGCCTCCTAAGGGGGCCAAAAGTTACTGTTAGGCCTCTTTCACAAGGGCGTCACGGATTCAGTCAGGAACACAACCGCACCAATCTGCACGCAATCAGTCAGTTTTGATTGCGTACGTTCGTTCAATTTTTTCTGCGCGGGTGTGAAGTGTTTTAATGCGTTTTTCACACACGTAATAAACTGAATGTTTACAAACAACATCTCTTAGCAACCATCAGTGAATCACGCAGCCCCATTCACTTCAATGGGGCCAGGGCTGCGTGAGAATATAGAACATGCTGCGATTTTCGCGCAACGGCGAACTGATGTGTGAAAAAATTCGCCCATGTGAAAAGCCCCATTGAAATGAATGGGTCAGGATTCAGTGCGGGTGCAATGCGTTCGCATCACGCATTGCACCTGCGTGGAGATCTCGCCCGTGTGAAAGAGGCCTTAAAGTAAAAAAAAGTTTAAATAACCCCCCTTTCCCAATTTTACATATATCTATTTATTTATTGTTTATATATTTTTATAACCGGTATAGCCGCATATGAAAATGTCTAAACCATTAAGATAATTTTTCCTGTGCAGTGTACACCTTAGTGGGGAAAAAAATGAAAACATGCCATTTGCCATTTTCCTTTGTCACCTTATGCCCCCCAAAAATTGAAGAACCGAGTAAAAAGTTGTATGCACCCCAAAATTGGTACCAATAAAACCTACAGTTCGTCCCACAAAAGACAAGCCCTCATACAGCTCTATGGACAGAAATATAAAGTTATGGCTGTCAGAAAATAGCGATGCAAAAAAAAATGTTGTTTTTTTTTTTTTTTAAACCTTTTAAGTTTTTTTAAAACTAGTAAAACAGAAAAAATCTACACGTTTGGTGTTGCCATAATCCATTTGAGCTGCAGAATAAGGATGTCATGTCATTTTTAGTGCACAGTGAACACTGTAATATCAAACCCCCAAAAAACTTAGCGGAGTTGAGTTGTTTTTTAAAAAAAATAAACCTCACAAACAATATTTTTCCCGTTTTCCAATATAATGCAAAAGAGATTTAAGCCAGCACCTCCAAACTATGTATAAAGAGAGTTCCAGTACAAAAATGCAAAAAAACAAAAATGCAAAAATGAAAATGGGCCCAGTCCTAAAGGGGTAAAAGGCATACATCCCTATTTTTTGGCGCAAATTAGAAATTCTCAAACCAATGTCCACCAGTACACATTATTAAAAGACTGCGAAATAGGGGCTATAGGGAGCCTGTGTTCAAACACAACAATGTGATAGAAGGGATTTCTTATATAACAATACAGGCTGTCAAGATAAAAGGGTCAATTTAAAATCTAAGGGGGTCATTTATTAAGACTAGTATTTTAGACACTGGTCTTAGTAAAGCCCCTGTGGTGGCAGTGGATCACTGAAGTTATATAGTGGCCCAGGCCTCTACATAACTTTGCGCATCCAGTGTCGCTTCTAAATGTAAGACAGCTTCCTTTCTGTATTACATTTAGACCATTTTCTACGCAAAACACACACCTATACTAGATAAGGATCCAATTTTAAGGAAGATTTTGATATATGGTTGTAAGTTTGTATCAAAAAGATAAGAAACCTTTGGGACTTCTAGGACGTTGAGTACGATGATAAGAGATGTGGTTTGTGTAAATACTGGTTAAAATGAGAAGCTTCAGATCAGTGCATTGTGAAGAGTTTTTTCAGGTATTCAGAAATTGTGATTTGACACATATCAGGGCTCATTTATCATTTGAGATTGTTTTTATTTCTGTTTTAAGTCTGGCTTTGCTCTGTGTGCCTGCACAGAATTTATGAACTGGTTCACCTTAACCCCTTCCTGACCAGCGCTGTACATGTACGGCGCGGCAGGAAGTAAGTTACCGACCGGCGCCGTAGCACTACGGCGCGCTGATCGGGCGGGTGCAGGAGCTACGCCCGCCCGATCAGCTGCGGGGGCTGGCTGTTCCCAGTAGCCGGACCCCTGCTGCATACGCCCACATTGGTGAAAACACCGATGTGGGCGTATTAACCCTTCATGTGCCGCGGTCAGCGCTGACTGCGGCACATGCGATGCGGTCGGAGCGGGTGTCCATCGGGTCCCCGCGCTGCTGTGACGGGGACCCGATGGCTTAGATAGTAGCCGGATGCCTTCCTTAGGCATCCGGCTGCTATCTACGGTAGCATTTGAGATCCAGCCCCCTGGATCTCACAGGCAGTAAGGCTGGAAGTGTATTACTGTGTGTAATACACTTCCAGCCAATGCATTACAATACAGGAAGTGTATTACAGAAGTATTGTAATGCATTTGATAAGGATGACTCACAAAGGGAGCCACAAAGTTTGTTTCTCTGCTCCAAATTAAAGTAATCCTAGGATTTTACATGCATGGAAGAAACAACACTGACACCTTGTAGGGTCAAAGAGGTTCTCGTTTATTAAGGGGGGTTACAAAGGTTATATACCCCAGGGAGGGGGAAATCTCTCCTGAGGGTTAGAGAATATATAATTGGTTAGTAATGCAAAATAAAGTTTCACTTCTGCCGCATCTAGTTCTACTAAAGAATGTAAACTACAGATAAGAGCAGGAGTGGTCCCGGAGCCAGCGCCATCTTGTAATGGCTTCACATCTTCAGTCTTCATATCCATAACAGTCCCCCCTTTGAAGCCATTACAAGCACGGTGTTGTCTGTCCCTGATCTAGATGGACCTAACAATCTGTCCCATTGTGCCTTTGTCCTTTTCACCAGTTAGGAGACAATCTATCCCTAATAGATAGACTCCCTCTTAGTGGACTTGCACAAAGGGAAGTCAGATTCTAACTCTGACCTTAACACAGGCTTCACTGGAACTGCGTGGGGGACTTCTTCGCTGACATCCATCTGGTGGTCTTCTTCATCCGCTCTGGTTCAGGAACCCTCCGGGCACACAGGACCACTCACACTAAGCTAATTTTAAGCAAAGAATGTGTAAATATGTGTTAAAGCTAAGTGCGGATTATGTGAATATGTGGATATATGCTAAAGCTATATACCACTTCTTTTCCTCTTCATCCTCCATGACGGCATACGATGAGAGATGGCCCGCCTCCAACCAGGTAGGGACAGGAAGAATAAATTGACCCTCCTCCGGCTCCTCCTCAGTGTCTTCCTGTCCCTTCCAGGATGGGAGAGGATCATATCTCATAGCACATGCCGTGAGGACCGCATTTGTGGGGCAGCAGAAGCGGTTATATTATATAGGAATGCCCCCCGCATGAGGAGAAAGGAGCCCTGAGCACTCCCTAGTTGGGATTTGTATCAGGGGCGTCCTAGATGGCGTTCTGGGGCCTTTCTCTTACCTCCACAGCAGCGCCAGGGTGGAGGTCCATGCGGGAACCCGGACACTCAGTGAGTTCCTCCGGCGTGTGAGCGCTCCGGCCGCTAACCGAGACTTCCGGCTCTTGCGGTGACGTCACAGGAAGTCTCGTGCGGTTCACCTTGCGTTCCAGTGAGACTTCCGTGATTATGGGACGCATGGGGAGCGGAGGAACGCTGTGATTTGGCGCGGAGACTAAGGCGGAAGTCGCCCTCTGATCTGACCTTACAGGTAAGGGCTATTTAAGCAGTCCTGTGTGTACTCCTGGCTGGCTGACATGTCTGATACTACGTCTGGCCTCATGGAGTCGTCAGTAGGACCAGTAACTGTAAGTCTCCCTATGGGAGCTCCGGGGGAAAAGCTGTATGAGATATTGAAGCTAATTTCTCTCTCTCTCTCTCTCTCTCTCTCTCCCCCTTCCTTTGGTTGGTATGCCTAGAGTGAGAGGGAAGCCACTAAAAAAGAGAAAGCCAGCCCTAAGTTTAAAAGATGTGTTATATGTTCCACTAAATTGCTTTGAGTCTTATAAACAAAAAGCTATGTAAAAAGTGTACAGCAAATATGGCCAAAGACCTAGTTCCCTCTATTAGAGAGGAACTTAGGGATGTGATTAGAGAGGAGATGCGCTCTGCACTTGCAAGAAGTTCCCGTCCCTTCTCCAGGTCCATCTGCTTCTAAACATAGAGAGCAAAAGCCGCAATTCAGCCTCCTCTTCAGATTCGGACGGGGAGTCTGACCAGAATCCCATGAGTCGGTTGATTCCTCGGGTTCGGATCTGAGTTTAAAAGCTTTCTTTTCTCCTCAGAGGATACTAAGGAGTTAATTAAAGCGATCCGTGCCACGATGAACTTATCTGATGATAAGATTCAAAAGATCGGTCCAGGATCAAATGTTCAGTGGGCTGGAACAAAAGAAGAAAAAGGTCTTTCCAGTACATAAGAACATGCATGACCTTATTAAAAGGGAATGGAAAGCTCCAGACAGGAAATTGTTTATACCCCGAACAATGAGACGTAGACTTCCCTTTGATAGTGAGGAGGAATCATTACTGACATCTTGTCCAAAGGTTGATGTTTCGCTATCCAAATTAGTTAAGGGTCCCAACGCTTTACCTTTTGAAGACACGGGATCCCTAAAAGACCCTATGGAGAAAAAAAGTGGATGCTAGTCTAAAGAAAACCTATAATGCAGCAGCTTCCATCTTTAAGCCCAATTTGGCCTCCACTTCGGTAGCCAGATGCCTCAAAATGTGGTTACGGCAGCTGGAGGGGTTAATTAAAGGGGGAACTGAAAACTTAAAAGACTCCTTTCCTTTACTGTTGAAAGCGGTAGACTTTCTGTCCGATGCCACAGCAGAGTCAGTCAGGATGGCGGCTAGAACCACGGCTTTGACCACGGTAGCAAGGAGAGCCTTATGGCTAAAGTCGTGGACGGGGGACACTACTTCGAAAATGAAGTTATGTGGCCTTCCGTTCCATGGGAATCTATTGTTTGGACAAGACTTAGAAGCAATTTTAGAAAAAGCTTCAGACACCAAAAAGTCCTTTCCTAGAGACACATATAAAAGGAAATTTCCCTTTCGTAGATCTAAAAAAGGAGGTCCCTTCCAGTCAAAAAGATCAGATCGGATGGGTCAGTGGTCCAGAGATAAAGTTCAAAGGGGTAACAAAGGAAGAGGTTTTATGTTCACCCCAAAAAATACGGAGGGTTCTAAACCATGACGCCAGCCCCCTTGGTAGGAGGAAGACTGGGAAAATTTTTTCCGTTTTGGGAAGAAATTACGGAAAATCCCTGGGCCTTAAACTTAATTTCAAACGGTCTCGAGATCTCCTTCCGTCTTGCTCCACCAAAGGACGTTTCAGAATTACACCAATACAAAAGGCTGCATCCTTACAAAGGGGTCTGGAAACTGGCATTCAAGCCCTTTTAAAACAAGAGGTTATTATTCCAGTCCCTCAACATCAACAAAAGACAGGATATTATTCCACGGTGTTTTTGGTGAGAAAACCAAGCGGAAAAATATCGGCTGATAATAAACTTGAAAAAATTAAACAAGTTTATAAAAACACGAAAAATTCAAAATGGAGACCATAAAATCTACCCTGAATCTTTTAAAAGAGGGGGATTTTTGGCTTCCATAGATTTACGCGACGCCTACTATCACGTCCCGATAGCCAAGAGTTCTCAAAAATTTTTAAGAATTGCGGTATTTCTAGGACAAGATCTCTATCATTTTCAATTTCGGGCATTACCCTTCGGGATTACCTCCGCACCAAGGGTATTCACAAAACTGATGGTAGAAGTGGTGGCCCATTTAAGGAGGAAAAATGTTCTAGTGATCCCCTATTTAGACGACCTTCTGATTGTGGGAAGTTCCTTACAGGATTTGAACAGCAGTGTATTCCAGACCTGCCAGACCCTTTACAGAATAGGTTGGATCATAAACTGGGAAAAATCAAGTCCCTGTCCTTCCCAAAAGTTAATCTTTTTGGAATGGCATTGGATACTATCCTACAAAAACCTTTCTTCCAGAACAGAAAGTTTTAGGGGTTATAGAGAAAGTGGAAAGATTTATACAACTAGAAGCTTCTCCAGTCAGGAACGCGATGAGTCTATTGGGTACCCTAACTTCCCTGCATTCCAGCGGTAAAATGGGCGCAATTCCATTCGCGTATTCTGCAAAAATGGATTCTAAAAGAATTGGGACAGATGTCAGGAGTCACTAGACACAAAAATCCAGATACCTCCCCAGGTAAAACTGTCCCTACACTGGTGGCTATGTCCACATCATCTTCTGGCAGGGGTTCCTTGGAATCCAGGTCCCCTCCAAATTATAACTACAGATGCGAGCAAATGGGGATGGGGGGCCGTGTATTCCCATCGCACGGTACAAGGGAAATGGCCCAGTCATCAAGAGACCCTATCCTCAAACATGAGAGAGCTTCTTGCAGTAGTAAAATCGTTAAACGCCGTATCAAAAAGAATCATAGGGAAGGATGTTCAAGTGAGGTCGGACAACACTACTGTGGTGGCCTACTTAAACCATCAGGGAGGAACGAAAAGCGAAGATTTAGGTCAGGTTGCAGAAGAAATTATTTGCTTGGGCAGAAAAACATCTATTATCTCTCAGTGCGGTACATTTAAAAAGGAACCCTAAATACAAAGGCAGATTTCCTAAGCAGAAACAGAATAAAAACCACCGAATGGAGTTTAAAAAAACAGGTGTTCCTTCAAATAGTGCAAGATGGGGACTTCCTCAGGTCGACTTGTTCGCCACAAGGAAGAATGCAAAATTAAAAAATTTTTTCTCGTTGACATCCATACGACGGAAATATGGGCATCGACGCATTATCAAAGGTATGGGAATTTCCAACTAGCCTATGCGTTCCCCCCCTTGCAGTTAATAGGCCGAGTCTTAAAAAGAATAAGACAAGGCTCATGTTATTCTAGTGGCACCTGTCTGGGCCAAAAAATCATGGTTCCCCCTGTTGAAAAGGTTGTCAATACAGAGCCCATGGATGCTTCCATGGCAGGAGGACCTGCTATCACAAGGTCCAATTTACCATCCCAGAGTGGACAGACTGAATCTAGCAGCCTGGAACCTGAGAGGGTAACTCTGAAATCAGCAGGCTTGTCGACGCTATTATAGACACAATGTCGGCAGGAAGA
Source organism: Rhinella marina (assembly GCA_900303285.1). Taxonomy (NCBI): domain Eukaryota; kingdom Metazoa; phylum Chordata; class Amphibia; order Anura; family Bufonidae; genus Rhinella; species Rhinella marina. The sequence goes on from ONZH01014741.1 coordinate 39,094, forward strand.
AAACAAATTACCCTCAAAATTTATTCTAAAGTCTGGAATTCCTTTTGTAACTGGTGTAGTGGGAGAGAAATCCTCTCCGGGGATTTTTCCATCCAGGCAGTATTGGGGTTTTTTACAGTCCGGGTTTGAGAAAGGATTACGTCCCAATTCCCTAAGAGTCCATGTTTCCGCCCTAAGCTCCGTTTTTGACAAAAAAATAGCTAATCACCCGTGGGTCATTCGTTTCCTGAAAGGCGGCTGACCGTTGAGACCCATGATCAGGTCGAAGGTACCCCCGTGGGATTTAAACACAGTACTCTCGGGACTGACGTCTATCCCGTTTGAGCCCATATCAGAAATATCTTTAAAATACCTTACACTTAAAACTTCGTTTTTAGTGGCCATTACGTCTGCCCGCAGAGTAGGGGAAATTCAGGCGTTAAAGATAGGAGAACCTTTCTGTACCATCCTTCCGGATAGGATAATTTTCAGATTAGACAACTCCTTCCTACCTAAAGTTGTGTCAAATTTTCATAGACAAGAAGAAATTGTGATCCCTTCCTTTTGCGCACAGCCTAAAAATGAGGGAGAAGCTCGTTTTCATAAATTAGACGTACGTAGAGCTATTTTATACTACCTAGAAGCTTCCAAATCTCTCAGGAAAACGGATTCTCTATTTGTCCAGTTTTTTGGCGCATATAAAGGTCATAGGGCTTCAAAAGACTCAATCGCCAGATGGATTAGATCTACAATCCTTGAAACCTATAGATCATCAGGCTTAGAACCTCCGGTAGGTCTAAAAGCCCATTCCACAAGATCGGTATCTACATCTTGGGCTGAAAGAGCGAACGCATCTATGGACCAGATTTGTAGGGCAGCAACATGGTCTAGTCCGCATACCTTTGTAAAACATTATAGGTTAGATACAAATTATAAACAAGATCTGGCCTTCGGGAGAAAAGTTTTACAGGCCATTGTCCCTCCCTAAAAAATTAATATGTTATATCTCATCGTATGCCGTCATGGAGGATGAAGAGGAAAAACCATATTACTTACGGTAATTTCCTTTTCTTGAATCCTCCATGACGGCATAGGGGGTTTCCCACCCAAAAAAAAAAAAAAAAAAAAAAAAAAAAATAATAATAATAAAAAAAAAAAAAAAAAAATAAAATATAAAATAAAAAAAAAAAAAAAAAAAAAGTGTGAGGTGTATTGGTGAAGGTGTATACATGCATGAATAGACTCTCTAGGCTGTCGGTCCAGTAAGACACTGAGGAGGAGCCGGAGGAGGGTCAATTTATTCTTCCTGTCCCTACCTGGTTGGAGGCGGGCCATCTCTCATCGTATGCCCATGGAGGATTCAAGAAAGGAAATACGTAAGAAATTTTTTCCCTCCTATAGGAAATGAGTAAACTCCAATTACAGACCCATGTTAAAATGTAACAAATAAGAAATCCCACCAAAACTGTATAGAGAAATTCATTTTTTGTTTTTATATAAAATTTTAAAAATTCTGAATAAAGGTCTGTATGAGCTCTAATTGCTATGCTGTGGTCAGCTGAAGAATTAACACAACTTTCTACTAGCGAGTGTGCCTGATAGCATTGCTACGCATGCTACAATTATTACTGGGCCAGTTTGAATAGGGTCACATAATTTAATAACCAGTTCCTATTGGCAAAGCAGGTTTTCAGTCAACTGAACATATGCTACTGTGTAAAAATGTTTTATCAAATGTTATTACTAATGTTTTGTCATTGCTACAATAGATATGAAATGCTACAGGATAATGTGGAAGGCTACCGCCGTGAAATAACCTCTCTGCAGGAAAAATCCCAAAAGCTTTGTGCCACCACACAAAAACAGGAACAGATCATTAACTCGCTGACACAGGATTTGAGAGCAGCCAACGAAAAGCTAGCCATTACTGAAGTAAGTATTCAGCTGTTGTGACAGGGATTTTCAGATATGTATTTGTCATTTCTCAACTTCCACATAAATTTACTTCTGGACCTTGTTCTGGCTCATCAGTGAGGATAGTCATGGAATACCCCAATGAAGTCCAGCAGTCATGCAGTGGGTTCAGACTTTTTTGTTAATGTTGTATTTCACAGTGCTCTGTTTGGACTTTATTTTTATTTTTTTCCACTATAAGGTAAGAGCAGAAAACTTAAAGCGGGAAAAGGAGCTTTTGAAGATGACAGAAAATAGACTTGCCCAAGAAAGAGATTCCTTACTTGTTGAGCAAAGGGGTCAAAACTTACTACTAACAAACCTACAGACCATTCAGGTGAGTTAATATTTTATTGCTTTCTTCACACTTTCTGTGATTCTTGTGCCATATAGTGGTCGTGATATGCTGTATGATATGCCTTTTTATTCTTTGAGCAGCGGATTAATACTGTAGCTTCCATGAGATGCCATCTGGATGTTGTGGGTTTATTTGATGGCTAGTCATCATTCTTGCACTGGTCAGGGTTTTTAGTTTTTGGATGTTCTTTTTAGGTCACACTCGAAAGGTCTGATGTAGAAATTAGACAGCGATATACCAATCAAATAGAAAAGCTGGAACAAGAGTTAACCCAAGTTAAGAAGAAATTGGAGCATGAAATAGAACAGAAACACATCACTGGCAAAAATCAAGATGTAAGTTAGCACTTTTTGTAATTTATTTATTGTTCTTTGCATGTATGGCATGGGTAATTTTTTTTTTTTTTTTTTTTTTTTTTTTTAAGGTTCAGATTTTGGACCTCAAAAGACAGTATGAAAACTGAAGTAAATCTACACAGTAGTACAAAGGAACTTCTGAAAAATTCACAGAAGGAAATTTCAACACTGAAACAACAACTTGGTAATTTTGAGGCACAGTTGGCATCCCGCTCAAGCCAGTTGTCCTCCAGCAAAGGTAACGTTCATTAATTAAAGGGATTTTCCAATATATTTTTGCTGATAAACCATCCTTTGGATAGGTCATTAGTATCTAATTGGTGGGGGTCCGACACCAGGACACACTCTGATCAGCTGTTGTGAAGGCAATAGTGCTCGCAGTAGTTGCCGAGTCCTTCTAGGCTATGCTTTTCTTAGGTCATGTGATGTCACAAGGCCTAGGTGCGGTGATGTGAATGGGGCTGAGCTGCGATATTCAGACCAGCTGCTATCAAATGGACAGCGCTGTGCTTGGTGAGCAGAGAGATAGCCGCGGCACCACTGTGAGCACTGCTGCCTTCTCAAACAGCTGATGGGTGGGGATCTCTGGTATCAAACTACCACCGATCAGATATTGATGAGCCATCCAGAGGAGATCAGTAAAGATATTTCAGGAAAACATTTCAATAGTTGTCTCAAATCAAAAAATTATAAGTTGCATGGTCATCGGTTATAATATAAACATTTTCCATCTCCCTCTAGATACAGATGACAAAGGTGAA